>LLCE01000011.1:0-497482 GCA_001414415.1 Hymenoscyphus repandus
GGTGAAGGTGGATCATGGAGACGAGGGAAAAGGGACCACCTCGACCCCTGTGGGAGACTGGGAGGTCGAACGGTCTTGGCCTGCGAGTCTGTGTCAGGGCTGACCAGAGGGAAGCGAGAGCGAGAGGGGGAGTTGGCTAAGGTCTTGCTAGCCTCCTCCTAAGGACCCACCAAGGGACCTGATATCAACGAGTGTTTGCATCTTGAATCGCTCACGTTGAGTAACGGTGCCGGAAGAGTGATATTCAGGAGTTGGGTCAGGTTCAGGCTCTCTGTGCTTTGGAGGACTGGATGAGGCTTGATTGACCATGGATGGTGATGAGTGTACACACACTTGGTGCCCAGCAGAGAGAGTCTGAATGCCAGTCGATGGCGAAGAATCGCACAGTGAGTGGACGTTCAGACGGGCCGCAATCACATCGTCAAGGGTCTCTTCGGAGATATTCATTACAGGGACGAATCGCAACATGCCAGAGGGAGACGACCATGACCCATGGGGACTGGATGTTTCTCCATGAGTCCATGTCCATTGCGATATCACGATGGATAGTGGTGGGTTGTCACCACGGAGTAATGTCTCTGAGCAAGACTAGCATTTTGACGCCATTGCCGAAACGTGGGCCTGGTGGACTCTGATGTGCTGTATGGTGCAAGGGGGGAGGTTTACTCACGCAACTAGCGTCCTTCACTAGCGTAATCTTCCCCTCTAGAGTGGATCCTGACGCAGGTCAAGTTTGTTTAAGCTAGTGTGAATTGGGGTTAACCTTCGCGGGCTGCGCTAGCAAAGGGCTTGAGCGTTGACCCGTTCCTGGTGTCTGTCTGTACGCAATGTACGCAGTACCTGCCTGACCTGCTGAGGCCCTGCTGAGGCCCTGCTCAATGTCACAATCCTCATCTGCCCGCCCTCTGCCGCGAACTGTTGTTCTCAGTTGATCGGATGGTATCATGGAGCTATTGGAGCAGCAAGCGAGGACTCAACAGCCGAACTGAAATGAGCAGAGCAGAGGAGAAGCACAAAATTTGACAGGTCACTGACACCGACGGCCCAGCATACGGACGGAGATTTCGAACTTCTCTGTCGCATTCCTTAGCAAGGCTAGCACGTTTTGAGGCTGGATGGCCGATTTGAAAGGGACTCTAGGCGACTCTGCTGGTTCGATCGTGTGTGAGTGGTTAGATTGATACGCATCTGCGAACGGCGGTGAAGAACATATCAAGGCAGGGGAATTTGCGTGAAGCAGCGAAAGCTGTCACTGGTCGACCTTATTGAGCCCGATCATCAGCCACCGCGCGGAAACAGTATAGCGGGGTCATGTTTCTGACTCTGCCAGGTTGGAGCTGACTCTCGCGATGTTCTGGCTGGGTTGAGCGAGCTTGACTTGTGCTCTCACCACTGAGACTTAGAAGATGCAACAGAGAATGGCTTGAAGGAAGGATCATGAGTTTTCGGTTTCAACACCAACTCCCGTATCATTATGCCACAATGCCACAATGCCAGTATGACACTATGCCAGTATGCCAGTATGCCACTATGCCACTATGCCGTTCTAAGGTTAATGGCAGAAATCTGGATTGACAGGCTGAGAGACTGCCACAACAATGTCAGGTACACCCGCTGTAGCCGTGGTCAAGGCTCAAGGCTCAAGCCACGGCCGGATCGTGAGAATGTGTTCGTGTCGAGCTGAGCGACCTCTACGGAGTCCTCAAGGAGGGGTGAATCGGTTGGCTGTAGAACATTTGGAAAAATTGGGGAGAATTGGGAAGCCTGCTGTCTGAAACCCTAGCGACTCGACATGCGAGTGGATTTCGGCCCTTGATTGGGTTTTGTGGATTGCAGGAATAAAGTGAAAGATGATCGACGACGGGGCGACGGCACGTCACGATAGCGAGCAGCGAGTAGCAAGTGGCAAGCAGCAAGCAGCGAGGAATGAGCAGTGAGCAGTGAGCAATGACCAGCAACGATAAAGAATTCCACCAACCCGATCGTCGACTCCATACAGAGTGCGCAAGGAGTCAGGCACATGAGGCAAATATTGCAGAGCCGCAGAAGGAGGCTTCTTCTGCAACCGAGTCGGGGCTGCAGACCACATACAGATACGCTCTAGCAATTCAGCAGCAATTCAGCAGCGATTCAGCAGCAGTGAGTTGTGCTTCATCTAACTTGACTCTTTTATCCAAGCTTTGATATCGAATGATGGATGCACGCCACTTGCACCTCATTTCCCGCAACCTTGAATGATAATGATGTGTTGAACTGCCGGATGTCGTCGCAATCACATCGCCAGCATCATCGCATAATCGCATCATCGCGACGCTCGCTATCAGCTGCACAGTACTCCGAACCGTTCAGTACTCCAAACCATTCAGTACTCCGTACCGTTCAGTACTTACTGTACAGTATGGACCGTCGTGGACCGTCGTGGACCGTCGTAGACCGTCGTAGACCGTCGTGGGACCAGACCCCTCACTCTCAGAAATCCACATCCACCCCGCGTCTGGCCTATCGATAACATGATAACATCTTCCTTGCGATTCGCAACCCAGTCACAAATCCGGTCGCAGTCCAGACACAGTCCAGTCGCAGTCCAGTTGCAACCCAGCGGGCTTGTCTGATCTACTCAACACAGACCTCAAACGTTCCAAGCAACAACCCACCAGGAGACTGGGGATTTGACGATCATGATCAATGATCACGATGTTCAAACTTCAAACTTCAAACTCCAAACTTCAGACAGGCATTGTACTTACAAGTCAATGCCATCATCAACACCAGACCGACTGAGAAATCACCGAGTGGTGACGCTGGCGAGTCTGGTAAAGAGCCTGAATGCTGATGACTGCCTCCCAAGGCAGGACGTACCCGGAGGCTGTTCTTGCCGGACTCCGTTTCCCTCCAGCCCTTGATGATCTTCAATGATCCTCACCACAGCAAGTCACCATAGCGAGACACGACACCTCACCTCGTCGCATCTCCCACCTTGCCGACCTCTCTGCATCCGCATTCTCCTGCCAGAGAAGCAATGCAGTGCGTATCTAACCGTGGGAGAAGAACAGCGACACCACCTGTGACGAATCTTCCCCCGCCATCGTCGACGCCATACCGAAATCAATTTGGTTTGGCTCGACAGAATTCAGCTTTGTATCAGGGCGTGGAGCATCCTTCGTCTCGATTGAGGTCTTCTCGGCGTCGGCGGCGTCGTCGTCGGCCTCGTGCATGTCCTAAAGAAGCATTCCAAGTCAACAAGTTCAACAATTCAATACGAGATAGCCACCACCAGCGCCCCAGCCGAAACTTGTAGACAGTCTCGTACTTGTAGACGGTCTCATACTTGTAGACGGCCTCATACTTGTAGACGGTCTCATACTTGTAGACGGTCTCGTACTTGTAGACAGTGACAGTGACAGTGACAGTGACAGTCTCGTACGGATAGACACCCTCGTACGGATAGACACCCTCGTACGGATAGACACCCTCGTACGGATAGACACCCTCGTACGGATAGATACTCTCGCACGGATGACTTTCGTTCCTGATGCTAGAACCATTACTACGAGTACGGGCCGGTCCTGTCTGTCTCTTCTAGATTATCCGCTTGTTTAACCAAGGCCCCTCCTTTCCCTCCTTTGCCCTCCTCTGCCGACCGCAGCATATCATACATGCGCGAGTTCCAAAGAGGTACGTCTCTAAGGCAAGCAATATTGGCGCATCTGCAATCTTTCAGAATCTGGCTTCAATTCGAAGCAGCTTCTCCTCTTGCGGCTGCAAAAGTGAAATTGCACATTCTCAAAATCGGCAATATGCTCCCCCCAACGTCGGCGTCGGGCAGAGGAAGGATGACGGGATGTCCGCCAAACGCAGTCAGCGACCAGCCAGACGAGACCTGGTCTATCTCCACCAATCCTTCAGAAGGCGACTTTTGAAGTCGAAACGCAAGTTGACCAACGATAGAGCCCCAATGCTTCCGTGAGAAACCGGACTCTTTCGTCAACACGTTCTGAGCCTCTTCCTGAAGACAACACATGGCCGCAATCAAACATCAAGATGGGTCCCTTCGAAGAGATGGGTCACTTCCAAGAGGTTGTATAGACTCACGGGGCAAAGAGGCTGATCAACACCAACTCCAACACCCACCGCCCAGCCCAGATCCTTCGAGCAGGTCCATCACGTAGGTTTCCCACAGCAGGAAGAACACATGGCATGCGACGCCACTTCTTTCCTTCTCTTCTGCAATCCTTCAAGCTTCAACCTTCAAGCTCCAAGCTTCAAGCTTCAACCTGCAAACCTTCCACCTTCAACCTGCAACCTGCAACTTTCAACCTTCAACCTTCAACCTTCAACCTTCAACCTTCAACCTTCAACCTTCAACCTTCAACCTTGAACCTTCAACAGGGCCTGTACCTGCGTGGAAAAGTGGGACAGACTGCACAGACAACAACCTTCTCCAAACCAGGTTCTTGCTTGCTCACTCCTCCCCCCATCTCACAAAAGCCATCTCCCAAAAGCCATCTCCCGCTCAACACCATCTCAGATGATGACTTCTATTCGCGTTTTCAGAGCAGCGACTGCACCAATCAATCTTGCCATCTCGTCTGACGGTATGAAATTGTCATCTAGTTCTGCAGCTCGACCTTCTTCACCGCCGTTGTGGCCAGGGTTTGCATGGCATCCCGCATGGCATCGCATATGCATCCACTCTGTACCAAACTCGATGTCTTCCTGTCCGCTCAGTACTAGCCAGGTACGAAAACTCCTCTGTCCAACCTCCCTCTTTCTCTCGTCAGCACTCAATTCCCAACCTCCAGACGTCCATAGCATGCCTAGATACGGTATCATAAGTAGGTCACTATAAGGTCATGTCACACACAGACTGCCTCCACACCACCATGATTCGCCTCGGTGCCCCACCATCGTGAGTTCGCGCAATTGAAAATGTACAAGAAACATGCGCTGCATATGCGACCGCTCCAGCCATGTCAAAGTAGCATAAGGTCAACTACTATGACTCGCAGCAAACCTAACCGGGTGATGATGGTGTGCACTAATGTGCAAACCGCTTCGGCTTGCTTTGCGATCTTCCATTACTCTTCAACAGGCGTAGTCTGGTTCTCTAGTTTCTACATCTTGAAACTCACCGAGTATGATCATTAAATGTGTCGGAATGAATTATCCAGGGTAAGTAGCGGCGCTTCGAGCGCTCACTTGGTGAATTATGAGCTACATGAGAAGAACTTGATGGTCCCCTCAGGTTTCCGTGTGGCTATACCGGCTGGCGGGGACAAATCGGACAAGTGAGTACGGACAATACCAAGGTCCGAGTTGTGAATCTCCCTTAGATAGGTCTTCCTAGTATCCCTCTCCATCTATCTACTGAGGGACCGGATCGAGAACTTCTAGACCATGGTCACGACTCACAACTTGAAGCGCACGCCCTCGCAGCAGGAGTAACCTCCGTCTGGTATACAAGCACGCACCACTCTCTCAACACGAGCTTACTTATGCAGGTACAAACAACGTTCCTAATAACCTTTCATTATCAGACCTTTTTTCATCTCGCCATCATCTAGTATGGGTCATGACATCGATATTGAATCTCTCCAACCCTAAAATAACCTTCTGACCGCTCTCGGACGCATCCGAAAAAATCTCCGAATACCTTCAGTGCGAGAAACTCACACTTGGACCGCAAAGAACGTCATCTCATCTTGCATGGTCATCTCAAAGGGAGATTCTCCACGAGCACGTACTCCGATCTAAAGATCAACAGACTTTCCGACGAAAAGTCTAAACTTAGAACGACCAACGTAAAGAAAAGCCTTGTCTCATGCACCGAAACATCTTCCTCGCCGCGATCTGGCAACTTCTGTACAACAGACGGTGCCCTCAACCACCACCAACAACTTCCACGCCTCAACAGTGCTGTTCGTGTGTGCAACAGAACCCTCAATTCCACGCCTCTAACGTGCTCTCTCTGTGCAACCACCACCAACAAAATCTCCCCACGCCACTGGCCACCCCACCACATCTGTGCAACCACGACTCGCTGCACGTGTGTACAAATATAACCACGGCAGCGTCTCCAGCCGAGAGACGATGCAGGTCGCGCTTAGAATACTTGACGCCTTGCATGCGGCTGCACCTTTTGACGATCGTGAGAGGCATTTCCATTCTGGCTAAGGTCACTTAGTGATGAACGACCAGAATTGGAAATGTTTGTCAGGAGGTGGGAGCTTGTAGCTGGAGGGAGATCATGTTGAGAATAACACGGGAGATGGCGAGGCCGGTGAACATGGAAAGACGGTGGTGGTGGGGAGCGAGAGTGAGGATGAGAATGCAGACACGAGGCAAGCGCGGCGATCAATAGCTGCATCGATAACCTCTTTCCTGCCCCCTCACTCACACCCAGCAAGAACAAACATGCGGGGTCTCCTTACCTCCTCCTCCTCCTCCTCCTCCACACATCCAAGCTCCCTGCCACCTTCACCCCCCACAACCTATCCATCGTTTCAAAACCAAACATCCCCATCAAATTCACACAGTGCAATATCTTCCCCCATCGTCGGAACCTCACCCATCCGTGCCCTCCTAATCCGTGCGTCCAGCAAACAAACTGCAGCGCAGCGCAGTGCAAGTCTGTCCGTGTGCGTGCGTTTGATTACTTGCGTCCATCGATTCAAGTCCGTCCGTGCGGAACGTTTCACCACGCGGGTAGGACATGCAGGCAGAACAAGAATGTCAAAGCGAGTGAGGGGCGGGCGAGATTCAAACGAAACAAGAAGAGAAGAGACGAGATGATGATGATGATGATGGGATGATGGGATGATGGGATAATTCAGCCGAGGATAGGGGGTGTCGAGGCCGAAGTGACGATCCTTGATGTTGGATGTTTGTGCATCTGCAGACGACGGGAGAGTCCGGGGCCAGGGAGAGGAGACTGGGAAGCAACGATGTCCTGTCCCACGAAAGGGGATGTAGGAGATGAGAATAAACTTCAGTTTGAGGCATATTATCCTGCTCATTCATTGATTATCCTCGATATATCTTTCGGTTATTTTTACCTCTTGCTCATTTCCATCTGCATTCTCTCGTCCCCCCACTCCACTCCACTCAATCGCTCTGCCCTTTGGAGTATTGGAAATCCCCCATGTCGGGACCCTCGAGTCAATTGCCTCATCCCTACTCGTCTCGACCTTCTTCACCTCACCTCACTTCGTGATCCGTCATCTGACCGACTCTCTTTCTCACGATCGAAACATCCTTCCCGCTAGGAGCGAGTTTCATCGTCCCCATTCACCGCCACTCCCACCCACTCTCAAGAGTTCGAAGTGGCCGCGTACTACAAGTCCACACATTACAACAGATATGTGCCGAAGATCTCGAGATGTGCAGAGGTCAACGATCCGCACGATCCCGAAAAGAAAACAAGGCAAGAAAATTAAACATCCGAACTCCAAAACGCAACGCTGATGCCTTGTGAACTAGAACAGTGCCCCGAACGCTTCGTATACTGCGCCGTCATAGCAAGTAACTCCGAGTACGCCTCGCCTCTTTCTTGCTTCATGAGACGTTTCGTTTCCATCTCTGCGGGAAGGAAATTACCCAATGTGCAATAAATAATTTAGACAAACGAAAATTAACTATGTAGAAGTATTGAAACGGGGTGGCGATGAAACACAACAACACAGCCACACATTGACTCAGCCTAGACTGCTGCGAGAACCTGAGTGTGATGATCCATTATCGCTTGGGGTTCCCGGGTCGATAGCGACTTGTGACTTGATGGCCATGATCCATTCGTGTTGTAAGAGCTCTGCGGCTGATGCGCGCATCTTGGGATCGCGGACGAAGCATTTCTTGAGGAAGTCGATACCTTGCGGGCTGAGTTGATCGGGCGACGGAAGTTGTGGAGGATTGCCTTGAGCAATATTGTACATGATAGCCCATTCGTTGTCGAGAGAGGCCCATGGACGACGCCCAGTTGCCATCTCGAGGATGACACAGCCAAGAGACCAGACGTCTACCGCACCTGCTCGACCTGGGTTCTCGCCTTTGATGACTTCTGGTGACATGTACATGGGTGTCCCGGTCATCGATTTGGCCTTCTCGTTCTTGCCTGTCCCGGCGGCCACAAGTGTTTTCCCTTGACGGGCAATCACCTTGGCGGCGCCGAAGTCGACATATTTGATAACACCATTGTGGTTGAGGAGAATATCTAGAGGCTAGTCAGAACATGTTTTCCAATTTTCACGTCACCGACTTACTCTCAGGTTTGATGTCACGGTGAACGATGCCACTTTCATGGAGATACCCAAGACCTTCCAATAGCTGCAAGGCATATACCATCGTTACTTGCTCGTCCTCGATACGTCCATGCTCAAGCAGGCCTGCCAGGGAGCCACCAGAGCAGAACTCCATAAAGATGTAAACCTTGTCTCGGTGGACTTCTATACCATGGTACGAGACAACATTCGGGTGGTCCAGGACTTCTAGGACGCTCATTTCGTCTCTGATCTGACCAGCAATTGTAGGTATCAACGTTGGATCTTGTAAGCGAATCTCCTTGACGGCCATCAAATGGCCAGAATCCAGATTGATGGCAGCATAAACAGATCCAAAAGTGCCGCCGCCGACAAATTGGCCCTGCTGCCATCTCATATTAACATTAGATGCAGAAGAAGACAGGTACGTAAGTGACCGATCAGCTTCGTTGGTTTCTTCCATTACACGGCCGAGTGCTTGCCTCTCCGCTTCCTTTTGCTTGCGAGCATCGTCGAGAGACGCAAGTTCCATTAGCCTGCCTTGAAGGAGGAACTTTGCGGACTCCTCATCATTCATTGTCCGGTTCATGTCGATCTTCCTATGTTGACCAGCTTGTGCCTCATTGCGCTGCTTTTCTGCTTGAGCTGCAAGAGTCGACCGAGCTCCCATAATATCGAAATGAGAAATCAGGAGAGACATGCAGCCAGCAACTTTTGCACGAAGCTTGGAGTACTCATCTTCACCTAGAGCAAGGATGTATTGGCCTGTCGTCATTCCCATCGCGAACTCTAGTGCTTGCACAGCCCATCTGAATATCTTTCTATCTGTAGCAATGCAATCATCGCATATGAAGCTCAGCCAGTCCAATGCAAGTTTAGTGAGCTTAAGATTGTTCATCTGTTTCCGATTACGGTCCATGTATAGCAATGACCGTTGACCGAACTCAGTCGCGAAGACAAAGCAAGTTTGAATCAATTCGTGGCAGTCGAGTCCAGTGGTTTGCTTGCGAACAATCTCGACACTATCCATTATGAGACCGGACAACTTGTAGACCACCCTCTTGATCTCTGTCAACCTCATATTGACCTTCTTGAGATTTGACCTTTGCTCTACAATCATATCTAGGTGCATGTCGATAGAGTCCAGGAAAGATAGCCGAGCATTCTGAAGCCTGGCCTGAGAGCCATCTGCAATTAAACGCAAATGGCCAAGTTTGACATCGGTGGTAGGTTCCGGGATGTCGGCATCCACTTGTCGACCATCCCAAGGCATCTGTACCTCGGGACGAAGAACCAGTATGTAGGGGTTCGTTGGATCTACTTGAGAATCTTCTGCATGATAACATGTGCCGAGGATTGACTGAATATCTTGTGGTCGATCGTACAGCGACGGCGAGGCTATCAGAAAGATACCATCATGCTCAATGCTAGCTGTGTAGACTAAGAAGTGGCCAGTTTCTATAAGTCGCCCGTATAAATGTTGCAACTCGTCCCGTCCCAACGCGATGCTAAAATCGGTGGCATTTTCAAAGCGATCATTCAATACTCTTGAAAATCGTTGCAACATGCGCTGGCGGACTCGAACCGAATCAAGACTCTGCTTGTATCTCTTGGTCATTTCCGCTGCCGTCTCCTTTGGTTTTCTTTGAAGGTCTCGCTCAAACGTTTGGCTCAATCGATTGAATGCTTTGAAGATAAGTGAGCTGAATTGCTCTGCAACCTCCACATCACCGCCTTGCAAATGGCGACCAATTTCATTGGAAAATTCCCACTCTTGTTCCAAAACCTCTGCTTCCTTAAAAGTGTTACGATTACTGCCCAACTTCCAATTGAGCATCTTGAAATAAAACTTCAAGGCATCCAATACGACCTGATCAAAGGATTCATCGATACATGGTGGAAGATCCCATCCTGGCTCTGGTTGTGATATCATCACATACTCCTGTTTAATCTGAATGGCGAGCTTCAGCAAGATTTGAAATTGAGATATCATCTGCTCCTGCATCATAGCATTCTGTTGGGCCGAATCCTTCATCTTCCTTGCAAACTGAAGCCTGACCTTGATGATCTCTTCTATCAAGCGGGATGGGAAATTGATGAGTGTGAGGAGCTCCTCAATGTATGGCGGTAAATGCCGCCTGGCAAAGCTTTCCGAGTTCTGTATCAAAGTGTTCTTGGCCTTCATTATGACTTTGGACACACCAAGGAGGATGCTTTTGTTACCTTGCAAAGACTTCAAACCATCTTCTTTCAAAAGTCTATCGATGAACGATGATTCATCTGACAGGCCGTTTCCTGAGGGCGATCGGTCCTTGGCTTTGTTAAAATCTAGTTCTGGGTTTCCAACCCAATTCTGTAGGATACCTAGCTCGGTGTTGATGAGCTCTGTTGTATTGTGCCATGAAATAACAGCATCGTAGGTTGTTCTATATTGCGGAGAGGCAGCAGCTTTGTTGGCGCTCTCCAGGGCTGTACGGGTAGGATAGAGTCCTTCGCACTTCTCGATCTTATTGACTATATCCCGAACTTGCTCTATTGGAGGCTTGCCAGCCTCACTCGTGCCTTGGACCTGGAATTTGATAATATCGTCCAACAGGTTGTCCAAGGTTGCGCGAGAGTCCTCCATGCTTCGCCGTTGAGCTGCTAAAGTCCGGCCACATAGTTTAGAACGTATTCCTAGCCATATTTCAACATTCAGATTCTCCCCTTGTTTATCAGTCGCTCCAATCAACCGCTTCTTTTCCTGTCGGACTACATCTCCCGTCAAGACGGATGCCAACATAGCATGCCACTCTAATCTTTCCCTTTTCGATGGATCTTGGAGATCTTCGGGCGTCGGTTGGATATCATCGTTCCCATAAAATAAGAGAGTTTCTTGATCGTAGGCATCATTGTCGAATTGACCATCTGTCGGTGACTCCTCCTCTGAGTCTGAGCCCGTCCCATACCCAATGCTCGGAGTGTACGGCTCGAAATACTCCAAAGGTTGATCTTGACGTAGTCGTTGCACATACGCCTTCTCTTGCGCGCGATAGGAAGCATTCGGGTCTGATCGAAACCGGGAAGTGGACCCGGATCGATTGCGGTCTGCTATCGATATATATGGTGTCTGGGGAGGTCTTCGAGCTGGAGCGTATGTATTCGAAGGCGTTCGAGCTGGACCCGTAGGCCTCTGTGGTCTGGTGATAGCCCCGTTCAGTGGACTGGGGGAGAAAGACATCTCGTTGGCATATAGCCCGTTCGCATCGCTGCTGTTTCGATGTGCGCGCATGCTGGAGTTCATACTTGTTATCGGCGGCCTAGAATCGTTCACTGACAGTTGCGAAAAGTGCACATTGCTTCTGGGAGGGTCTCCAAGGTGGGAGGAATCTTGCGAGTCTCCAGAAGAGCCTGAATCGGCGGAATCGCTCGTTTGTACATGTGGTCGCTCCATGATTCTCGGGCCTTTCAGGGCTTCTATTGTGTCTTCTTCCCAATGAATGGAACGCGGTGAGGTTTCCACGTTCATATTTCAAGAACAAATTGCTAGCGCATTGCGGAAGGAACGGTCGACGACGGCAAACTTAAAGGCTCGATGCGTACGCCTCTTTCTCTATCACTTCGCAAAGGGCGGATTGACAAGAAGAATATGATCGCGCGTACGTTGCGGATTAGAAAGTTGGCCGTTTGTGGCGATATTTGAAGCTCTTAAATTATCGAGCTTTGGGCCTCGATTTGGCGTCCAGAAATCGATTCGGAGATAACTAGTGCTATAGCAGATGGCAGGGGATCTACTATTGACAGCAACCGTCCGCGAGATATCTAGCGTTAAAATTCAAGTAAGTAGAATTATCAGAATGGGTTTCAATGCCAACTATGAGGAGCTTTACCCCTCACACTATGAATATCATAACGTGGCTCGCGTGGGCATCTGATTCACCACTTATTTTGAGCTTCTTGGAAATCCGTGCATCCCCGCAAAACGCGTACGTTACTCGCCACATCACCCATGAAGGTGAGGCTGTAATTGGAACCAATCACAAGCAAGAAATAACAGGAGAGAGCCCTCCAAACAGTTTCGGTCCATGGATGGGCAGTAGGGAAATAATCTTGGAATTAGTTGGTGAGCTCCTATCAGTGTTGGTGCATTTCACCTTCCGACCTAGTCGCTCATCCTATAGAGAAGGCCAGCTCGCCAGCAAAGTTGTTTTTGGAAAGAGAAAGCCAAGTTCAAGCCCTCCGTCTAAGGATCAGTGAGAGCATAAACCTTGGATTCCTCGCCTCATAGCATGGTCCGAATACCCTCAAAACCTGTTGTGGATCGGAAATTGACTATGTTACTTGCACCTCCCTGCAGAGTGCTCACAGAAATTTATTCTAAAATACATAACGACTTTGTCGAGCATTTCCGTGACTGTACCGTCTATTGTAGTAATCATGAAGTGTGGCTGCTCTCCACCTGGTGGGGTCGCTGTGGCTTGTGCCGCCCCCCTGCCTCTATTTCAAGTCGCGTTCCAAAGTCTGAACTACTCGTACGCAAGAGTAGTCTATGAGCACTGCACATCAGCAGCTTTTAGATTTTCCGGCGTCCCTCTTGAAATGAGGATCATACTCATGACAGCATTATTAGTATATTTTTGCTATGTTAAGTCAATATGAGTTACCAGTCTCTGACGCGTCTGCTCATGCTCCAGCGCGTTCAGGTATTCTTACACCGGCCTCTGATACCTCACTCAACCTGAGTGATGGCTTTACCTCTGTTTCGAAGAAGCGAAAGCGCGATGGAAACACGATGGGGGACCTTCTAAAGGACAGCTTTATGGTCAAGGTAGGTACCCTATCACAACTAATCTTGAAGATCGACTCATGTTCCGTGAAGCCATATCCAACCACCGTCTTCGTAAAACCTCGCATTCTACAGCCACTTATGATGTTACCTCGATCGCGATTACCTTTGGCGTTTCTCGATTTCACACCCTCCGCGAACACTTTACCCCAGTCTCGACTTTTCGAAACTCATATCAAGATATTAGAGCTGGAAGAGCGCATGGGTGATCAGCCAATGGTAATAATAGCACGACTCGATGATGGACGAACTTTGTACGCAGCAGAACAAGAGGACCGAGGCTTATACGTATTATGTCGGCTTGGTTCCTGGGTGAACATACAACAATTGCGAAATGTTGCAGTTGTGTTAAGGCAGGAACTGCCCAAGGACTCTGGGAAAAGCGTGAGGCAATCCTCTTCTCATGGAGAAGAGAATGCTCTCCCGACCACCGCACTAGAATCCCGAAAATATGATAATAAGAAGCGACTAGCCATTGAGGCAATTCAGTCTATGGTGAAACGACCACTTACCGCAATCTCGACGAATTCTAAAGCGTGTCAATCTCAGCCCCCCAACTTGGAGACACAAGTCATAGGATCGCAAACTCAATGCCTGATAGCAGAGTCTCCAGTTGTGATGGGAGAGGCAATCGAAACAAGCACTCCACCGTCCAGCACAGAAATTTTTGATAGTCTTCGAACACAGTATCTTGAGACGCTCTACCTTTCTAAGGTAGGTCCTCTCCTCGTGAAGTCGAGATTACTTGTGTCTCATAGGCTAATTTATCTAGGCCACGTTGGCATTTTTTGCAAAGGGACCAATCTCCCGAGCACGGGCTGCATTTCATCTTGACTACGATTCAACACTTGAGATGAAAGACCTTGTATCGTTCTTAGAGAGTTTGGTGTTGACTACCAATGTAGTCGACAAGAAGTACCGCGAGGGATTACCCGGTTGTGTTTCAATGGTTGACATTCAGGACCATAGTGCAAACGATGCCAATGAAGTTGCCTCGAAAACGAAAAGGAGAAAGAGCACCAAGAAGGTGAAATTGGGAAAGAATGGTCTCTATCCTTCGGAAGAACCACTAATTCGAAAATGGTGGTCGAACCATGATGACGACGCAGAATCCGGAGGTCCTGGACCAACTAGAGAAGATTTGACTAAACAACGAATAGCCGAGCTACGGGTAAGAGAGACACAGCTTCAGCTGATTGTTATTCTCGAAGTCCTGGCTCTCCAGCCTCTAGCTTCACAAGAGGAGGTAACCGGAGAAGAACTGCCTTTAACTTCTCTGCCTACTGGCAAACCACATAGCAAAGAAAAGCAACCGAAGAGCAAGAAGCCTGACCAGTTGGCAATGCTGATTGATGTTCACATTGATCGTTTGTGCATTTGGCAGTCTGTTCAACTGGAAGCCAGCAAAACGCCTGATGCCGACAGCCAGATGCAAGACACTGGCTCAACAGTGCAAGCATTGAAGAATACTGACAACGTGTTACGTGACTTCTGTGTCGAAGTCATTGCTCCATTGTGAGTCTAGTTTACTGTCTTCTCCAATCATACTGACTGACTACAGCTTCTCGGCTCGACTTCCTGAACGCTGTGCAATGATCAACCGTAAATTGGGAGGACCCGTATCAATTTCTCCACCAAAGCCTAAACTATCTAAGTCGTCTAGCTTCTCAGCAGCCCCATCTCGACCAGGTGCTGCTACCAAACGTCCCGTACCCGTCAAGTCCCGACGAAGCTTACAACGGGTTCTGACCGATGAGCGAGAACGAAGAAGTATATCTAGAGGCCCTGAGCGGGCGATCTCTCTATTGAGGTCGGCCACAATGCCAGCGATCCCAAGTATTAAAAGAGAAAATAGTGAAGCGCCATCTTTGTCTGGAATTCCTTACGCAGTCTCTCAAGCTGTGGAAGGAGGCAGAAGTGGAGTGATAAAATCGAAACAACTGGCCCGAAGAGAAGTAGACTTGGGTAGTCTTGTGCCCAGCATCAACGCTAAGGCCAATAAACAAGCCAGAATAGAAACTGAACTCAAAGATGCCATATCAGCATTGAAGAAGCCGAATCGTGAGCTCGCTGGAAAAGATATAGTTGAGACAGCTGAGCGGCGATCAGCCGCCACATCGAATAGTCGCAGTATGTCCACAAACCAAATTAAGAAAATATTATTAACATTATTTAGAATCCAAAAAGCCAGTTAGAAATCCTCTTTTCCAAGGAGTCCAAATTACGGCAACACCCAAAGCTAATCGGACCAAAAACACTCTATTTAAACCGCTCTCTCAATCTGCACAAAGTCTACCAAGCCCCGAAATGGAGATGGTTCCACTTTCGAGCATTCCACAGTCAGTCTCAAAGGGTCCAGATATTAAGAATCCGCTTTTCTCTTCGATTCAATCAACGCCAACACGGAAGTCCTCGAATCCATCTTTCAAGGACTTTTTGGATGCTAGTAAAGGCAAACAACCTGTCTTTTCACCTTCACCACTCCATGTACGCCGGACGAGTGCACAGTTGTTCCATGCCGTTCCTGATTCGGCTATAAAGGACCCCCCTGCGCGACAAACATGCCCTCATATTCAAGAGACGCCTGTCAAAAAGGGATTTAGTACCACCTTATCCCACGGACACCCAGCACTATTGGACAAAGAGAACGTATCTAGAAATGAAGTAGCACGGGATTTATCAGGGGATAAGTTGGCACAGCAGGAAGACTCTGTATACAAGTCTTTGGGGTGGGATGATGCTGATGATCTTGACGACTTGTTATGAACATAAAATAATGAAGGGAAAGGCGTAACGGATGACCAGGTTCGGTGTTCTTAGCATGGTGTTGGCTCGGAATTCAGCATAGCGTGGAGCATTAGAGAATTGGCCAGTACAGTACTTTGCAATAAAAGCTATCGTGGAAGACTCTTATTGATAGAATCATCCAAACATCAAATATAAATTCGGGTAAAGGCTTCTTGAATCGCTTACTTCTGAATTCTGAAAATTACTTTAAGTGAACGTGAACTGTACAGATATGCAATAGATTTTGAGTCAACGTCTTCAATCCTCTCGAAATTAAAGCCAGGGGTATCCATCTCTAGGTTGACTGTTCACGTGTCAGACAAGTCAAGCCTTGGCGTGAGAGCTTACCTTGGGGCACACTCTGGGAAAGGTTACTCCATTATCATTCATGTTCAACCTCACAGATACAACGCGCCTTTAAGTGAATCGTCAGAGATTGCGTCCTCGCGGATCTTGCTTCTTATTGCCAGACCATTCTTAGAGCTCACGGCATCACTTCACAACGCGATCCGTCGCGTCCTACTAAGCTCTCATCTCAACAGGCGCAAACAGGATTGTGTACAGAGACCACTCACGCAAAATGGACATCGTTCAAGGTGAATCCACTCGACTTCAACTACAGCATATTTCAAAGGGCTCACACATTACAGATTATGCGGCGCAAACCTATAAACTCTACAACGAAATCGATCCCTACCTTTCCCCCATACGCAGCTTCATCTACTCCCTCAAATCCACCATCTCGCCCATCATTTCCCTGGTGACCCAAAAACTCGTCCTCCTCGCGCAAGACTCCCCCGCCATCGTCTCCGTGGGGTTCCTCCTCATCTTTCTCCTAATCGTAATCAAGATCCTGAATTTCATGCAACGGGTTATGATGTTTTGGATCCGACTGTGTATGCGGATTGCATTCTGGGGCGCGTTTGGAGTGCTGCTGAGTGTGGTTTATCAGAGGGGATTGGGGAGGACGGTTGAGGATATAATGGTTTGGGGAGTGGAGTTGAGGGAGTTTTGGTGGAAGGAGTATAGGAGGTGGGAGGGTTATCAGAATAAGTTGCGGAATCAGCAGGATATGAGGGAGAGGATGGGGGATCCGAGAGGTTCATGGAGGTGATATTTGCATTAGGATGGGAAGGCGTAACGGACATAGCATACCTGGCTGGTTTGGGTGGCGTTTCTGGCATCCGCATCTGGAGAATACAGTAACAGTACTAGGGAGATGTGATGAATTACGCCGACGCTATGCTTTTATAATCCGAGCCGATCATTACTCCGAAAATAACAAAACCCCGCGCACCAATGGTATCGTTCATATCATCCAGATCATCAGTCATCCACCTCGTCAACTTCTATCGCATCGTTAGGTTCTTTTGGTTCTTGTGCTTCGTGGTACTGGATCGCATCATCAATGTAGCTGAGAATGGCCCCAACACTGTCTTCATCCTGCACCTCCAACCTCAGATATGAAACCATACTGAAGCTATCAATTAGGCCTGCAACGGCCCGATTCAATCTCTTGAAGCTGTTGCCCTTCATCAGCGTCTGCGAATCGCCTGCTGTTCCCTGT
This sequence comes from Hymenoscyphus repandus, assembly GCA_001414415.1. Taxonomy (NCBI): domain Eukaryota; kingdom Fungi; phylum Ascomycota; class Leotiomycetes; order Helotiales; family Helotiaceae; genus Hymenoscyphus; species Hymenoscyphus repandus. The sequence continues at coordinate 17,435 of LLCE01000011.1, forward strand.
CCATCATCTTCATCCTCTGCTCCAGGCTCATCATCCAGTAATGTGGTGTCGGGGTCTATGAAGCGCTTGAGATCTCTTTTCGCTATTTGGCCTTTAACGAGATCCATCTTCGACAATATGTTGACATGAGGTACCTCAAGCATAATCATCGCGCTCATGGCACTTAGCGTTCCAGCAAAGAACTTTGCTCTATCGACCACGAACGTAGCTTCCAGCAAATAGGCCGCGCAAAGATTTATATCCAAAGCACCTGTCCTCGTCAAGTGTTTCACCAGTGCCGGTAAGATCGGGATATGTGTATATAGTTCGATTTGTCCAGGCATGTCGATTATGATGAGGTACTCTTCTGTCAAGGGATCGAGTGCTTCGGTGAGGAATTCCAGATTCTCAAGTAGGAATTCGAAGCAATAGATTAGACCCCCATTTGGACCGAGACCCATCTCTTCCATAACATCTTCGAGTGAGATCAAATCTTTGATGTCGAGGTCGGGTTCGTGAGTAAACTCTTCGGCAGCGGGGTCGAGATTCACGTAGAAGCATGATCGACGATTGTTGCGCAGGTGGGTTATGAGAGCAGTGCAGAATGTTGACTGTGAAGATTAGTATGTATATAGTAAGAAACAAATGAGAGTCACAATCACACACCTTGCCCGCGCCCGCTGGGCCCATAACCAGAACCCCGTATTTCGACATTCTTGATATATGCTGTTGTTGGTGGGGTATCTCGGTATCAAAAAACAATCACAACCTGCAAAACTTCCACCCACCCCGCGTCCGAGCCCGGTCCGTGTCGCGCTCGTCAGCTCCAGCATTCCAAAGCTCCCACAATAGTGTTTGCCTGAGGCACAAGGCTGAAGTCTCAAAGAACCCTGCACGTGGCTGTTTTTTACCAACCATTCGCCCGGATGGTTCCAGGGGAAATTTTTGCAAGCCAGGCGGTGAGAGCCTGCAACGCGTGAAAGCGGCACAAAATTGGTCGACCAGTTGCGATGCGATTGCACCATCTGTCGGCTCTCACTAGCGTCTCCAACCTCCCATACAAATTCCATTTCAGACCGTGAGCACGGACTTCTTGATAAAAACCCCACCAATTTTCTGTATCATCCCTCGACCTCGTTCCCTCATATCTGTTCCCTCCTCTCACCACTCCTCTCCCTTCTCTATACTCCATATCGTATTTCTCCTTTCCTGACCTCCATCTACAATCACATACAACCGCAACAATGGCAACCAACGGCACAAACGGTACTGCTATCCCCCACCACAACCAGGGAACTTTCCTGTTCACCGTAAGTCCCTCTTTGCTGTACAAGTATACTTTTTGCTGATTGTATTCCTTCAGTCCGAGTCTGTTGGTGAGGGTCACCCTGATAAAATTGCCGATCAAGTCTCCGATGCCATTCTCGATGCCTGCTTAGCAGAGGATCCTCTCTCTAAGGTTGCATGCGAGACGGCCACCAAGACCGGTATGATTATGGTCTTCGGTGAGATCACAACAAAGGCCCACCTCGACTACCAAAAAGTTATCCGAGGTGCCATTAAGGATATTGGTTACGATGATTCCGCTAAGGGATTCGACTACAAGACTTGCAACGTGTTGGTCGCCATTGAGCAACAATCACCAGATATCGCCCAAGGTCTCCACTACGAGCAGGCCCTCGAGCAGCTCGGAGCTGGTGATCAAGGTATCATGTTTGGATATGCTACCGATGAAACTCCAGAACTTTTCCCTCTGACCCTCCAATTGGCACACAAGCTTAACGCTGCCATGTCTACTGCCCGACGAGACGGAAGCCTGCCATGGTTGAGACCAGATACCAAGACCCAAGTCACTGTTGAGTACAAGCACGATAACGGAGCTGTTGTCCCAATCAGAGTGCACACCGTCGTTGTCAGCGCCCAGCACAGTGAGGACATCACCACTGAGCAATTGCGGAAGGAGATCAAGGAGAAGATCATCCAGAAGGTTATCCCTGCCAAGTATTTGAACGAGGAGACTGTGTATCACGTATGTAACATAAAAAGCTTTTCCTGTATGACGCTAACTTTCTATTAGATCCAACCATCCGGGTTGTTCATTATCGGTGGACCCCAAGGTGACGCGGGTCTTACTGGCCGTAAAATCATTGTCGACACATACGGTGGATGGGGAGCTCATGGTGGCGGTGCTTTCTCCGGCAAGGATTTCTCAAAGGTCGATCGTTCAGCAGCATATCTTGCCCGCTGGATTGCTAAGTCCCTGGTTAATGCCAAGCTTGCACGACGTGCCCTTGTCCAACTCTCATATGCCATTGGTGTTGCAGAACCACTCTCCATCTTCGTCGAGACATACGGTACTTCTACTAGATCGTCTGATGAGTTGGTCGCCATTGTTCAGAAGAACTTCGACATGAGACCAGGTGTCATTGTCAAGGAGCTCGACTTGGCCAAGCCAATCTATTTCAAGACTGCCAAGAACGGACACTTCACCAACCAGGAATTCAGTTGGGAGAAGCCTAAGACCCTCACTTTCTAAACGAATTGTGGAAAAAGCCATGATAGCATGTGACTCAACGTCTATTGCTTAAAATTTCCTTCGGACACTCACGGCGAAATGATTGATGAATATGGCATGGTCTCAACGACCTACGGAGCACCTCGGACGGAGTTTTCGTTTCTGATATTCGGCATAATTGTGTTATTTCATTGCCCTTTGAGGCTTCAATTTCGAGCGGAAAAGAAAAGTATTCTTTCTGCGATTTACACCGGTTTGCAGGCACTGAAGATAAAAAGTCTGAATTCAACATAGACCGTTAGATAATACGGCGGCTGCGAACAGAAGTCTCCCCACAAGAGTACTTCTAGCAAACTTTGTTTTCCGCGGCAAAAGAATAGAGAGCATCATAGCATCTGGCGTTAGGGAGAACTTCAACATCTCTTGAAAGGTCGGATTATACACACCAGGGTTCGGGATACGGTCCGCTAGGCTGGGCATCTTAGGTGTTTTGCTCTCTTGAGGATTTGTATATCCTTCGTGCTGAGGAGAGCTTGATTAGTGAATGATATTTAGTAGATAGGAATATACTACTATTCATTGCTTTTCAAAATTATCATGTCATCGATAGCCTTAAGACATTTGTATTCTGCGATTACTATATCGATGCCGCAAAAGGGCGAGTTTAGCATCTCTTGTTGTCCATCTACAGCATGAGGATAGTGATATAGGAATGTGTCCTTGTGTCTGATCGTTGCCTATGAGTTGCCTGTGACGATTCCTTCCTGTGATAATTTGTTGCTGTACACTATTTTATGTTTCGGTAAGTCTCATCCATGACTCTATATAAGACAACAATTACTTCAACTTCACCTCTTCCATCATTAGAAAACTTGACCGAAACTCAGTGAGTCTCGACCAACAATATTACATGACCGCCACTAGTATAGACCGATCATTGTCTGTAATTTTTTCAATCCAAAAGCCATAAACTCCCCACCCACTTCCCGCCAAAAAGACTACCCCCTTGTCATGAGCTCATTCCCACCCAACAAAAAAATCTCCCAAATCCCATAAACAACACAACACGACCTCTTCCCCCAGAAGGTCAAAAATACAATTCGTGATGTGCCCTCGGACGGAATCGAACCGGCAACCTCGTCATCGTCCATTACCTTTCGGTTTGCAATGATACTAGTGACGCGCTCTACCATTGAGCTACGAGGGCGCTGGAGTGCTTGATTGGATGACGGAATTTGTTTAAAAACTAATATAAACCAAACATTTTGTGCGTTGAAAAATTGCAGGCGAGTGGGGAAGAGAGGGAATTTTAGCGAAAACATTATCCTGTCCTTACCACTAGCCTCTCTACGGGAACAATCCCACTCTACACTACACCACAATTATCACTGCTGGGACGCGTTACCTTTCTGACTTTTCTGCTACTACCTGTTTCCACTTGATTCTCTGTTCCACCTGACTTCTAAAATCCTAATTACCTACGTCTTCTACTTCTAAAGCTACCTTCTACTTCTTTTCTTCTTTCTAAATTCACTCCTATGCTTCCCACTTATTACTGACTAGACTGACTAGACATTTTAGTATCCCGTGATTTTTCAGGTGACTTGGCATGTGATTTGACATTCGGGATTTTGATGGCGTTGTGGAGGGTGACGAGTGGAGTGGATTGTTGTTGGATTGATGAGGAAGAGACTTTTGGGGCGTGCGAGGTAGACATGGACTATTGAATGCTGTATTAAGATCAAGTTGTGTGTATAAAGGAGAATATATAGACACAACCTTTCTGCTTCTGTAGCTGATATCTATCCACTTTAACCCTAGGTGGTTTAGCACAAGTGTGAAGCTTAAGCAAGCATTTAACAATAATTCAGCTTCTCTATTCTATCTACTAGAAGCACGCCTACAATTTCCGCAGAGTTGGTCCCTATTTATCTCGTGTATGATGATTTTTCTCTCTTGTGGGATATGTTACTCGGTGTGTTTTATATACTGGAATGTAGAGAGCGATTCAGTCGTCCTATAGTGATATTTCCTCCTTCTCCTTTTCTTAAGAATGTCGATTAGCCTCAATCTTCTTTCCAACTTCTGGCGCAACTAAATCCGCAGATCTCCAGAATGTAGGTTCCTCTCCTATGCTCATTCTATAAGAAGGGACAATTGAAGAATTATTTTAAGTATAATTGATCAACGAAACGACATTTGTAGCCGGGACCGGTATACCTGAAACAAGTATGATTCGATAGCCTACCTGGACATCCTTTGTACAAATCCCGATGTTGTCCCACTGAACAAAAGGCTTGAGGTGATATTTGCTGGAATAATCTTGTGTATGCTGTTTGCGCTTTTCCACACGGTTTCCACGTAGATTCCTTGTATTTGAAACTGTGACCAGACCCTCGGTAAAGGGTAATTGGCGTCCGGATCGAGCTTACTATTGCACAGGGCAATGGAAATGTGCAGTATTCTGCGCGTTCCAATTAGCCGTGGAAACATTTCCCGAGCACTCAATTTCCTCTACTCGCATTGGAGAAAGTGCCACATTGAAGCAAATCGAGGTAGACTTTTTTGTGTCTCTTAGATATCCTAGAAGAAACGATGAGATGGTGGTGATCATTAAATTATGGGTTTCTCCTTCTCAAAGTTGAACCTGACTTAAGCAGATCATAACGTCAAGATTCTGCAAATGTCTGGCATTTTCTCTTGTGTCATACGTGTTCATTGTTGCTTGCAATTCGCAACGATTAAACATTGCACATATTTGATTCCTTGAGCCGTAGTCATAAAATGAGGTTAAATTGGAAGTTGCATTGTTGAGGCCCGCGACAGAGGCCACGGGTCATAGCCGATAACCTGGACATTCTGCAGACCAGTTCGGTATTCACGATGGCTATTTGGGTGTTTGACTCAAAGCTGCGTGAAGAAATCGCGTAGAGCCAGTGGCAGCGAGTTTTGTGCATATTTCATCCTTGGTAACAGTGTAATATGAATGTCCTAAATCTTTGTCGACTACCAACTCTCTACAGAAGAAGGGTTGCTGAAAACGCAAGAACGACGGCCAAAATGTAAAAATAAGTTCCGCTTCGCTTATTAACTAGTCATAGCAAGGGATATAAGGGATATAAGGTAATATGAGAAATACTACACCACAAAGAGGACTTGCAAACTGATGCAATCCTCGAAAATTTGCAAATTTCTCGGCGAGACGATGAATGAAGCGCTGTTACTCGTTAAGATCATCTGGGTTGAGTATCTACAAGGACGAAATATGAGAATGGCTGAAGATAACCTTTTTCCACGTCTCGAGTACGGACGCTCCATAAACTGTTCAGAGGCCGCGGCCTAGTCGGAGACAGTCCAGGAAAATAATGCCCAAAGCAAACCAAAACCGTCCAATATGCGAATGACCACACACAGTGGCCGAGTTTGAAGCGAGCATGACTTCCTTATACCTCCAGACACGCGTCAACCAACCGCTTATCAATAGTCTGAAGCGCCAGTGCAATATAGCATAAACAGGCTTTTCTTCTGACAACCCTGATTTGCTTGCTACTCCCATAAAGCATATCATCATATGATTTGACAAGACTAACGTATGTATTGCTAGGAGAAATTTGAGATGTCGTTCGGCCTCAACCCAATCGGGTAAACTTCGGGAGTCATCTTCAACTTCTAGCTTTACCCAAAGCGGGCACCAGGAAGCTGTCGGGGCAGTGCGGTCCCACTTTTATGTCAGCAAGTGGCGTTAGCACCTCCGCGATGTTTTAGTTCGCATGTTAAAATTGCGGGTCGATAAGGCTTAGCTATAGGTTCTTACTCGAAGAGGGAATTCATGGAGTTGTTGAAAGGATCGTCTTTCAGGGGTTGTTGGTGGAGGGGAGAGGAACGTATATAGAGGGGGAGTTTGACTGAAATTTGGGGACTTTTTGTTTATATAAAAATTCTTCCACTTCACAAAGAATTCAAAGCTTTGCATTATCGACCGACTACTTGTTGTACTCAGAATAACTTTCACGAAATCAGATACATACACCTGCACTTAGAAGAAACGACATGGCAAGCGAAAAGGCTCAGATCAACCTCTCAGAGGCTTCTAGATCAGAAATCCCACCACCAGCATACGAAGAAGTCACTCCTTCGTTCTCGCTCCCAACACCAATCCCCACACCAAGCGTTTTCACATCTTTTAAACCAATTGTTATACCCCGTAAGTCAACACACTCTCCCATTTCATCGCTAATACATTCATTTCAATTTCGCTAATCCCCATCATAGAAACATCCCGTCCCTCCCTCTCCGCCTTCCTCTCCCCCTTCACCCGTGCTTACGCCCCATCCCTCTCCACCACATCCATTAACGCCGCGCAATTCCTCACTTTCCTCGACGCCCTCAATGACTCCCTAATCGCCGGTCCTGGCCTGCAAATCACATCCTATATCGGCACCGGGATCTCCAAAGTACCCATCCCTATCGTCTCCTCACTACTCTCTACAACTATCAATAGTTCCGCGGGCTACATTTCGAAATCCTCGGCATTGAAAACAGCCAGGTTATATCTTGAGCGCGCCAATGTGGAACTTTTTAACCCTAGAGGTTTGAGGGTGAGGGTGCTTCGTACGCCGAAGATGATGATGGTTGTTGGGAAGGGGGGTATGGAGTTGGAGTTGCCGGTGCCGCTTGAGGGTGAGGATGTCAGGATGAGGAGAGTGAGAGCGCTGGGGGTTAGTGTGGGAGAGTTGACGTTGGATGGGTTGCCCGAGCCGGGGGAGGTCGAAGGGTGGTGGAAAAGGACGGGGAAGAAGGAGGCGGAGAGGAGGGACTTGAAGATGCAGAGAAGTCTTGTTAGTGATAGGATTAGGGGCGAGAGGAGGGGGAGGAGTGGAAGGGGGGAGGAGAGGGTGGATATGAAGGAGCATGAGATTGCGCAGAAGATTTATTGGGTAGTTGTTGATAGGTTGGGGAATGGTGGAGGGGAAGATGTGGTGGATGATGGCCAGTCTGTCTGAATAGGTTGAAAACGTTACTGGAAGGTTTTACATTAGCGAAGGTGTTTGGACTTTGGTGTTAGACTGTTTGAAAAGTCCCGTCGAGTAGATGATACACAATATCTTTGTCCAAATTCCGTTTCTAAATAGGGGAGTTTACAATTATTAGCTTTACAACTTTGCTACTTGAGCCTAAGTTTAATGCCATTTATGGTTCCATCACCCGAAACGAATATATTTTGTGAGAGCGTCTCAAAAGATTAATGTAATGACGGTATATTAGACTATTATCAGAAATGATTATTTAAGCTTGGCACCATGATGCACTTAACTTTGTCTGAACGCAAGCACTAATCAAGGACAAACCGTACTCTATACAGGCATGATAGCTGCACTTTTTTTTCTGAAAGAAAATCAGTGCTGTCCACTTCCACTTGCAGCAAACCTACATAATTTCGTTGCACATCGAAGGTGGACAGTCCACTTCCTTATTTCGTTATCGTGTGATTACGAAATCAGTCCACTTTCACATGATCACAATGGCATTCCACTCTATCACGGCCGTGGAATGATATGTTTACCGCTCTAATATGTACGTGCTTATTTTTTTTTAGGTTTGATATGTTGAAACTGACCCTCTTTTCAATTTGCAGCTAAGTAAAGCTCCTGAGTTTATAAGAGCTAAGTGGAATCTTTCGAAGTTTTTATGTATGCTCAGCATATCTCTCGCCTGGCGTCGGAGTATGGCACCTTTCTGTTTGAGCCAGTACTCTAAGCGATCATATACGTGGGATAAATATGCTACCTTCTAGGGTGGCAGGACTTTCCGCGCAATTTGCTAGCCTCCGTTTGATATTTTGTACAAGCTAAAGTTTTCATTGGAAGACTGGCGCAGATCGTGAAAGCGTGCAATCTTGCTAAGTTTCTAGGTGGTTATGCTCGAGATTTATATTTCTCCTGTCTACACGATCTACAAACAGCACTGCAACATGAAAGAAAATTTGGGTATTAAAGCGTCAAATAAACAATGTGCAACTCGGCCATCAGACGCTGCAAAGTTATAAATCTTAAGACTTCCTAGCATTCTTTCTCCTCGTGTTCATTGCCTTGATCCCTTTCCTGCCGCTTTCCTTTGCATTCTCCAAGGCATTACTACTTCTCTCGCTTACGTTATGTTTATCAGCTTCATCTCTCATATCATCCACAACATCAGCGCCAATACTCGTTCCGTGGATCCAGTCCAAGATTCCAAGCGGCGCAAAGTTTCCTTTCCCATGGGCCTCGCTATGTAAATCTTGCCTACGAGCCATTCCTCCGAGCATGATTCCTGGGATGATGCTGTACCCAGAGAGTGTTAGAGTTTCCTCCATGGTGATGATTGAGAGTGTCATCAGGTACGTTAGTAGATGAGTTCGGAAGATGACTGAGGGTAGATAAGTTGGGATAAATCGGAATAAGATGTAGGATGCTGGGTGATCGTAGTGAGCCGCAAAAGAGTACGGAGCAGAGACGGAATGGAAATATATTTTGTGGACGCCACTTAACCAATTCCCTTTCTTGGCGTGCAGAATGAAGCGATGAGAGTAATACTGCAATACCTTCTAAATGTCAGAACCTGTACATCCAAAAGCAAAACCAAGGTGCATACTTCTCGGAGTAATAGCGATCTCACGACATGTTTCACAATCGACCACGGCATCGGTAACGTCGTGGTAACTTGCAAGGCACTTCGGAAGCTTAACACCTCTGTGAGAAGCAACTCAACCCCGGCCTGGATAAGAGCACTCAGAAAGAGATTGGAGATGCTGAGAGCCATAACGCGATACCAAATTGTTCTTCCTTTCTTGGCGCCTCGACCGCTGGTGGTACGGATTGGTAAGGCCAATTCATTTTGTGTCTTGATACTAAAGGCAATACTGGGAACTACAGTATCGAAGATGAGAAATAGTGTAGATGGCAAGAGCCAGAATATTGTCCTGATGACTAGGACTCCCAGCACCTCAACTTTGAGAGGTGGTTGCGAAAGTACCAATGTGCTCCCTGTTGGAAGTCAATCCATCTACTCTGGTAAGATTGTCTCAAAGTTCAACGTACATGTCTGTTTCAGAATTAATTTTCGATCCTGTTGAGTATATTGCCACATACCATGTAGAAGAAGAGCAAGTTAAGACTTGTTGAAAAGGTGGACGGACCAAGAAAGTAGCCCAGGACAGGGACTGAAAGTAAGGCATCCATCCCTGCTACTGGTAAATATTTCGTAGTGTCTGATTTGATGTATTGTTTGAGATATTAGATGAATAAATTTTCGACGACCTGGCGATCAAATAGAGTTATCTTTATTATCAGAAGGCAGATCATCTTGAATACAACCACCTAGGCGCAAAGGTGAAATTAAGTTGGAGGTTGACGCCCTATGACATAGTTTGTTCGAGATCAAGATTTATTTTTGACAGGGGGACCTCCACGTGAGCATCAGGATATGCTGCAAGGCCAAGCGGTCTCGCCATGGGGAGGAAAATATTGAAGCCTGAATATCCCAGTTGCAAATCGATCTGATTATCGATATTTAAATTTGACCCTATGCCGGCAAAAGACACGGTAGCGAGGTTGAATTGGCTGCAGGATGGCGAGTGTTTGGTTCTCGCGTCACGTTTCACAGGCCCCGTTACAAAAGCTCGTAGCAAGTCTTCTCGTAGCCCTCGATTTATCTTTGATTTGCTTTAAAATGTACCGAGAAAAGAGAAAGCCCCCTATAATCTCATAATGAGTGAGAAAAGGAGGTGGCTTCTGAAGTTGCGTTGTATAATTGGTTGAGAGCGTACGAAGTCCCTCGTGCGTGTTTGTACGAGGCTTCGTCAACGCTCAAAAGTCATTCATGAAACCCATTTCTTGAAGCGAAGGTTGGCTTTCAAACCCTGGATCCGGGAATGGTAAGGTTACAGTAAGTGGGCTGGTGTTCTCCTTTCCGGGTTCGTTGAGCGCAGTTTAATTTCCCCTCTTTACCGAATACAGGGCAAGTAGCGAAGCCTGAACAGTGTCCGAAGGGGGGCATGTGAAGTAGAGTTGGACGTTCTTCAAAGCTAAACTGAAGTAAGCAGCTTTGACAATCTAACTAACTTTTCCAAAAGAAGACTCCCAACTTTTACTTTCAACCTCCTTTTGGCATTCCTGTCACGAACCTACGTCCCCACGTAGAAGCAACGGAACGGCTCCACAGCTCCGTCCAGCAGCATCCGGTCTCATATCAACTCCATCGCGTCCGCATACGAAGCAATCTTGTTGTCTTCTTTGCACTCCTGCGTCGTATGAAACACCATTTCAAAGCCTTCCAAAGCACAGTACCACATCACAATTCGCTTTCGCCCTCATACCGATTATCGAGATAATTAAAAAAGCCCAACCCGTCACCTCGGAGCCTATCTCTGGGTACTTGCCTTAGCCTGTGTGCCCAAGTTAACCAGAGGCGCGGCGCCGTCCCTGTTACCATAGCACCGTTATTAGTTGATTTGCTTCAGATTCTGCAGTGCGTGCTGCACTTTTCTTGCTGGTGCTTCAGAAGGGTCGTGTTATTTCCAGTTTGTCTTCATCACGCGCTTCATCTGCTCGGACACCAATTTAACTATCAATTGGATCATTGCCGGCTCTTGGGCTGCAGCATCACCTGCAGTAGCGGATCTTTAAATGTGCGTCGCCGTGTGCTTCTTGGGATCTCTTTGCCCCCCTTTTTGACTTCTGCTCTTGCTTCCTTTACTGGTTGCAACAGAAGAGAAGGTTCAATGTGAAGCAGAGATCGCTGACTGCATCGCATACAGTTGCCCCGGCACAGCACACAAGGAGTCAGGGACACCACAGGAGAACCACCTGCATCAACCTCCTCCAATGGCATTTGCAGCATAGCTACCGTCAAACCCGCATGGAATCGAACTACTAGCTCGACTGATTCGATTCTACCTCCTGAAACATTCTTCGGCTTGTCGCCGGTTTTGGAACAAAAAAGTCCTTGCAACACAGACGTCCACAATCGGCCTCCTGAGTCTTAGACTTACCTCTTTCTCGCAAGACCGAGAATCGCGCTCAGAGTCACGCATCAGGCTCTGCAGCCATGGATCTCAACTCAACACCACCTCCCGTGCCAGTTAGACACAGAGGTCATGGCCGTCGAAAGTCTCTTCAGGGTCCCTCAACACCTGCGAATCGTGTCCATTTACAACCGGCCTCACCAGAAGTCATCTCCTCCTTGATCACTTCACTGTCGATCATCTCCTCTCCCGCGAACCAGCTGTTTGAAAATCCTGTCGAAAGCCGTTCAACAGCAACATCCCCCGCCCCAACAAACAATACCTTTGGACATTTGAGTGGACATGATGGGACTCGTTCTCCAGGAGGAAGCTTCGGAATAGATTACGGCGCATACAATCAACCATCGCTCCGAGAACTTGTTGAGGAAGAATCACTCGATGAACTTGCTGCAAGTCCTCCAGTCATTCGAACAGCGAAACCGCCCTCAGGCTTCTCTCCCTTGACCGCACCACGGTCGCCTCGGGATTCCAGTCCGCTCAAAACTTTCTTGAGGGGTAGCTCGAGACCATCCTCTAAGGGCTCAATCGGATCCAGGGATAGAGACGATGCTAGTAGCATTGGCAGCTTGTCCATTGAACCCGGCAAGGCGCCTCCTCCAGAATTGCGACGGAAATCTTCCAGTGATAGTTGGGGCAAGAAACAAGCAAGAAACCAGAGAGGATTGATGTATATGAGTTCGAAGGAGAGGCTGCGGGAGAAGGAACACGAGCGCAAGAGGGCTAGTGGCGGGACTACTAGGGAGACCTCCGCAGAACGATTACCTATGCAACGATTCGAATCGGATACCTTCATGGCAGAGAACGCGATTGGCGAGGAGCCAGAAGATTCACCGACCAAACAGTCGCACTCGGCTCAGCCTAAAGACAGTGTTCCGCCGTTTGGACCAGGAAGCCAAGGTGGCATCGGTTCTGGGAGGTTCATACCCACTCGAGACTCCTCTCTTCGAAAACCAGCGGCCGCGAAGAAACGATCGTCGCAAAGATCGAGCCGACAGAGTGGGAAACAGCGAGCAAGTGTCGATGGAGGTGATGCAGTCCGTGAATCGACGGAGCGATCGCATCATCACAGAAGGGAGAGGAGCAAGCGCGACAATCAATACTCACCCATCGAAGGCCCCTCTAAGATGACCGAACCTCTACAAGACTTCGACAAATCGCGACCTCCCAGAGCGACAACGTTAGCCAGCAGGCAGGTTGCTGACAGTATCACAGTTGAACAAACCGTGGTTGTTGAAGATTATGATGATGGAGCGCCTTCGCCAGCAATTGCGCAGAGGAGATCACATCAAAGTCCCGATCCTTCTCATCGCAGATCTGGAACCGAATCTTCCGATCCTACTCAACCCAAACGCTCAGGATCACGACTCAAGCGTCTATCTGCGCCTCTAAGCCCGAAATCAGACAAGGAAACAGGTCAAAGGAACAGTAACCAAATCTCTAGGGTTGCCTCACCTGAACCAGGAAAACCGCAAATTCACGTCGATGATAGGCCAAGCAGCGCAGATTCGATTGACGATGCTGTAGAGGCATACCTTTGTTCTCCCCGATTGTCACAGAAAATTCGACATCCCCAAACTGGAAGGACAATTTCCTTTTCGGAAGTAGGCGATTCTGAGGGATTCGCAGTGTTCTGTTGCGTTGGGATGGGGCTTACAAGATATATCACAGCTTTTTACGATGAATTGGCTCTGACGCTCAAGTTGCGCCTGATCACACCAGATCGTCCTGGAGTAGGGGATAGCGAGCCATATACTGACGGCACTGCAACGCCTCTTAGCTGGCCAGGTTAGTCCTTAATCCCATCATCAAGTGACAAGTACTGACCGTAAAAGATGATGTCTACGCCATCTGCCAGGCCTTGAAGATAACCAAATTTTCTATCCTTGCTCATTCTGCTGGAGCCATCTATGCTCTTGCCACTGCTCTTCGTATGCCCCAGCATATTCGTGGTCGAATTCATCTTCTCGCACCCTGGATTCCACCGTCGCAATTGAACGTACTGGGTGGCCAATCATCATCGCCACCCACAAACTCTATTCCAACATCTCAACGCATACTCCGTGCTCTCCCTACCCCTATCTTGAAAGCTGCCAACTCTAGTTTCATGAGTGCCACCAGTAGCTCGATCACGAGCAGTCTGCCTAAACAGAAACGTAACAAGCGTAAATCTACTGGACGTGATACGCCGGCCAACAGTGGTAGAAGCACAGTCACTCCTGGCCTGGACAAAGAAAACCATGGTAGGAATTCTACGGTTTATCCAGACCCTTCGGAGAAAAGTGCCATGGAAAAGGCAGCTAAAGATCCTAATGATCCTAACAACGAGGCCGCAATTCTCGCGGCCGCCGCAAACACTCTGGCGGACAAGGAGAGGCAGATGACTTACGACACAAGACTCACCCATGCCATTTGGGATCTTGCTACTTCCGGCGCCAATCCTGCCGTAGATTTGTTGGTATGCCTAGAAAGACGCCACACAATTGGCTTTAGATACGTCGATATTACTCGGGCAGTTGTCATACATCATGGTAGCAAGGACACCAGAGTTCCGGTTGAGAATGTTCGTTGGCTTGGAAAGACAATGAAGAGATGTGAGGTTCGCGTTCTCGAGGGCGAAGGACATGGTCTTATGGCATCCGCTGCAGTCATGGGCGGAGTGTTGATGGAAATCGCACGAGAGTGGGAAGATTGGATGAAGGTTACAGGGAATGGTACGAATGGAAAGTCCGACGGCACTCGAAGGACTCTGAGAGAACGTGCTAGTGTTGGAGCGTTTAGATAAGACCGAGAATCTCGTTGCTGGGTCCTGGGCGGCGTTTTGTTTCTTGGGATAGCAATTGGCGTCCACGGTGTTTGTAAAACCGGAGGATTAGTCTATTGGCTGTACATTTCTGGCAGGAGTTCTGAGAGAGAGATGACCTGTATGATACAGAATAATTGTACGCTCATGATATGTAGTAGTAATTTAATTTATTTATTATCCTTCATAGCCTGGACTCAGTTAGGCCTTGAAAGTGGACAATCAAGCTTAAAAGCTCAAGCAAGATCCATGCTTGTTATCCTTGCAACCGATCAAGAGCACACTCGCATGCTGATTGACTAATATAACCATTCATGAGAAATGCCTCTTTACTACAATATTGCATCGTAGATCTCATAGAGCAATTTGGACTTAAGATATTGATGCAGGGATATAACTTGACTACTTACTAGTAAGGGGCATGCGACACCTGGATTGCCGAGTACCACTTTTCATGCTAGCCTGATTTGCACGCCATGCATCCCCTCCGCATTTCTCTTCAGAACACCTCGGGTGTGTCGTCCTCTCTTATTCAAGTGACATCTCAGCCTCTTTCTACTTATTCTACTCTAATCACATTTATCTTAGGACCACCTGGGCATCACGGTTGGGCATAACCACCACTATACTTTCACAATACCTAAGGCTGAGACAGACGTGCCACCCACTTACAAGCAAAACACCCGACGCGCTCCTACAGCTCCTGCTTGGCAAAAATCTCACTAGGCATTGCGAGAAATTGATTGCGAACGCCTCTTCAACAAGCGAGTGGACAACAAGACATTCATCGTAAATGCCTAAGCATCGCCAAGTCTGTAAGCATAACCGTTTTCCAAAAGTCGGAGCGGCGTGTGACTGATACTTTATTTCCTGTTACAGCGATTCACACCACCCCCTTCTTCCAGCGGACCTCCAGAATGCCATCCGCGCGTCGCATCAAAGTCTTCGGACTCCTCGTAGTCATCTGCGTAGTCACGGTTCTGTATTACACTTCAGCATTGCGCCAACAGCGACCGCGAGACCTGAGAACAGCGGGCGACTTTTACTCTAAAACGGTCAATGCTCTACCAAAGGATTTAAAGAAGGACACAGCGCCAGAAGAGGACGTGAAGGTGAAAACTCAGCAGAGCCTAAAAGATGCCGCCAAATTAGCGAAGGAGAAGGCGAATGCGAAAGCACCAAAGCCAGATGCGCCTTCCGAAGTTGAGGGGATTGGGAGCTCGGCAGAAGGGTCTCGAGAAAGGGGTGTTGCTGGGAGAAAGAAGATCCCCTCGAAGGAAGCGCAAGAGCCTCTGAAGGAGGAGACGAAAGAGGAACATGAGGTGGAAACTGAGCTGAACAGTATATTGAAGAAATCTCCAGGTGAGCGTTTGACCAAGAAATAGATTTACGATGGTAAAATCGGGCTAATCATTTGCCAGTAATTATCTTCTCGAAGTCTTACTGCCCCTACTCGAAGAAAGCCAAAGCTATCCTGCTCGAGAAATACATAATCGACCCTGCACCCTATGTAGTAGAATTGGACCAACACAAGCTTGGGGCAGCTTTGCAGGATAAGCTCGCTGAGTTGACCGAACGGAGGACGGTCCCGAACGTACTTATCAACGCTATCAGTATCGGAGGAGGTGACGATATTGCGGAAATGGACTCGAAACGAACGCTGATCAAGAAGATCAAAGACCTTGGGCAAAAGAAGGTGATCGATATACGAGAACGACCAATAGAAGATACCGAAGAAGAGCCTGCGACAGGTCCACCTGCACACGGCTTGAGGTGATTTAGCTCTTCGATATATAGCAAACTAAGTCAAGGAGTCAGAGAGCATAGTGTAGGATGGCGAATGCATGTTTTGGTGTTCAGGACTGGGCGGAAATTCAATGGTGCACTGCGTCGGCGTTTTGGGTACATTTTTACTTACCTGGAATTATTGGGCTGTACAATGGATCGACTTAAACTTTTTAATAAAGTGCATTCAAAACGCATTCGGCCAGAGAGCATTATTTAACCAGCAATATCCGGCAAATACTTGCGTACAAGCAATATAATCGCCCAGTACGAGTTTTTTTTAATTTTCAAGATTCAGTGCAGTACTTCTTCATTCTGGTATTCTCCGAGTTCATCTACTTATTACAGCACAAGTGCTTGTTATCTCCCTTGCGCTGTCTAAAGGACGCTATGGCTCTCCTTTTGCATGGACAAGTCAGTCGAATGCTTTTAAAACCACCTACATGAGGTAGGATCGAGGGATGCATGACTTTTTATTCTCATTTCTGAATCGAGTTTCTTGCTTCGCTCATCGGCTTCTGGCTCATGCTTCAAAGAGCCGACCCTCCAGCGGGAGTCCCAGTACCCAAGCGCTAGGAGCTAAGTGGCCGTCTTGGTGATGTCAAGACTTCCTTAGCTCCCTCGCTCAGTCCCAACATCGAGCTCTGACGAGGCTACCATTGATGGTACAATGGAAGATGATTGGCTTTCTTTGTCAAACAAAGGGCTTCTTGGTGGAGTTCTTCAAGTCCGTAAACCCCGAAAAGGCAAAGAGGTGAGGTTCTCCGTTGCAGTACCTCAGTTGCCAAGGGAACTATGATGATATGACGAGCTAGTGGGGGGGTCTCGTTGTGTGTAAGCATTGTGTGGGTTTTCTTAATATATGATTGTTCCCTCTTATTATATTGCGGCTTCTTGATATGAGCTTTTTTTATGTGATCCACTAAAATCTTGAAGGTAGTCAACCATGAAGGAATTATTTCGAGATACTACATTCGGTCATACTTTGCGATTAATTACTAAGGGAAAGACCTTGAATTTTGAGGAAGAAAGAAATCCGGAGATATGGAAGAGATATATAGATAAGGAGAAGTCAGGTCAGATGGTAAATGATGTTATTCCCTGTTGTGTGATACACCCTAACGGAAAGTATTACTAGGCCCATCATGGTCATGTTGGCGAAGAAAAGAACAAGAACAATGAGGAGCAAGATGATTCACAGGACACTTTAGCTGGTCAAGACAGAAGTCCTCGCCAGACTCGGAGGAGTTCCGAGACACAAGTGGGCGATCAACAGCAAAGAAACGATGCAAGTGGCGTAGCCGTAGACCCTGAGAAAGGAAGAGATGCGTCCATTGTTACATGGTACGGAGACGATGATCCAGAGGTATGTTTTCCAACCTCCCAGACGCTGGATCAATAATTGATAGCTTTCAGAATCCACAAAATTGGACAACAGGGAAGAAATTCTTCGTTTCGTTCTTGATATGTTATCTCACCTTTGCCGTATATATTGGATCAGCAATTTACTCAGCAGGCCTGATGGGTGTCATGGAAGAGTTCCAAGTCAGTCAGGTCGCCGCCACCCTTGGACTCACATTGTTCGTTGCTGGTTATGGACTAGGCCCTATGTTGTGGGCTCCAATGTCAGAGATCCCTCAGATTGGAAGAAACCCCGTCTACATTGGAACTCTTATAGTCTTCGTCTTCTTTCAATTCGCCGTCATATATGCTGAGAACTTCGGAATGCTCCTTGCCTTCCGTTTTTTGACCGGTCTCTTCGGCTCTCCAGTTCTCGCTACCGGCGGTGCTTCTCTGTCTGATTTATACGCACCAAGAAAAAGAGCCTACGCCATTGGAATCTGGGGACTAAGCGCTGTCAGTGGTCCCGTCCTCGGACCACTCGTCGGTGGTTTCGCAGCCCAACACAAAGGCTGGAAATGGCCAATCTGGGAACTTCTATGGCTCTCTGGCTTCGCTCTCATCCTCATGATTTTCTTCCTCCCAGAGACCAGCTCAGCAAACATCCTCTACCGCCGCACCCGTCGTCTCCGCAAGCTCACCGGCCGTACAGACCTCAAATGCGAACCCGAGCTCGAAGGCGAGAACATGAAACCTAAAGACATTGTCCTCATGGTTCTCGTTCGTCCTTTCTCCCTCATGATCTTTGAGCCAATTCTCCTGGCACTAAATCTTTACATCGCGCTCATATATGGGCTCCTCTACGTCTGGTTCGAGTCCTTCGCCATCGTCTTCATCGAAGTCTACGGCTTCAACCTTGGTGAGGAAGGTCTGTCTTTCCTCGGTATTCTTATTGGCGGATTCGTCGTTATCCCACCTTTCTTCCTCTACCTTTACAAAGTCCAAGAACCACAGTTCAATGAGAACGGCGAGCTCAAACCCGAGAAACGCCTTCCACCAGCTTGTGTCGGCGCGTTCTGTATCCCCATCTGTCTCTTCTGGTTTGGATGGACATCGCGCGCTTCAGTCCACTGGATTGTGCCCATCATCGGAAGCTCATTCTTCTCCATCGGCGCCTTCCTCCTCTTCAATTCCGTGCTTAATTACCTTGGTGATGCGTACCCGGCTTACGCAGCGAGTGTGTTCGCAGGTAATGATTTCATGAGAAGTTGTTTCGGTGCAGGGTTTCCGCTTTTCGCGAGTGCGATGTATAGGAATTTGGGCACGGCTTGGGCGAGTAGTACGTTGGGGTTCTTGAGCATTGCGTTTATTCCTATCCCGTTTGTGTTGTACTTTTATGGTGAGGCAATTCGGAAGAAGAGTAAGAGGGCTAGACATGATTTGTAGAGAGAGAGAGTGTGTGTGTGTGTGAGAGAGAGGAGAAAGGTTGCTTTGTTTTGAAGTTTTCTTTTTCTTTTGCTATGTTTGCTTTTTATGACTAATTGTATTGGATAGAGCCGTTAAGAGGGCATAAATTGGTAGATATGACGGGAAAGAGAAAGACATAGAAGCGCTTTATGGTAGTAAGGGCGTGCTATATGTAATTTTAGATATATAGGCCGTAGTTTTATGATGTACGATCAGATGCTATTTAATGACTTGCGATCACCACAATAATTCTTTATCGCGATGTGTTACAAAGTCGCCAATGCCCTTTCATATTCGAGCTCACAAGTCCAATGGTAATGACGAGATATACCGTTGGAACATCTTCTCATTATACCACACAGATTGTAGTGGCTTTGCTCAAATTTAAGGTATAGGATATACGCAGGTCAAAAAAATTATGTCAGGGCTGGACCAAAACACTAACGGTCACTTTAAGGTCCCCCTTTAAGTTTGTTTCCCGTTACACACCAGCTACACAAGCGAGCTGCTGTAAACTGCAGCCACCCCCGGGGTGTCCGAAGACCTTTGATGGGGTAATTTTCTTCGTATTTCCTTCTCTCTTCAACCAGCCTTTACTTGCCACTGCTCATCGTATGCTGTAGTCGAGTAAATATGTCTGATCAAAACGAAACAATTCCCATAATTTTCCTTGCCCGTGACGGTAGGTAATGCTTCTGCCTTAACCAAAGCTCCGAAGCTAATTAATGAAGTGGAACTGAGTGGACAATAGACGGGCAGTTCACTGGGAAATCCGAATTCGCACTTTCTACCAGGTGTTCAAATAAGTTCAAGGCACCCGTAAGGTTGATATCCTTGTCGAACACGACAAACTCATTGATCCAGCGAAGATTACCTACATTTACTGCAGTCCCCGATAACCTGCCTACTATAATATCTAGTGTAACTTATACAGGTAGACAAGTCATCCATCAAATCCAGATCATCTCATCTTGATTACCGGTGGTGGGGCTCACAACTATTCCTAGCGATCGTTAGAACGCCTTAGCGACCTGAGTGAGACTTTACTAGAAGGGAGCGTATTATCAGGGCTATCTATACTCTTAATAACGCCCTGCTTTGATAGCAAGATTTTCGCGGCTACTTGCAGCGATCAAATCAGCCTTGCTCAAAATCCAAATTCGTTCTATGGAATACTTCTGACTTTGTCCCAGACGCGGAAGAGGGTGTTAGCTTTTCCATACCGACCCCGATAGTATGAAAATCGGACTTGTAATATTCAAAATTTTGGGGGCTATGACATTCACTTTCGTCAAGTTGAGGATAACACAAGGAGTTGAATCGCAACAAAAGCCAATTGACCTCCCTGCACCACGAGACACAGCGAGCCTGGACCTGGATTGAAGTGTTACATGTAGTGAAATGTCTTGCTAGTGTAATTCAGCGCAGAAAGCAACTTATTGGAAAGAACGGCAAAGACTGGTGACCATTTCTAATGATTTTTTGACCATATATGTTATAAACTTGCGTCAATCTCAATAGTTTATCATGGAAAGCTCAAGTTTATCTGCCTCGGATCGGAGTGGGATGAGTTGGCTGAGCTGTATGAAGGTTGAGAGCATTACAAAGAGCAGAATACTCTTCGGACTGGCTCATGCCATGGAGAATAACATGACTAAACTCATTAATTTCTGTCATTACAAAATTCATTTAAAATGTGACAGATAACCTCATCTGCTCTCTGATAGCAAGGACTTTAGCAAGCAATGGATTGAAAATCAACTTGAAGGGTTATACAATTCACAGCTGTTAATCATGATCTACCATGTCATCGTCAGGGGCAAATATCAAACCTCATGAATGCATTTGAAATCTATGACTCGAACGAACGCTTTTATAAATCTCACAACTAGAATTTAGGTTGACACAAAACTAGTTCGGTTCGCTGTGGAAGATCGCTTAAATGGATGTTGTCCTTGGCCACTTATGCACCTAGATGTACGAACTAACAAGTTCCGTATAATCCCAGCTTCATTTTCCACGTCCCATCTTGATGATTTAAATTGGTATTTATAAAGTCTCGCATCATTCGCGCTAATATCTGACAAGGTTGTCAAGCACCATCAAGGTTTCTGGTACCTGACAGGGTAACAGCCCACCACCATCAGGGTTCTCAATTATTTTTTGGAGGGGTATTATAACTCCATAGAGTAACTACAATTACAGACACAAGATCTTTCTAAATTCATTTTCCACAGCCCCAATTATTCAGATGTCATCGATGATATTTGAGTCTTAAAACTACTTAAATTTCTTGAACTCCTGGTGTGCCTGGATAGTACCTTCCTCCGCAAACAAGATTTCAAGATTAAGCGAAGAAGCAGTAATAGAAGTGACGATGGACATCTTGGAATCAAGCAACGACCTTCCACTGTCAAACTCGTAAGCCTCCCTCAGTCTCACTTTGAAACTTCTACTCTAACTGTATACTTATACAGTTCGTTTCTCAGTCAGCCATTGTTTTTGGAATCTAGCATTGTTACATTTCCCCAACAGAGATTAGATATGCTGTCTAGCTGTTGTCTACAGACCAACAATGGCACCCCATTGCCTCCAGAGATTGTGCTGAGTATCGTGGAGATGGCTATGAATGACGACCCGGACCATGTGCCAAACATGATGAAGGTTTCCAAGGTAAGTTTTATTTTCCTGGTACATATACTACCCCCTGGGTTCTGTAAGAATTAGAGTATATCTGGAGCCATGCAAATCATCAATGATGCCAGGCACTGCTAACCTTTTCCGCATCTCAGACATTCTATAACTTGGTCAAGACATATGAGCAATCTCTCACACTTGCCAACACTTCGAATGATGAAAGGCTTTTACATGTCAATTCCGAAACGAGTCAAATACTAGCATGCAGTGCACCTCCAGCCGATTACTTGATCTCCAAGAGTCTCAGCTTCATGTGGTATTCAGAGATGCGGACACGCTACAGGATCGTCGAGTTTCTTACAGATCATGAAATTACAGCGATGGACGACGATGCGGGTGGCTGGCCCCGACTTCAAAACATACCACTGGAAGAGCGCTTGTTGAGAGAGAGGGAATTCAAGAAGAGAGGATTTGCTATGTTATTTAAGCTTGCAGACTGCGCTGCGGGAACCACGGAACTGCCAGTAATTCGCTCGCGCCAGAATCATTTCCTTGAAACCCTCACGGCAAATGAATTATCTGTTCTTGCGTGCCTTGTAGAAGTCATCGGTCAAGGCTTCTTCAACATCACAAGCCATGCCATTTCCGAGAATCGAAACGAAGTCACGAGTACCTCGCTAGCTACCCAAGCTCAAGTACGACACCTATTAGCCACTACAAAACTAGGAATACCAACGCATACAGGAGCCAATGATCACTCGAGCGAAAACTGGCTCAGAGAATGCATGTGTGTATTTGAGGATCGCGTACAGCGCTTTGGACCTTATTTTGCCTTCGCTTATTTGGTAGGGTTCGAGAATAAAGGCCGCAGGCCTGATCTTTGGGCTAAGTCGGAGCTGCAACAAGGTTTGGATGACATGAATAGCTATGAACTTGGTTATACTATGGCATACGCTAGCTTGCAAAGCGTGGCATGGAGAGTTTTCTGCACAAAGGCAAACTGTACTTTGCAGGATCGCTGGACAGAAGCAAAGGAACTGGCTGAGAAAGAAATGGCTGGATACAAGGTATAGATACATACATAAATCATGCTTCATGACCTTGCCGAGCTGACACCGAAGATTCCCCTGTACAAATAGACATAGAATCAGGAATTAATCGTTCATTCTTTGCAAAGATAGCACCAACCCTTGATCATCTCTCGTTTCCTGGTTTAGAACTGTCTGGTATTCAAATGATTCACAGGAAACGAAAAGGAAAGGAACTTTTTGGTGGCATATTTCTATATTTCTAAGGGTGAAAGAGCAAGAATCTGATTTGAGCCCAAATATACTCTGCATTCCTAAGAGATTGCGGTCCATGTTCATTGTACGAACGCGGGCGAGCAGCTTGGATCAAAATAAGATTGAAATTCACTAGAACAAGGAGGAACACAAAAATTTCAGACATTGCCTCAAACAAAACCTAGAAAATTTGCCAGTTGTGGCTCTGTGAAGATTTGAAGACTGTTTGCTCTAACAGAGTTACCGGTACGGCAAGATGTACCGCTAGTCCTAAAAGCGTAAGGCACCCGTCGCAATCCAAGATTCGCGACTGCTTGCTCGACGCGACAGACCAAATTTAAGACGAAACAGACAATAAATCTTGCGAGAAACTTCAATCATCGTGAAGCGCTCAGGGAACGGTCACATCAAAGGGTATATTCTAGACCCAATGCGCGCATGTGTCAACAGATCATCCTGATATCACATTGGAGCTTTACTTCAATCCACGCATTCCTTTCTGGCCCGGACGCCTACTGACTGTCTTTGCGGACATGATAAAATTTGGCTCTCACAATCACAATGGCGACTAAGAACTTGAATCCACCGCAGTCCTTCATATCGAGTTATGCACCCCGACTTCGAACCTATGCCAACTCCTTACTCACACCAGTCATCCAACCTGTTATTGCACATGCTGCACCGTTGTCCAGAACTACGAAACGAGGCACGACTGCAATAAATTATGCAGAGGATGGATATGATGATTACGAGGATGATGACGACGACACGAGGAGGAGGCCGACTGGCCTTCGCAGCATACGAAGGGATGATTCAGGACAGACCAAGCAGGATCCATCAGAGAAGGTTGGCAAAGATGCCAGCGCTCCGGTAGAGGTACAAGGGATATGGAGAGACTGGATGAGCAAGACGAGACCTTCAAAATCCGACATGCAAGCATACGCGCAAACGGCATTGCCCCTTACACTCATACCCATTTGCATCGACCTCGAAATTCCAGCTTTCATTCCTCAAGCACCGCTGCCACCCCCACAAGGCGTTGGATTCGGGCAAATCGATACATCCCTTCCGGTATATCGCACACAAGAAACGACAGTGCCATACCGGTTGAAGGACATCTTTCTATGGAATCTACACGAGACTTTGACGACTACCGATCAATTTGCCCAAGGGATGGTTCAAGACCTGGATCTGCCCAATCGTGCTTTCTATGCAGGCGAGATCAGCAAGCAGATTCGAACCCAA
The DNA here is from genome assembly GCA_001414415.1 of Hymenoscyphus repandus. Lineage (NCBI taxonomy): Eukaryota > Fungi > Ascomycota > Leotiomycetes > Helotiales > Helotiaceae > Hymenoscyphus > Hymenoscyphus repandus. Next base: position 41,548 of record LLCE01000011.1, read on the forward strand.
CTAGAAGAGTATGCTGGTGTTGCTCTCCACCCATTATTCCACGCACAACATACCACCACCACCAACGGTGTAGTCACAACGATCAAGACTTTATCTCGAGATGTATCTGCAACTCCAGCAGCGAGCGGGAACGCAACACCCCTTCGGAACGGAACAAGCCAACCTAATGGGTTTTCTACGCCAGTGAGAGCAGCTCCAAGTTCACAAGAAGTGACGGCCACGGCGACTAGGATTACTCCAGATTCCGATGAATACAATCCGGATGATATGTATCGATGCATTATCTCCTTGAACGTCAATCTATCAACATTTCTCTACCAGGACAAATTTGAGTGGTCGTTACTTCATCCGCCTGGAACAGCAGAGATGTTTGCCAAGCAAACTTGCGCTGATATTGGTCTTCCTGGAGAGTGGGTCCCAGCTATCACACATGCGATCTATGAGGCCGTGTTGCGACAAAAAAAGGAAGCCTGCGAAAGTGGTGGCCTCGTTGGCGGTTCTAGCGGAGAATTGGCGAATGATGCTGCTCATGGCGCAGAAGCTGGTTGGCGATACGACAACGAGCATTTAGCAGATGAATGGGAACCAAAGATCGAACAACTTTCGAAAGAGGATATTGAGAAGAGAGAAGGCGATCGAGAAAGACAAATTAGAAGGTTGAGGCGTGAGACCGCAAGATTTTCCTCGACTGCTGGGATGATGGGAGGGATGCCTCAAGCTACAGAAAATAGAGGTTACTTCGATGATCCGGGAGAGGAGCGTATGGGTAGAGGCGAGCGTAGTAAAAAGAAGCGCCGCTTCAGAAGCTTGAGTCCGGTTGGGCGATCAGGCACACCTGGTGGAAGAGGAACCCCCGATACAGGTTATGGTGGTGGCAGCTCTATCCCGGAGCAGGAACGAAATACTTGGAGGTGTTTCCATTGTCAAATTTGGGGTACTTCAATCTGGACAGTCAGGGATGGACCACATGGTTTCCGAGTAAGTTTATAATTCCTAATATACAACTAGCTTCTGCTAACGAAACCCCGACTTTGTGCAACAATTGCGGCTATATTTGGGAGCGCGACAGAAAGCTACCGAAGTTTTCGAAGAATCTGCACAAAGAAGACAAGCGTGCGATCGACTATAGATGACCCCCAAGTCCAGCATCTAAATTCTGGGGTATTCAGGGGAAATCTGATGCTATGGTTCCTTTCATTTATGTAAGAATGGAGATAACCATAATTTGGAGTTAAGAAGGCCGGGCGCATACCACGTACGTCACATGGCAACCAATGTGACAATGGTTGTGCACATGAAGGGAATGATAAGAGATCCAGTGGTCATTTAGTGATCATGATCTGTACACTAGAAGCAGAAAATTCTGATTAATTAGGAACACTCAATATTCACGATCCCGATAAACCTTCTGTATATTGCATATTCCCCTAACATAAACCCTGCAATTTATTATATTGGAGAACTAGCTAACGCCTCGACTCCAGAACGACCTAGGTGAGAACCCTTGAAATAAGTGATTACCTCTGCTGCAGTTCTCGAGTCTTCCAATCGTGGCGAAACTTCTTCAAATCCATCTCATCAGGCTCACTTTCCGCAGGCGCTCTCTCTTAATTCCATATCGATTTGCCGTCGGTCCACCTTGCTAGTTGGGATCAATTTCCTAATCGCGCCTCCAATGATCGTTTTGCTCAAGATTGCCTTCTTGCCAATGGCATTGTTGCTACCTCTGATCTCAGTCGCGGCTGAGACCTTCACATCAATGGGGCGTGGCTTTCCATCGTCGTCGATCATAGGGATACCTCCTCCAACAGTACCGATTTGACGAGGTGATTGCGCGACTGCGTAATAGACACGAGCGGCCTTGTCAGCGATATTGATGAAGACCATGTTGCCGTTGCCATTGACGAGGAGAGGGGTGTGGATGCGAAGGTGAGTGGCGGAGGGGCCTGAGCCGGTGTCTTCCTCATATTCATCGTCGGACTCGAAGTCGGGGAGGTTGACGGTTGCGTGCCAGATTTCATGAGGGAACATAGGGTTCTGTTGGAAGCTCTGTTGAGGTTGTTGTTGAGAGCCGCCTTCTTGGTTGTGGAATTGAGGTATAAATGGCAGAAAGCCTATTGTGGGTGGTTTTGGCTCATGTTGGTGAATGAAACATTTGAGGCGTGTGAGGTGGAGAAGATGTTCGCGCTTGTGGGTTGACTGGCGGTGAGTCCAAGGCCCAGTCCAAGCCCGGCAAGACCAGAGTTGTTTGATGAACTGCTGGAGGCGGTGGTCGTGGTGGTGATAGCGGCACTTGAAAGATTTGAGGTTCAAAATGGAGGACGTGAACTCATGGTTGATGAACTTTAGTGTCTTTATGATGACTAGGGTAGTTACAGGCAGGGGCTGTATTAGTGGTGCGGTAGCACGAGTGGTACAACAATTTCTCGTCGGGAGATGGCAAAACTGAGGTGACTGAGTTCTTTTTGAGAAAATTACTAGGATTCAAACAGGTTGATGGTTTGACAAATGCTGGCGGCTTACTTATTGTATGTCAAGCTAAGCGAGAATACATTAAATGCGTAAGAATGGGCGCCTTTTGGTAGTATTTACTGGTATGCTGTAGTTGTGAATTAAGATTCACAGATAAGCAAGAAACACTGAGCAGATTTTGAGTGAAAGAGAGCAGTGATATAGATTGGTTCCATCACTGCTTATACAGCCGTATATGGAGACATAGGAAGAAAAGGCACAGAAACGCATTTTACAGTACTTCTGGTGGTTTGCCATTGTCTTTGGATTAATAGGAGCACTAATGTAGCTCCTTACCTTTGAGCGGGAGGGTCAACAGGAGGAGATATCAAGTGGGCCGCATCCACCGCCAACCTGACCACTGCACAATCTCAAAGTTCTATTTGATAAACTCGTGATATGGCTGAAAACTGGACACAGGGCCATCAATATGTGATATTTTGGTGAATAGATTGGGTGAGAAGTCTCAACCCCTTCATTCGTCAGTGGAGTGCCTAATGCTTGGCATCTAAGCGAGCCATTGTTCAGGGGAATGGGCTTGCTATTATCCTTTGCAAGACCCGACATGAGAACTTGCCGCATTTCATTGCAACCCCGGAGTCTCACAAATTCTGTGACATGCATAAGACGATGCCCTAAGCATTTCTGTGATGTGTTTCTAATGCCACTCAAACACAGGGCAGAAATTTGGAGGTGGCGTATTGTACAAGGTGCTCCTCAGCTTTCTTAAGGACAGTAGCAATTATGCGCAGGAGGGTCATTGACTTATTTGCTCCACGCTTGTCTTTATCCCGTCCACAAAGGCTTCAACAGCCTCTCCACCGCCAAGAGGCATACTACCACCTTGAATCAGACCTCCATTTGGCAACTTCACACCTAAAGCTTCTGCTATGCTTGGCAGTCCACCATCACGAATGGCCGTCGTCAGACTTCCTAGACTTTGATGGAATTGGGGACTTCTGAGAACACGTTTCAGGACCGCCTTCTTTTGGCTTAGGCTGAGAGTTTCAATAGGAGCTTTTGCAGTTCCTGCATTTGGCTCAACCAGTCCGTCTATAGATCCCGCTGACTCCTGAGCAATTAGCAGCACTGTTGGAGGTAAATAGCCGAGAAGATTGTCGATTTGGCTTGGGGATGCGGAGTCAAGGATAGGTATTGTCGTTGATGATGGTAACAAGTCTGGAAGTGTTGTGAAGATCTTGCCCTGCGCTTGCTGTTGAGGCATACCACCCTGACCGCCTTTCAAGGAGTTGAGGAAATTTTGAACAACAGTGGCAGCGTCTGTTGGGCCGGAGCCAGCTCTGGACATGAAGTCAGCGCCGTTCCAACAACATCAATTGTGAACTTTGAATGCTTCCATAGTTCTTTTATGTCGTTTCTGTTTAGCAGTACATAGACGTTTTAATCGCCTCCCATATGGCCAAACGCCTGGGTTATAAATGCCGATTGAATGCTACAACGCGATGAAAAGTGACCTACGCTCGCCCGCCATCTGCTCCACCCTCTCGTGCACTGGAACCTTCTTCTCTGTAATCTCCTCCTGTAGCACCTGGACCTGCACCACCCGTGCTTCCTGGGTGTTCTGAATCTCCATGGCCCTCAACATCCTCCATCGGTTCGTCATCATCATTGCCACCATTGCCACCCGCAACTGTGGAAATTTCTTCGGCAACGTTGACTTCCTCGCCTTGTAACAGCGTGTCAACAATTGAGCCGATCTTCAAGTCTCTGGGACTGAACCAGCTGGCATCTCCGGTGGTCGATTGTGGTTTAGACTGCATCCAAAATAGATGTCTTTGAGAGGATGAAGAAAACTTCAAGACAAATATGCGACCATTCGTTTTGGATGTAGGTTGGTCAGAAGATTTGTACTCGTAAGGCTCGAAATGGCCATCGGTGGGGAGCATAATAAGATCGAGATTCTCTTCATCCGTCATAGGTTTACTTCGCTCGCGCCAGCAAAAGTGAACAAGATCTGTAATTCGTTAGACAAAATTGCGCATACATAAACGAGAATACGTGCCTTCTTCGGAGTAGAGGTAGATGTATCCTGGTGTTGGATCTGGGGTAACTTTGTATGGCCGGCTGGATTGCTGTATATTGTTAGTAATCTAGCCCATGTTGAGATTATTTGGAAACCAATTACATCCATCTCGCATCGCCCAGCTTTGAAGGTGATGATTGGCGATATCGACATCTTTGCGGTTGTGTTGGTGGTTGAAGTGTGAGTTGCTGTTAAAGTTCTAAGCCTTGCACCGCTCAATGTTGAAAGTCGCGAGGCGGCGACGGACCGCGAAGCTCAGGGTGGGTCTCGACTGCATGGAGACTAGCACGAAGAGCTACTTCACGCCTGAGATTCGAGGCAAATATCCAGCCACATCTTGTATCAGCCAATCAGATATTTTGTTCAATTTTCAACGTGCGTCTTCAGGGCAAGCACCCTCGGTTTTACTCGCAAGTCGTCTAAACTCCAAGAATTATCACGCCCAACGACAACACCACGAATCGCCCAGCAACACCGATTCGTTTCGTCAAGATGTCGGCAACTCTCGAAGCAACTCGACCTGCGGGTACGAAGAAGACCTTTGGCAAGTCCACTAGAGAGGTTCCTCACCACACCCAAAAGGCGTCGAAATGGTACCCAGCGGAGGATGAGTCTCAACCCAAGAAGGTGCGTTTGCTTGAATCTCCTAGAAAATACGTATTGGTTGGGGATCTGTGGAAGACAGATTCTACTCTAAATTGGGGTTGTGCGACTGCTTTGGATCTGTGGGCGTGTTTAGAGAAATCGCAATACATCAGGATGATTATCAATTGAGGATTTGGACAGCCAACTAACAAAGCGTGATCAGGTCCGAAAGACTATCCGAACATCCACTCCTCGCGCAACTCTCGTCCCTGGCACTATCCTCATCCTCCTCGCTGGTCGTTTCCGTGGCAAGCGCGTTGTCCTCCTAAAGAACCTCGACCAAGGTGTTCTCCTCGTTACTGGCCCATTCAAGGTTAACGGTGTTCCCCTCCGAAGAGTCAACGCTCGTTACGTTATCGCTACTTCCTACAAGATCGATTTGGCCGGTGTCGACTCCAAGAAGATCGAGGAGGTCGCTGGACCAAAGTACTTCGCAGCAGAGAAGGGTGAGAAGAAGAAGGGCGAGGACGCATTTTTCAAGCAAGGAGAGAAGCCAGAGGTAAGGATGGAATTGAGTATACGCAGAAAATTTTCTGACAGACTTTTAGAAGAAGAAGCCGTCTAGCAGCCGTGCCGCAGACCAAAAGGCCGTTGACAAGGCTCTCCTCGCAACGATCAAGAAGGAACCATATCTCACCAGCTACCTCAGCAGCTCTTTCAGTCTTCGTAAGGGTGATAGGCCACACGAGATGGTCTGGTAAATGGGTTGGGGTTTCGGGGCGCAGAACAATGAATGAGGGACGCAACTTGCATTTTTGACCTTGAGGAAATCGGTCACGACTGCTACGGCGCTTTGTAATCAGATTTGCAACCATGAACATCTCACAAAGCAAATTCCGGGTTTCATGGGTACACGAGACGTGAACGTGATCAAGCTAATATTGAAGATCCATCATTCGAGGCCGAATGCTCTTAAATCGTTGCTCGCCATTCGCCGAACCCGTGGATTCGAATCGGATGCTGAATTGGAGGCTTTTATTTGAAAATGGGATAATGATAGGAGGACAGGAAAGCTTAAGCAGGCCAACAATTGCGAGAGCGAATTACTATACCTTCCACCCAGCCTATATCGATTCACCCCAGCAGCAGCAATTCTATCCTCCTGCTTAAGCTCTGAATGCCTTTGCAGCCGATCCGCCGCTTTTATTAATACTACCGAAGGTGATTTATCTGTGTGTGATATAAGGGAGCTTGCTCTTCCCATATTCTGAACCATTTTTGACACATTGACGACATGGTCAATATCTTCGCAATCTGATGAAACTCAGCCCTACTTTTCCTGGAAATTTTGTGCTCACTCATTACCCCAAGAGAATGATAATTTCTTGGCTTTCAAACGATAACCAATCCTATGAACCTTAACATCTGGCTTAAATGTACCTATCTGTTATACTTTTGACAAGGGCAATGTAGTGATCGACATGGTAATGTGGCCCGTGTTATCGAGATAGCGTGAGCGAGTTGGTTCAAATTTCTTTAAATTTTATATACTCTTTCCCGCTTTACTATCAACACCTTGAAATGTCAACATGGTGCCTGAAAGTAAGTCCCAGGGTCTCAACTGTATTGCCGTCCCATTGGACCGCTGCAGGAAGACCCCGCGTCAGCCTTGCGCTAAGATATCCTACCACACGCCCAGCTCACACCACAGCATCTCGCATTATTCTTCTACACATCTATTCTGGGCGTGTTATGCTGAAGAATACAATTGCCTTTAACCGCCTCTCAAGTATTCAACGACATATAACCATGGACACCCAAGAACTTAAGCATTTCTTAGCGGAGTCAGTTATTGTTCTTACAGTCAACTACTCTTCCATATGCTAATTGTATATGAAGCTCTCCACCTAGCACTGTCAATCTGGTTATCAAGAAGCACTTTGATGCCTTGACTGATCAACAAGCCCGCTATGCACACTATATAAGCCGGTATGTAACTATATCCGCCACTGATTCTAGTGCTGTTAGTTTCTATCGATCTGTTATTGATATACCATAGATCTGCCTTCACTGGAACTCGGATTACTCTCCGTCAGGTCTCTCCCGAGTCCGAGAACATATTCGATTTCATCATTGAGCTCTACAAAAGCACTAATGGAGACTGGAAAGTCGTCCAGCAAAAGGCCGGGATCAGCGACAAAGACTTACAGCATTTCTTGGAGTATTCAGTACAATTTCTAGGTAACTGTGGTAATTACAAGGGATTTGGTGATTCCAAATTCGTCCCCCGCTGCGAAGAAAAGGCATTTGCTGCTTTGGCATCTGTTTCCTCAAAAGCAAACGAGCACTACAATGCCACCAAAGGTGCCATTTTCTCAAGCGACAACAGTGGGATTATGCATCTTGGATATCAAGATGAGGGTCATATGACAACAGTAAGGCCCATAAATAACACTTGAAGCCCAATCATTAAAGATTTCTACCTAGTACTACCCTAATTCGAAGAACATCACAAAGGCAGATATCACTGCTGTATCGAAGTGGATGGAAAAGACCGGCCTACTAGTCGTACGTTAATATTTTCAATGGCATCGTCTATCTTCTTGTCTTATCACTTATCAATGGAGTGGTTGATGTATTCCCTGGTTGAGTGCAGTGGGACATTGGCTAATAAGAAGCAGGAAAACACAAGATTGAGGAAGAACTCTGATGGTAGCTTTGATCTTCTTATTGCCTCAGCAGTCACTAAAGTACCTGCTGCCGGTGGAGACATTGGCAAGGACACCGAATTTGAGCTTGATGACGGAGCGAAGCTCAGATTGATCTTTGGTGATTATTCCAAGGAGCTCGCTGCGATTGCCGAGTTTCACAAAAAGGCAGCCGAGAACGCCGCGAATGAGAATCAGAAGAATATGCAAATTGCATACGCCAAATCTTTCGAGGAAGGTTCTCTTGAGGCCTTCAAGGACAGCCAAAGATATTGGATTCGTGACAAAGGCCCAATGGTGGAGACCAATATCGGATTCGTTGAAACATATCGTGATCCAGCAGGTATTAGAGGTGAATGGGAAGGTAAACTTGCCCCCCTTTAATAGTACCAGTAACCAGCTAATTGATGTAGGATTTGCTGCAACGGTAAATCTTGAACGTACTAGAGCGTTCGGTGCTCTTGTCGATGCCGCAGAGTCGATGATTCCAAAATTACCGTGGTCTACTGAATTCGAAAAGGACAAATTCCTCAGTCCCGACTTCACGAGTTTGGAAGTGTTGTCCTTTGCTGGTTCTGGTATTCCTGCGGGAATCAACATTGTGAGTATATCGACTGTTCCACTTGAGTACCATGACTTTGGTCGCTAGCTAACGGTCTAATAGCCAAACTACGACGATATTCGACAATCAGAGGGATTCAAAAATGTATCGTTGGGCAATGTATTGAGCGCAAAAGCACCCAACGAGAAGATCCCATTTATTGCCGAGGAAGACTTAGCGATTTACCAAAAATACCGAGATGCAGCGTTTGAAGTCCAGGTCGGAATCCACGAGTTGTTGGGCCATGGTACCGGAAAGCTTCTCCAGGAGACATCACCGGGCACCTTCAATTTTGACAAATCATCGCCACCAACCAGTCCCGTTGATAACAAACCTGTGACTACATACTATAAGCCGGGTGAGACCTGGGGCTCAGTCTTTGGAAGCATAGCCTCAAGCTACGAGGAATGCAGAGCTGAGTGCGTAGCCATGGCTCTAAGCTGCGATTTTGAGATTCTCAAGATCTTCGGCTTTGGATCGGGAGCACAAGAGATGAACGGTGAAGCAGGCGACGTTCTCTATGCTGCCTACTTGTCGATGGCCCGTGCAGGTATTGCATCTTTGGAGATGTGGGACCCTAAGAGCCGCAAATGGGGACAGGCACACTCTCAAGCACGCTTCAGTATCTTGAAGTGTTTCTTACAGTCAGAAGAGAAGTTCTGCAAATTGGATTACAAGAATGAAGACCTTTCAGACTTGACCATCAAATTGGACCGCAGCAAGATATTGACAGCGGGCAGAAAAGCCGTAGAATCATACCTCCAAAAGCTGCACATTTATAAGTCGACCGCTGACGTAGAGACTGGCACGAAATTCTACAACGAAATGACTGAAGTGGAGCCGGAGTTCTGGGGTAAAAAGATCAGAGATGAGGTCTTGAGAAATAAACAGCCAAGAAAGGTTTTCGTACAGGCAAACACTGTGCTTGACGAAGCCACCGGAAAAGTGTCACTGGTCGAATACGAACCAACATTGGAAGGGATGATCCAAAGCTATGCAGAGAGAAATGTCTAAGCGGCTTCTTGCATTTCAGCGTGTATGGCAACATCCATGGAGTATGGTGAGCATTTGGGCGACACAAAAGTTCTATTTAGCCAATATATGAACTACCTGAATGAATGAGCTTTGCAACCACTTGACGTTTAAGAATCGGAGTTACACAATTGCTTTGTGATTTGGTAAATGCTTTGAAACCAAAGTCTGTCAACTTGTAAACGGCAATGTGCTTTCATTGTGAAGCAAAAGAAGTAGCGTGTGACTCAATGCTGCCAGGGTATGAAGAGACGCCCTTTGTCTGTCATCACAGCAGTTCCTATCTTGTACCAGGGGTTCTGACTTCCTATGACTTCCCATATAATTTGAATTATGAGTTTTCATCTTTTTTGATATGCCTTGTACAACCTAAATTTTCATGTTCTAAGAAGGGACGACATTTTTGTTGAGTTTTAAAATCATTAACATCAACCTATTACTTTATATTTCAAGCTCAGAATTTCTGAGGAAGATGATCCCATCAAGATGGACAGGCCCGTGCACCAGAGAGGGCATGTCGTGACTAAGCATTTGTCCTTTTCAGTACTAGTGCACCAACTCGCTTCGCACTTGCCCGCACACAATCTGGGAATTATCGATTCGACTTCGCGACAAAATTTCGATCTGGCAATTACGACGTCGACAAGGTAAAGGTCAAAATGAAGTACATTCATTCAGAAGAGACTTTGGCCGTGCCTGAGGGCGGTAAGTTTCAATTCCTTCCAGTCTATGCGAATCCTGCTCGAGATGCGAACCGATTGTTAAATTCATCACCACGCATCGAGAAAGCGAGCCATTACTGATCCGTACAAATAGTCAAGGTCACCATTAAGTCGAGATTTGTCACGGTAGAGGGTCCACGAGGTACGAAATAAATACAGCAAGAATTAGGAGAAATATAGGTTGACGAAGGAACAGGAAAGCTCACCAAGAACCTCAACCATTTGGCCGTCAACTTCTCCCACCCAAAGAAGGATGTTATCAACATCGAATTGCACCACGGTGCTCGCAAGAATGTCGCTACCCTCCGCACAGTCCGCACTCTCATCAACAACCTGATCATCGGAGTTACCAAGGGTTTCAAGTACAAGATGCGATACGTCTACGCCCATTTCCCCATCAACGTAAACGTCGACAAGAACTCCGAGACTGGTCTATTCGAGGTCGAGATCCGGTATGTCAACACTTGAGGGATTTTTGCTGGAGCGCACGTAGAATGAGAATTATATGGGCTGTGATGCTGATTGGGTTATTACAGAAACTTCATTGGTGAGAAGATTGTCCGAAGAGTCATCATGCAGCCAGGTGTTGAGGTCCAGGCATCGGCGAACCAGAAGGATGAGCTCCAATTGTTCGGCAACTCGCTCGAGGGTGTTTCACAGAGTGCGGCGGATATCCAGCAAATTTGCAGAGTACGAAACAAGGATATTCGAAAGGTAAGAAGAGGAGCTTTCAGAGAAGGGCTTCGATTTGGCTAACGAATATTTGCAGTTCTTGGACGGTCTGTACGTTTCGGAGAAGGGCAACATTGAAGAGGAGTAAAGGGCTCTGGGGTGGGGACTTTTCTACTTTACGATGTTTTGGGGAGCATATGGATTGCTTTGCATATTAGGTAGCGAGACGATCTGAATGAACCTTGCAAACCACACAATTTCGATCCTCGGACTTCTCTCGGCATAAAAGCTCATTTCAATTGCGGTCTCGATTCTGGAGTTTATGTGGTATATCTGGAGGGATTCTCAGATCATGGATGGTTCTCGAGTACACCGAATTATTGTGAATAGAGCAATACCATAAGCACCGCAAAGTTGCCTCTGGTCCCCACGGCGCTTCATATTCGGTGAGTCTTAGGCTTGTTCATTTGCTATTCATGGTTGTTTGGGCTCCCTCATCATGATCTTGTTCGTCCCTGTTCTATCACCACCCCATTTACTCAAGTCGATTTTGATAATGTCGATATCTTCAAACCCAAGCTTCTTATACACCGGCCAGCCAGCATCAGTAGCTTCGATATAGACCTTTCTGCCCTCTGCGTCGGCCATGTCCAGGACATGCTTCAGTAACTTGCTACCAAGCCCCTTCCTTTGATATGATTGATCGATAGCGAGGAGCTGGCAGACTAATCACGTGTAAGCATGATATGTTGGTAGATTCTGTAAAATTGTAGTGAGAGGTTCCACCACCACCATTGAGAGGCGTGATTGTCTTGAGATCCATCTACAATCAACCAGATCATCCGTTCCCGTATCGTGGAATGGCATATGTATTCCTTCACTTGAAGGAAGAGGATAGTTCTCACTCACTGACGTCTTTCGGAGTCTCCGAAGGCAAATAATCCAAGCTCAACAATGTGTGATGAAACAAGAATAGAGGCACTCACTATAATCCTCGTCCTCATCCACATACTTTTTCTTCATCTCATCCAAGCTACCAAACTTCAATCCCACAACCTCCAAATTCGCACCCACCGGCCAAATCTTATGTCGCCCCTCTCTCTGTGCCTCCTCTTCATCCCTCTTATCTTGCTCCTCCATCTCCCTCTTCTCCTCTTCACTGAATACATACGGGATTTGCCAGCGGCAATGCCCGGCCATTTTCCCGGTTGATGTGTCGACAATTTTGTAGATGCGAGAGTTAGGCTTCTTGAGGGAGGAGGAGAAGCGGTGTGTTAGCCAACGGGTCCATTCGTTAGGAGTGATTGTCTCGCGTGGGAAAGTGAAGTTGGAGAGGTAGTCGGTGTTGAAGGCGGAGTGGTAAACGGGGATCATGGAGGGGATATCTGCGGGGAGGACTTCTGAGATAAGGAATTGAGGTTGGGGTTGAGAACCCATGTTTGGCTGGTTGTAGTGTTGAATTTTGATGGAAGGATGTTTTGAGTTGAAGTTGGGCTAGTAGTTGTATATGCGTATTGTTTTTACGGAAGTGGTTCTCAGTGGAATAATGGATTGAGTTGTGAGGATGCTGAATTTATATCAGCAGAGATCTTGACAACTTGGTAAAGTAACACTCCGATTGAACCTCACTCTTACCGTTCGAGTCATTCAGTTTTCCGATAATATGCCGGTGTTCAAAATACAATCCTTCTTAGGTCAAAGTGAGTTGTTCAGTTAACATTATTAAGGGCGTCGGAGTTGAGCTTACGGAGTAGCTTACGAGACTTCCGAGGCACGGAGTTTGGAGGATGGGGAAGACCTGTTGTGATCTTGAATTCCGGGTCATCTTCGACACTTCCACATATAGAATGCACATGATTGCTTGTTCTTTGAAGCCATGACTACAAACGAGCTTCCACGGAAAATAGACCTGCAGTATCCTTGTGGTTGGCTTTGAGAAGAAGGAATCAAAGACGCTCACTCTGCATATTGAAATACTGAACATGACATCTCTTACTTGCAAGCACTTCCAATCGTAAATCAGAACCGAGAAGCTCTTAGTGTATAGAAGTTTTATTAGGATAGGTATAAGTAAGCATATAATTACATCTCGGTAAAGAGTTACTAATTAATTCCAACTGCCGGGATAAGCCTGTAAATCAACATCGGAATAAAGGGGAACGTCAGATCTCGCCTCGGTGATTAAACTTAGATCTGAAACAAATAAGGAATGTATATATTAAGATGTTTAATAAGACATCAACTTGCTGTTGTTTGTAAGTTGTTACAGGAACAATTTACTTTGGTGAGATGTGTCGAGGATATGCCTTTCTCTGTCACTTCCAAGTTTATGGGAATGTGGGAATGTGGGAAGTTGGTGGTGGAGCATCACAGTGGAGTTTGCAGAGAAGGAGATTACCCCATCAGGGATGCGAGAAAAGACTATTCTTCTCGATAGTAATTTAATTAGTCTCGAGTAGACTTATGAGAGAACAAGGGTATGATTTCTTTCTCAGGAGAGAGTTGTAATATGAGTCTGCCTGAAGTCCATTCCCTCCCTTCGGACTCCCTTCGAACTCCCTTCGGGATATACGCTGCATGTTTCCGATATTGAAACAATTGATCTATCATATCGATCTCAAGCAATCTGGGGAGAAAAGCACTTTGAGCTCGTCTCTGTCGCAGAATGATGACTGCACACGAGATTCACAAGCCTTGCTGCATAAATGATGCTCGATTGATCCACCGGTACATAGCTTCCATACAACACTTAATGTGCTCGAGGTGCCGTATGGCATGAGAGGAATGTAATGCCTGGCTTTTGCATCATGTACTTTCCTCCAGCAGTCATCTTTACCTGCATTTAATGGGCAGGTATTCTTGGGAATTACTTCAATACGAAACGTGCCGTCGGGCCCTCCCAGAGTCCAGAATGGTAGCCATCACGACATGGAATTTGTGCTCAACCTCAACGTCCTCACATGTTGGGTTCGTTGCTTCTTCCTTGCCCCTCCAACCCCTGGGACTCTCTGGGGATCGTCCGTTCTCGAGCCGTTGAAGTCGCTCAGACTTACTGGCGTCATGGATCATGATGGATGTGGATGGGGCTCCGACAAATGAGAATCTCCGCAGTGGCTCTGAGTTTGACCACTCTCGGGCTCGTGCTGGCACTGCTGGAGCGACCCATCCCGTCTCAGGGGGGCCAACCGCTAGATAGACGGGAATGGTGACTACTTTCAGTGGTAAACCTCCGGATTGGACTGCTGGTTGGACCCCTGGAAGGCTTCGGTACGCTCTGCTCTCGCCAGGGAATTTACAAACTCTCTTTCGGCGGCCATCTTGGTGTTCTTCAAATCGAAAAGTTTGTGAGCACATTCTTAGCATCTTTTTAAGGCTCGTTCGTTGCTCTAAGATCACCAAATCTCGAATAGACTCTCGCGGCTGTCCGACCTAGACCAGCCAGAACAACCACGCGCACGCGGGCAGCCATGGACTTATCACGACCTTAAGAACGCCCTCTCCTTTCTTCGACCCAGAAATAGGAGATCTCGATTGTGTCACCTCCAAGTCCCTCGTGGCCGCTCCTGAGAAAAGTTGTATTCGTGCACTGTATTGAGGATTAATTTGTCACGGTACAGGATAGACAAGACGGTCGACAATAATTGTTCTCTATCGGGTCGCGACCACGAACCAATTGGGGCTAAAACTCGACGGCGCTCCTTATTACGACTACTGTAGACTTTGCGTCTCCTACCAAAATCCCCCTCTTCCAGCTCTCACAGCTTCCCCAGCTCAAGCTTCTGGGTACCACATTTTTCGTCAGCGTACACGGAAACATGCAGATGCAGTCGGGTTCAACGACCGTAACAATGCCATTCAATGGGCTCCCCGGATCGCCGACTCTTACGAATCCTGATATGATTCTGCCCTACGATGGAGAGTACGACACGACTCCTCCTGGTCAGAGTACCTTTACCCAGGACGAGTGGAGAGATCCGCTTGATATGCACTTCTCTCTGGGACCTTCACAAATCAGTCCTGTGGCACCGTCTACGCCAATAATCTACGGCAACGGAACAATGCTATCAGACATCGGAGAAGTGACCGAGGCAGAGAGCACAGCAGCAGGAGGACGCAAGTTGCCAGGACCCGCAGAGAGAAGGATGCTGAAGCAGGCGCAAGCCAACAACATCCCTATACGATCAAGTCCGACCATTGGTTATGAAGCTGTCATGAAGCGCGCAAAGACCGGAAACCACCAAAGAAGTGTCTCAATCGAATCGACCAGTACAGTCACATCAGAGGGGCATGCGGCGGAAATGTTCAGGGATTTCGACGACGAGGTCAGTGTGGACGACAGTAATTTTCAAGGAGACGATGAGGAGAGTGTTGCAGAATCATATAGAGATCCGTATAGGGAGGAGGTTATCGGGCAAGAAACACAACGGCTAGCAAAAGGAGCAAGCGCGACTCGGGAAGAAGATGACGAGGATCTAAACTCTAGTGCCGCTCTGAGTAGAAGGGCCGAACAGATTCTATTGAACGCAAAGAAACGATTGAACGTGAGTATAAATTGAGCAGACACACAGTTCCCGCGCTAATCACGACGCAGAACATGGAAGGCAATCTCACAAGAGCTCGGAGCTCTCTCTTCGTCACGCCATCAAGGTCTGCCTCCTCAATTCACAGCAGTAGCCCCTTATCTCGATCAACACCTTCTCCGCCGGTAAACCAATTCTCAAATGGGCCATCGAAGCATCGACAATTAAATACACCATTAGATTCTCCTATTGGAACACCTGGGCACTCTAGAGTTTATAGTGAGAACTCGATCAATTCATCGGCTGGAAAGGGACGATTTCCAGTTCGCTCAGCAAGCGCTGCAGCACGTTATATCCCAAATACTACTGCAGATGGTCAAAGGCGATTAGGGGTGTCTTACAGCTCAGACAGTTTACGCGAGGACTCCAAGAATTCTGGTCGACCAACACTCTCGTCCCCTCTTAGCAGGACATCACCACCCCGCGCTGTCCCGCTCGAGCCACTCACGGAAGACGATGTTGTTCCCGAGTTCGATAGTCGGAGCGTGACGCCAAGTATTGACGGCTTTATAAGTCCCTCGGGAGAACCACGAGGATTGACTCGATCAGCTTCAACCACACAAATGCGCGACCTACGAGATCAAATGCACGATTTGAAAGGCAGATTATCTGTGTTAAGAGACCGTGCCCGGGACGATACAATGAAGCGCAGGAGTTTACAAAGCCTTAGGACACCGAGTCCGTTCACGGCAGCTGAACAGTGGTACGCTACGGATAAGGGCTACCAGGAAGATCCATTAAGTGCCGATGCTGGTACATCTCCTATACTTAGCCAGGCAGGCGATCAAACGAATGGCCTCTTTAGTCCCAATACTGATTCTAGCGGCCAAGATGGAACAAGGGACTTGCCGGACTTCGAAGGATCTGATGTTACTAGTGTGTACGAGGATATTGAGGATGAAAGTCATTTTGCAAGTGTTCCAAAGCGCTCTAATGAGCCACAAGCCCAACATGAGAAAGATTCGAGCCAAGGATCAGAACCTGTCGAAGAGGAGATGGAGGAAGAAGGAGACTACGTGGATGAAATTGTCAGTGTCGAGGAAGCCGAGGATTATGAAAGTGACAACACACTTTATCATGACACGCTCGACCACCCGATTTCTCATGAAGATCGTGAAGACGCGTTCGATTATGAGCACTTCTTCCTACACAGTGCTATGGGTACTATTGGAGCAGTGGCAAGGAATCGTCGAGATAGTTACAGTTCGGAGGATTCAGTCGAAACTACTCGCGGCCCAACTCTTCAAAAGCCGAAATCCCCTCAGAAACAGGCCTACGACTCGAGACCGATTTTAACACATTTAAGATCCGGTAGTAATGCCTCCGTATCAACAATTGAATCTTTCGCTACCGCGGAAGAAGACCCAAGCTCAGGCGAGGAAGATGTCGATACTCCTCGTGAAGAGAAGCACCAGGATTTTACGATACGCGAGGCTCGCCAAGCTTCTACTCTGAAGGCACCTTCCCCAACGACTGTAAAAAGGTCGACTTTTGGTGGCTCACCTATGGACTTTGGTCTTCCAGAAGATGTCCAGACTATATCTGACCTCCAAGAGCCACCTCTTTCTGCGGTACATAAACCTGAAGAGAGGGATGGAACAGGTGCTCATCGTTCTTCTGTTTCATCTTTTGATTCTTGCTCTAGCGGGTCCATGCGTAGTTTTCCTCTTGTCAACAAGCCAAAAATACAGGAGCCAGTCCTATCAGCGCCAGCGACCACAGCATCTAGAGGCTCTGGAGGCTCAGGAGGTTCGCTTGTCACCACCGACTCGGCAACTCTTGTTGATAGACAAAGCGGCATAGATCAAGAACGACTACAAACTTCGCCAGTACATATGCTTGCAAAGGACGACCAGATCCTGGTCGAAAGGCTTGTCGCAAGCTTGGGGAAATGTGTCCTGGGTCTACAGGAAGCAGATCGAGGAACTTACGAATCACGAGTCTGGCGAAGAAGGCTGGATGCCGCAAGGCGCGTGCTAGAGGGCACGGAGGGGGCGATCTAGCATCCACACTACTACTTTTCATTTGTCGATCATCACTTATACTGGGCTTTACTTCTTGTGCTTGGACGTAACGTCCATGCAACTATACAACGCCTCACGGGTCATTTTTCCTTGAGGCGTACGGGCGTCTTGGCGGGGATTTTTGGAAGCTACTTTTGATACCCCCAGAAGCATTTTATTTTTACTTCCTTTTAACTTGTAATTTATGATTAAAGTGGGCGGGTTCAATCTGCACTGCCAAACAGCGGCCAGGGCGATGAAAATTTGGGGGCGGAGAAAGATTCTTGGGGGTGATCTCTTGGGTCTAACTTAGCGGGACTTTCTCATCATGTTTTGATGTTAATGTTAATGTTTGTGAGTGTTTGTGTATAGGATTCGACAGCGTTTGGAAGCTTGCTGAATATAACAGCTATAGTGTGAACAGAATCAGATGAGCATAGTGTAATGTATTAATCTGAGATTCTATAATATTACACGAAGTGAAACAAACTAGGATAATTATTGTCTTACGTTCTCACGTGATGTTATTGTGTTGCTCTAGTTTTCGTGAACACAAGCACAATACGACTCGAAGAAACTTGTATTATACTGTGCAAGTTCACTTACGTAACAAAACTAGCGGATTTATGGAAATAGGAGACTCGCTTATCACAGCGACAATCTCCTCGTCTAGTAGGGCATTAAGGATTTTTATATAAAGGAGTTGACAGAGATTATGATCCTCGCCTCCGTGGCCAATCTCGGCGCATATATTGATCAAAACCAACTCTTCAACGACAGTCCCACCTGAAAAAACCCAGTGCCTTCCCAATTATGCTATCCTATCCAAGCTGCCACTTCTATGTAATGCACTTTCCATACCCAATACTGATGCTCCTGATCCAAACATTATACCCAACTGCCTATCCATGATACCATGCTGTTCCCTTTCCCTCCTTTCCCAAAAACACCCTCACCTAAATTTCAGTTCAAAATCCTATCCTCAGGCGCTCTCCAAGGGACCCCAAGCCTCTCAAAGATCCCTCTCTCACTTAACCCTTCAATCAGCCTCCCCTCGGTCATCTTCACCCGTCCCGGTTCCCTCATGCAGTCCTCAAAAAGCCCACGCTGATTAAGTCGCATCCCTTTCTTACTCGCCAGTAGCCTTAGACTCCGATTAAAGATATCGTCGCCTGTGAAGTAAATCAGGGCAGCACCCCACTCACTCGCCGGCACGAGCAGGAGATCGATGCGACGCCATATGGAAGAGGTAGGTAGAACGCAGGCGCCGTGCCATTTGCTGCCGGAATTGGAGCCGTGACGAGGGACTGCGAGGGCCGCGACGAGGAAGGATGTCTGTGTGAGGTAGGTGATGAGGGTGTGGAGGAAGGGTAGGAGTTCGGAGGTTGATGTTGTATTAGATTTTGTGAGCATGAAATCTATGTCTCCTGATGTGAGAGCGCCACGACGATAACTACCACCAATTGTGGCTTCAACCTCAGGGTCGATTTTCTTGACCGCATCCTTGACGATGGCAGCTAGTAGATCCATTTCGGAGCGGGGGATGCGGGTATTGAAATCATCATAGTGTGCGATTCCGATTTTCTGGTTCCTGGTGAGGTAGACGTTGGCTGTGAGGTCTTCGAGGGTTTTGTGGCCTTGGTTGATCCATTTGTCGGCTTGACTTGAGCCTACGCCGTAGATCTTGGTGAATTTTTGGAGGATTCTATCGCGAGGGTCCATGTTTGTGTAATCCAGTTTGGCGAGTCTGCCGTTGAGGTGTCTTTCCTCGATTTTTGATGCGAGAGAATCACCTATGCAAGGTAACTGGATTGCCTGCTCGTAGGTGGTGATCTTGGTAGTTTGGCGACGAAGAGCTGTGATGGCTTTTCGATAAGACATATTTCTCCATTGATCCTTCGTTCGCTCATAGTATGCTGCCATTTTCATGAAGTCCTTGATAATTTCATCGTTTGGGTTCTCCCCGCCAACAGCCCCCTTTCCGCCGCTCATGCAACTAAATGCTTCCTGGTTGAAAGGGCTTTCTGGTCCAATTCTTCGCTTCTTCGTCCGTGAAGGAGCATGATCAGGGGATTCTTCTCTGTCAGAATTGTCCTGGTCTTTGTTGGAGTCTGCTGTGGAAGAACGGCATTCAGTGTCGTCGTCTTCGGGCATCAATCGTGTTTCGCGTGCGAATTGAATGATCTCATCGAATTCCTCATTATCTCCAAAGCCTTTCCATCGTGGCGATGAATCTTCCCGGAAGTTTGTGGAGGTTTCCACTTCTTTCGACCGCTCTACTACACCATGGTCTTGTTCCTGCTCCTCCTCGGGGCTATCCTTTCGTGGTGATGTCTGTCTGTTGTCTGCATCTTCACAATCA
The DNA here is from genome assembly GCA_001414415.1 of Hymenoscyphus repandus. Taxonomy (NCBI): domain Eukaryota; kingdom Fungi; phylum Ascomycota; class Leotiomycetes; order Helotiales; family Helotiaceae; genus Hymenoscyphus; species Hymenoscyphus repandus. Next base: position 61,368 of record LLCE01000011.1, read on the forward strand.
ACTCCTCTTTGAGGAGATTCATGAATCTCTTCAGAGGTAACGGGGTCTGAAGTCTCATTTTGTTGCCTAATTCTACGGCCAGTAACCATATATTGTGTCTGTTCGGGGTTCAGAAGAGCACGAAACAGGATGCATTCCAAAGGATAGTCTGTATTAACTACAGACATTGTGGTGGGAAAAGCATCGATCGCAAAAGCTGATCTCATGTAACTCAAGACGGCTTGATATGTCAAATCCTTTTCCACAATAACATGTGTGACGTGGATGCCGAACTCCCTGGTCCATGTAGCTCCGTAGTTTTGAGCCTTGGTAATCTGTAACTTCCGAATTTTCGCAACATCATCGTTAGGGATGTAGAAGAATGTCTGATCATGGAATATTCTGTCCTTCTCATCGACGAGTTTAATTTCCGAACCGCGCTTGCGTTTCTGAGTCTGTTTCTGTTTCTTTTGTAACATGGTTGCAATACCAGTACTATTCTTCAAAACCAAAGGATCAGACACCGTTCGCTGCTCTTGCGGTCGTTGTTCTAATTTCTGTGGTGCCAAATTTGAGGAGGTTAGGTTTGAGGTTGGGCCCTCCTCAAACGATGATTCTGTAGATGGAGGTGTTGAGATGTCGTAGCGAAGAAGAGATGCCTTCTGAATCAAGGGCGTCTCATTCACCTCACTTCTCTTGGAAATCGGCTCCGAACGAGTTCGTAGTAATCCGGGTACTTTTTTCTGTAAGTCGATGGCATGGTGTTCTCGATTATTAGATTTTGGGAGAGAGGTCTTCGTTAGGGTAAGAAGCTCGGTAGGAGGCCTAGGGCTTTTTTGTGAAAGTAAACCTTCTTCTTTAAGAGTTTCCCTGGGCTTTTCGTCAGAGCTCTTGCTAAGGGAAAACTACTTAGTGAAAACTGACTGTCGCTTAGAAACGGCCGTCCACTCTGTCTTACCAGAGGTCTTACTCAGTGAGTAAAGCTTGTCAAAATATGCCGTCTTGGAAGCCGGATCCGAATCCTGCATCGTTAACAAATGTGGTTCAAGGTGGTGGTTCAAATTACCATCGTGCCCTGGTGGGCCAGAGAGACAGACCCTATATATCTCCTCATTCCAAGGCATCTACTTAGCCATGACACGGCCGTCTGTGGAAGTGAATCACGTGTGACATTTCAGCCTTGAGAGAATTGTAGTGTTGGAGGTCGTTCACTTGATTGGCTGAAAGACGGTGGATAAATTTAGCAACACTATTCCTTGGCAAAAGCTAATCTGGATTCGGGCTGTTGGTCCTCGGCTGCCTACATATCTCACCTGCAACCTGTCAACCGAACACACATATTTCCGACGAGAATATCGTGATCGGCCTCCAAGCAAATTCCCTATTTATCGTACCCGCTAGTCGTATTAATTTAGAATTTTCATGAGATAGGCCACTTCCTGACAACTAGGAGTGGTCGTTAATAGATCGTTCTGTTCTGCATACACAGTTTTGACGAAGCTAAAATTGTCGACTCAGTTGTAACAATTTTGTTAGACCAGATAATATCCACGTAGTCCACCTGTACTCTCTCCTTCCTCCAGCATTACGATTGCGAGTCTGGTGCTTGTCTCTCACGAGCAACGCACCTTAGAACTCCACGTTCTCCAGCTATCCACCACGTCTGTTAAGAATGATGGAGCGTCGGACAACGTATTCACCATCTTTCATTCAGCACTGAGCTTCTTCGCCCAAGCATCTACTTCAACCCCGAAACTAAATTATATATATCGGACCGAATCAGAGCTCAGCAAATGTCCTCTCGATAATCAGATACTCTTTCGTACATCGACAACGCACCGAGGTGGGTAATCGGAAGGGCCCTCACGCTTAGGTTATGTTGATGAGTGGGAGCAAGTCCCTACAATTCAGAGAGGAACTTCCAAAAGTAATCCGCGTTGCATTCGCGCAACACCATTGATCTAGATCGCCGGAATCGTTGTTAACAATACTGCGACCCACGAACCCGCACCGACCGGGACAAGAGGGTGGTATGGAGACACAAAATTTCTTTCACGCTGCATTTAGGGGCCTCGAGGGGTTGATTGTTCTCAAATGTGACGAGAACTTCGACCGTGATCCAGAACTGCCATGAATGGAGTACCGCGGCGTGTCTCTTAGGAGATCTGCAGCCGGTCTTAGTAGACAAATTTCCACCCAAAAAGCAAAAGAACTCCTCCTTCCCCCTCAAAATTTAGCGAGTCTACCAAGAACATTAGAAAGCCACGACACTGGTCAAAACGTAGCCGATATGTAAATAAACTCACAAGGCTGCGGACTTAGTTATCCTGTCCACATGTCTGCCCTCCGGCTCACTTCATCGAAGACCACGAGTCTCGACTGTCAGCGCTTCTCGCATTCAGAGCCCCCTTGCCCGACATCCTACGTGTTGGCAGATATAGCCAATCTCATGCGAGTCTAATCCATCAAATAAAACATTACGCTGGAATGAGCTTGGTTAAGGCCACTTTCTTTGTCAGAGAACGTGTTGCTAGTTCTCTCTATCACTAGAGTACAGTATATATTTCGGATCACAAGGTTTCGAAAGGTTAAAGGATTTCATGACCCAATAATGGCTGTGAATGAGTTATAATTCATCTTCTAATATTCATGTAGAGTACGAAGGAAAAGCAAACGCAAGAGAATGGATGCCCAGCAGTAATAAAGGGGCGTTAACACCCCTACTCCCTCTTGGCACGAGGGTATTTCCTCAAACGCCGTTGTATCTAACGAGTGTGAAAAATCTCTTGTTTTAGGTGACAGCACAAAGCACACCCCTTCTCACTCCATAATGTTTGAAGGCGTAGGTCATTATCAAACAGTGGAGCCCCATTTGACGCGCTTCACCTGTGGAGTATTCTCTATGTCGACATCTAGACCACTTGCTTTGCGAACTGTGTAAAAGGTCGGCTTGGGTAGTCTCAGCGTCGGAAGACGCGGTGGCCGAATGCTAGCGAAGTTGCCTCCTCGTTTGGCAACTTTCAACTAAAAATCGTCAGATCAGCAGGAAGATGTTCATTCAGCCTATTTCTACACTTACCTCACTTCGAGGTTTGCTTGTCAACCACTGTGTCCAGCCATCATGGACACCATCAAGGCCCATAGGGGGGGAATTAATGGTCGTCGTTGTTGGTTGAAGTGAAGATAGCGTGTTTTGAGATCCATGGGTCTTCTTATCCGGGTGCCCATATTTCATCGACATTGGCTCTTGAGTTGTCACAAGTCGTGTTCGAGATTTGCTCCTGCATCGCCTGATACAACCTACTAGTGTGATGAGAAATAGAGAACCAAATATCGTGATAGAAGCTCCGAATATGAGCCACTGAGAAAGTGGCCACGTGCGTGAGGGATGAAGCATGGAACCTGAGCTCGAAGTACTGTTAGAAGGAGGCCAAGGTGTCGTAGCGACAGCGCCGCTAGGAGAGTCTCTTTTGTGGGCTAGAATCCGTAGAGGGTGAGATTCTTGACTCTGAACTTTCTGCGTAATATACTGAACAGCAGCCGTAGCTGCAGCAATGCTAGTTTCTATTGAACTGCGCGCATCCTGGGCATCAAGAGATTGATTAAAGGCCTGTTGGTAGGCCTTCGTGACAAGGGGGATGAACTGCCCAAAATCCCCAGGACCGAATGCTTTTTGAGAGGTTGCTACAAAACTCTTGCTGCTAGTAAACTTCGGAATTGTAGTCACATTAGATAAGGCGCGACGGATAACACCCCATGGAAAGAAAGCGATCATTTCTAGAGCGTCTATAAGATCTTGTGTTGAGGACGATGAGATCCATTCGCCAACCAAGTTGACTAGTTGTAAGACCTTGCCCACTTTTTCTGCCGACGGAACAGCATCTGTCTCGGTTCTCATGTCGTTGAGCCCTTGAACTAGCAATTCTAGAAACCTCTGGATGTCTGCTTTGGGATGGTCTCGGTAGAACTTCGTGACAAGCGTCTTGCATTTAGAAATGGAAAATTCTGCATTATCAGACACGCGAGGGGTAGCTTTGTGTGCAGCGTCAAATTGAAAGCGAAGATGGCGAGCGGCTAGTAAGGATAAGGCACTTTTTGAAATCCCATCGACACTATCCAGTAATTCGTCGTCGTTCCTTTGGTGTATACTGTCCACGACTCGATGGAAATGCAGAAGGGTCTCCATGCTCAAGTTCCTTTTTACACGTCGCCTAGAAGGATCCATGGTAAACGACTGGCGAAGACGTTTCTGAACCGTCTTCAAAATATCAGCTATATCTTCTTCATCCGGAGCGGAGCTTCGTAGTAGCCCCTCAAAGTCCAGTAAGATGGGTTTGACGTATTTCAGAGGCTCTAAGCGCAGGTCAGGGGAAGCGGCTACAGCCATGTCCCAATACTGGCCAGTGGACTCCACCAATCGATCCATATTTTTCTTGTCAGAATCAGTCCACGTTCTGCCTTGCAGTCGTGAAATCCTGCCGACAGCAATGCCATCCACCTCTTTCTCAATATTCTCATCGTCCAACTCCAACGATCTTTCAAGCAAGTCAGCCCTAAGAATGGGATACGAGAGATGCTTCTCCGCGCCGTTGAACGCAGGATCGATATCAATGCCATAGTCTTCTGTGGCAAGCTTTACATCTTTAGCCCGAGAAGTGTCTGATCTGAGCAAAGTGATGGTTGGATAAACGACCATGAGGATGCAGATGAAGAAGACTACGAGTCTTGCGAGGAGCTGTTGATCTCTCACATAGCGAGGCCGATGAGTGGGGAGTTGCGTGGGAGGCATGGTGGCGGGCTTGATGTGCTGGTGAGAATTGTTAGTAAAACGACGTACAGGGGAAGAGCTTTAGGAGGTGACGCTTGGGTTAATCGTGTGTCGAAGATGTGGTGAGTTGGAGACATACCACGGCTTAAGTTCCTGAAACTGTCCAACGAAAGATGTGTTCGGGTTTTGTGAGATAAGTCTCAGCTATCAGTGCTGCGGGTTCCAAAATTAAAGAAATGAAATGGTCAGGATAATCCTAAAACAATAATGATGATCTGCAGCATTGAGAGACGCTCACGGGACGATTGGAGAGTAAGCCTGTAATTCTGATGTTGACAAGAGGAGAAGAGGGCTTGGAAGTAAGAGAAGGAATAAAGAGCCCAACGATTAATCAGGAAGGAGCGTTCGCGAGAGATGAGTCAATGACCTCGACGTCAGTGGGGAAGGAACGTGCAATACGCACACAAGGCGAAATGCGCCTGTTTGACTGCGAAAGCGGCTATTGCACCCATGAGCACTCCAAGAGGGTTTCTAGAGAAAATGTCAGTGATGACAACATCATCATAGACCTTTAACCGGCAAGGAGACCGCCAGAATCATCTTTCTGATCATAAGACAATCAAGGGAATTCTTTGGAAGGATAGCCTGGCATTGAAAACATTCAAATCGAGTTCGGAAGATTGAGATGGATGTACTGCTACCTCCTCATCTGAAAACGGGGTAAATGAGACTATTAACGTCAATCGTGATTCATAAAGTACCGAGGTGGATATCGTAAGCCGCAAACCAGTTCCATATTCTAACCTCTATGGCCGCCATGCAAAGTGCCATTGTTCGCAAACGACCTTCCCGACTTGGCCCAGTCTTCAGCTGATAAGGTTCGAATATGCTCAAAGCTGGGTTGTGGGAGGTAGTTTGGTGGACTGTGACTTGACCTCGAAATCTCGTCCATGTGTCGCCGCCTTTGACGCAAATCCGATAGTGCTGGTTCCGCTTGGGCTTCAAAACTCGATAAAAGAGCCTTTGAATCTTCCCAACGCTGACCAAAAGTCTTTAGCGTCTCTTTGATGTGTGATATACACTTAAGGCTCCTTTCTACGCTATCTACCCCAGCATTAATTGGTAAAGGAGGAGGTGGCGCCGAACCGGCTGCTGCGGGGGCATAGGGAAGAACCCCGTTCAGCAAGGAATCCGGATCTTCCATCAGGACAGCAAGAAGTTGACTGCCGACAAAATACACCCGCAAAGCATCATGGTAGGTATAAAATGCGGTATTGATCGGGTCCTTGCTGATTGGGAATATTTTCTGCATGTATGCAATGCTGTATTCGAAGATCAAGATCTTGCCATAAGTTGAGACTGTCTGGATCCGACAAGAGGGCGCAAGACAGTACACGTAGCTGTACAGTAGTTCGAGATCGAAGAATTCCTTGAAAGAGAGCGATAAGGTATCGGGAAACGACTCAGCCCAATCGCGTAGATCCTGACAGACCTGCCATGTGTACATGGATGGGTTTTGGAGAGGTACTCGGCTTGATTGGAAGAGCTCTTGGTACCAAGTCGATTGAGTATAGCGCAGCTGGAAGAGAAGCCCAGCAGGCTCGAGTGAGTGATGTCCAGTCATTGTACTGGCCGTAGCCGAGTTCCCAGGTAGCGTAGGGAAATCTACGCTTGTTGAATCATCGGTGAAGGAAAAGCACCTTGCATGAACCATGCTGATAGATCTGCTAGAAATCAATCTACTGCTGTGTCACGATTCTAAGTATGAACTTACCTATCGAGGGAATAAACGCAATAAAAAACTCTCCGCCGCATATCTAGAGTCTTTTTATCCGTCTGCTGCTCTCTGGGTGGATCTTGATGGAAGCCTAGATCCACCACGGCACGACACGCAAACCCAATCAATTGCCAACTATCAAAGTGAGCAGGATCAAGCATCGAATACTGTACAAGCAATACGAGAGTCTGAATTTGCGATACATATCCGGGAATCAGGACCTTATCGGCGTATTGTAATGCTCGACTGACCCAGGTGATTCCTTCTAAATAATGAGCATCTCCATAACTCCTTGACTGACCCGTAGTTGCAATGGCGAGAACCATGTAGAATAGCCAGTGCTCAAAATCGGTCACCGGTCGTCCATTATCTTGGTATATTGCATCCAATGCGTTAATGAGGGCCGTTTCTGAGAATACGGGGAATATTGAAAACACGTTATCAAGATAGTATTGAACCAACCCCATGGCAGCAGGTCTTGATGGAAGCTGAAATGGTTCTGGTTGAGGCACAACTTCTAAATTAGTAGCTGCTAATATCATTCGAGCAAAAGTCATGTTTGTCGTAGAAGACTCGAAGTCTCGCGTAGTAGCATTGACAGAACTTCACACTGTTAGCCTGCAGTATATTTGAAAGGCGGCATTACTTGCAGAAAGCCAAAGTCTGATACCAGCTCATTGACATCGGCAGCCTCTCTCCGTCTGGCAGCCTTGCCATGAATGGCCGCACGAATTGTAGCTAGAGAGTCCTTACGATCCGGTACCTCAACTGGCGCATCAACATCATGCATAGCCACCGAGGCTTTTCGAGACCTTGCATAGGCAATTCTCTTCTCAAGCTTCTCTACACGTGATTCGAGAGAGGCGACATAACTGAAGAGAGATATTGGAGTTAGTCCTGGCGACATGTCGAATCAGGCTATCATTACGGACCTTCTCTCTTTGCCCTTTGCGAATTGATCGTTGGCGCTTGAGCATTCACCTGCCCTCCCAGATTTTTCACACGCAGTGCACGCCGGTAATTTCCCATCGCACTTGGACCGTTAGTCTCACTTCGCCAATTAGAGAGTGTTCGCACCTTAATCTTAGCTGATCGGCCTGTTTTGATATTAACAATAATGGCGAACAATCCTGTCGGAATCTCACTTACATCGGGAACATGCAGAAACTGGCCTCGATACTCTCAACAACGGCGTATCGGCTGCACTTGGACTTGAACGAGGCATATCGGCCTCACTGTTGCTTCAAAGCCTAACGATTGCGACGTAGTAGACTGTATCTTGGTGTTTCAATATATCACATCTTCCATCACCAGAGTGTCAATATGGTAGACTAAATATGCACACTGCCTAGGGAAGTGAATAAATCTGCCCCCCTCCCGGGAAAGATTAAAACCAATATTGAGCGGTGTGTCGCCTCGATCAGGTGTTGGTGATCAAGATCAAGGGGTCATAAAAATAGTACTAGGAGTTGCCTTGGGCTGTCCGTATTCCAGTCTCCCACAGGGCGAAAGTTACGGCTCTAAGAAGGCAACACGTAAAATGGATCGGCCTGCCTGGGGTTGCGTGGGAGTCCTGGAAAGGGGTACGAACTTCGTCGACTTGATAGATGTACAGCTTGATGCCCGCTAGTCAGGTTCTTTGGCGCAGGTGAGGGTGTCGCGGTTTGTGGCACCTGAGCAGATTTGATTCTGACTATTCTTGACTGCAAAGAGCCCGGAAAGATGTGATGGAACCAGGCAGAACCATTTAAAGTCACCGCCTAAAACCCCGAGTGGATTCACCCGCTCGACAGGAAGGCCGTGGAGGTCGAGTCGTCGAGGGAGCACAAACGAGGGGATCCTTGTTGAGTGCAGAGGTTGTGGTTGGGTTGACCAGACGAGGCTTTGCTGGCTTTGTTAAAATCAAGCAGAGAGCAGAGAGCCGTTTGAATGCCGGCACTAGTTGGACGGTCACAAGCGGCGTCAAAAAGCAGGCGAAACTAGAGGTAACCGGGGTTTGGTACGTGGAACTCGAAGGGTCTCTAGGCTTCGAGGCTTGATGGGTTTTTGTGTGTTCGAACCAGCACTTGCACGAGACCGATGCTGAACGAATATGCTTTGCGTGTCCCGCGCTTAACAATTTGGGCAACGTTGAACAGACTCCAGCTCCCGGTGAGGGTATCAATGTAGGCGCGGCTGTGTCATGAGACGACAAGGATTACATCTTACATCTTTACTATCATTGGCTGTGTCATCTACGGTACCCGAGTTTGTCAACTTGGCCCGGGTACCCTTTACGGAATCGGTAAGCAATACACCAGTACCCTTAAGTTAATAATTTTTCCTCATATTGTTGAAGGAGGTCAGGCAGCATGGACTATTAAATATTAGATTTCGGTGAACAATCCTTTTGCCACTAGCAGGTAGAATTGACAGGTACACATCTACTAAGGACGCGTCTGTCGCCGTTGTAAAGCGGGACCACGCAGAAATCGCTTTGTCGATCGATGCTATCCAGCACTACTCCTTCGACTAGCCTATTAAACAGACGATATTTCTAGATCGTACAGTAAAAGGGGGAACTTCTGCTTGTGAAGACGGCGAGTAAGTCACTTCTAGTTATAAACGCCTTAGTTCATCTGATGTGAATTGTAAGGCTGTTATCCCAGATGGTGGATCTACAATGTTTGATCAGCCTGTCTCGAACAACGGCTTTCTCGCTTTTGTTGGACATTGACCGAAGCCTCTGGCGTGCGTTCTTGGATGCTGCTCTATAGTAATACTGTACGAGTACCTCGATTGGACCTTCTTATCAGTTCGTCCCAGTGCCCATAACCTTTTTCGAAAGCCCTCATCACTCAGCGTAGTATCATGTGTTAGTAATGCCTTAGGAGACCCTTACTCTGTATGAATATTATTGTGTGACTTTGATGCCTCGAGGATATCCATGCAATCGAGATTAATTTTTGATAGAGAGGACTCGACTCCTGGTGCAATTCTTTCGTGGGCCAATGAAACATCGCGGGGTCGACTCCCCTTTTTGTCATCCCGCCATTTGCAGGTGTAGTGGAGGTGTTCCAGAATTGACACTGCGGCGACTGCACTTCAGATTGATCCACACTTCACTCCGTTTTCCTGTCGCTCTCATGTACCGTCGATGCACGCACATGTACTCGTACTCCAGCCTTGAGCACTCCTCTCTCTCTCCGTCTATGATCATTTAAGGCACGACTGCAACAATCTTGTCTCTCCTACACTAACCTTGAACCCACTGGGCACTATCGTTCGTTGTGTTCGGAACGTTGGGGGAAACTCTCTTGTCACAGTCGCACCAACACCGCGCTCCCTTCAACTGCAAAGGCACACGCCGTAACCCGTTGCGTCAATTATGGTGATTGCTTCAAGTACAAGCCCGATACGTACTCAACAGACAGGCCTGTCTCAGGAGACTTGATCCACTTGATCCCTCGTAGTGACCATGGACACAAACGATCTTTTTCGTCGGGCGCAGGCTTCAGTGAACCAAGCCCGAGAAGCCAAAATCATTCGAGAAAGCAGCCATGAGAGCGAGGACCATGCCTCTCCTCGAATCGCGCATACCTTGACAGCCTGTTGTAGATGCCGTCAGGTTAGTACTTGCATGTACTAGTGAAGAAAGCAGCTCTAACAAGTAGTAGAGGAAAACGCGATGCGACCCAAACCTCCCACGTTGCCTCCCATGCGAGCGATCAGGCGCGTTGTGTGAATACTTTGATACGTCCAAGGGGAAAAAGATATCCCGGACCTACGTGATCAAGCTTCAAGACAAAGTTCGGGCATTGGAAGCAGAGCTCAGCCAGTACACGGAGGAGGAAGGCTTTCCACAAAAACCCGAGGATATTGTTAGGCCTGGAGGATTGATTCGTTTGGGCGAAGATGACGAGACACCACGCTTTCTTGGACCGTCGAGTGGCATTGCAATGACAAGACTGGTCATGGAGGAGGCAAAGAAATATACAGACTCGAGGACGATTCGAGAGCTCGTGCCCGAAGTACGTCAACGAAGACCACCCATGCAATCTCCAGAATCCGCGTCAGGGCGCAAGAAGTCATATCCCATGATCAGTGCCGTCCCAGCCCCTACACTACCAAGTCGATTAGTGACGGATAAGTTAATTGAGGTCTTCAACCAAAAAGGTCAGTGATGCTCTCGGAACACAAACCTCAGAGTTCTGTCATGCTCTAGAAAGATCAATTCGCTTACTGTCTAGCAGCCCAGTATCTGTCGCCAACATTACATGAACCGTCATTTGCCAAAGATCTACAGGACGTATATGATGGAGATATGGACCCCTACAAGAATTTTGTGCTTCGAATGGTACTTGCTATCAGCATGCAAAAGCTTGACACTCAGTACTCGGGATTGGCTGATAGTTATTACCTTGCAGCTATGGCTTACATGGAGGATGTGATTCGCCCAAAAGATATCAAGACACTTCAATGCCTGGTACTCGTGGCCCAATATTCCTTGTTAACACCAACTCGAACTGCAATATATTATGTTGTAGGCTTGGCAACAAGACTTTGCCAGCAGCTTGGTTTGGCAGAGGAGAAGACCATTACTCAGGGAGTGTCGTTGGGACTAGTCAATCCAATACAACTCGACATGAAACGTCGTTTGTCCTGGATAATTCTTTCCATGGAACTAGGGTTAGCACATAGTATGGGCCGACCTAATGCATTTGCTACAGGCGAAGACCATTTTGATGTTGGCTTTTTCGAAGCTGTGGATGATGAATTTATCACGGCCGATGGCATCTTACCCGCCCCCGTCTCTGAAAAGAAGACTGTCACTATTCATTTTCTACGAATGAGGCTTTTACAAGCAGAGATGAGGCGAGTTCTATATCAGAAAAAGAGACCAGAGCCAAAAAATGAAGAACATCCGTGGTACGCACAAATGGAGAAAAAGCTTAAAGATTGGCTCGATTCATGCCCAGAAAGTCCGACCTGGAGCAAATCTTGGTACATGTCTGCCAACCCCTACCAAAGCAACGAATAATGCTAACTATCAGCAGGTTCACGAGCCGATACAATACAATGATAGTGACACTAAGACGACCCTCGCCACAAGTTTCTAAGCCATCGTCTCAATCCGCAATCATGTGTTATGAAGCCTCTGCCCAAAATGTCAGAAGTTCGAGCAAGCAGGTCGAGGCAGGCATGGTTGACATCACGTGGATCTTTCTGTTGACCGTCTTCCAATCCATAAACACTATTCTATGGGCTATATCATACCCGGAAGTCCGTGCCTTACACCCGAAGGATGAACTCGAGGAGAACGTTGACATTGCTCTGGACGTCATCAGTAATTGCCGAGAGAGATGGCCAGGAACAGCTGCCGCTTCACACCTATACTCGAAATTGGCCAAGGCTTGTTTGAGAAGCTATGATGTCCAGCTCAAAGTAGAGAAGGAGACATCTCTCGCACCACCCTCACTTCCAGCCACTTCTCCTCCATCATCACTTACGGACGCCAACTCTCCTTCTGCATCTGAGCAATCTAGCGTGACAAATGGATCTGTTGCTCATTCGCATGTCACCTTCCAGACACCACCACCACAATTCGGCTATGTCTTCAATCAAATGCCAGAACAGATAACGGCCTACGATTATAGCATGCCTCCTCCACAACCTTCATTCCGATCTAATTCAATATTCCAGTCTGGCTCAAGCAGGCAATCAGATAGAAGATTTAGTTACTTCCCTCCTGACTTTGCTCAGACGCATAACCTTGCCAATTCATGGAATCCGATACCGGACACCCAGTCACATTCCCAACCACAGGCCAACAACCCAGCGATCGTCGACCCTTCATATATGATGCACAACTCTCCCTTTAGCTTTAGCTCGTATGCTTTCGGCGAGCAAGATTACGATGTGCATATGAGGCAGGGAAGTCTGAGCCAACAGCAGCAAATCGAATTGATGCAGACACTTGAGACTGATGGATTGTCAGAGATTGATCAATTCATGAATCTCGCGTCGCAATACGATCATCCAGTTAATGTTAAATTCGAGCATGTTAAATTTGAGGATAGTGTCGTGCGATGAATGATAATAATCCGGAACAGAAGCTAAATTTTGAAAGCATGAGACCGCGCACTCTTAAGACCACAACTTTCAAGGCTGGTATCGCATTGCAAGATTGGCGCACTTTATCACTACCCTATTAGTAGCAGCTTGGAAAGAACCTCCTTTGACGGTCGACGAAGAGAGGACGGCTACCACGAACTTAGTCTTTTAAGACAGCAGGCGTCAGGTGTATTTAGAGCAAGTGGCTATGAAGCATAAAACTTGTCTTTGGCGTTTGTTTGAATCTACCTTTATATACCTTATAACTTATAGCTATATATCTAGATATCCATATACCACGCAGATTCCAGATTCCAGACTCTAATGTTCTCAATGCAAGTGATTGATTAAGTCCTAAATAACGAAGGATAAGAAGCAGGCAGACACTCCCTTGCCAATTATTGTGTTTGCTAAGCGAGGATCGAGAATATTTCTCCCTTAAAATACTAGCGTGCTAGCCGATGTGTAACAACCATTTTGCTCTTCCCAAATAGGCAATGTGAGTACAGTAGAGCCGGTACCTTTCCCAAGGTGCACTACATTGCTGTTTAACTTTCCATGGCCTTCAAGTCTATGAGCTGTGAGGATGTCCTTGTTGTCTCAATACTACGCATTGGAAATGGGAACATATCCTGCCGGCGGCTGAATCGTCTCGTCACATTACTTCAGGGAGGCAAGGTAGTCAGGATATTGCGTTTTTATTCGCTGTCCATAGACTTTGGTACATGTTCCAGATGTCCTATACGAGGGCATCGCCACCTCTATCGATGTAGATTAAAAAAATCATATCAAGATTACGCTCGCAATTCAGATCATCGAAACATGGAACCGAGCATCATACGATCACTCTCACGCTCAATCAACCTCCTCCTCCACAACCTCGAAGCCCTCTTCCTCGGTGACTTTCAGACCCGCTAGCTCGCCCTCAATACTGCCATTAGTCCCCGCTCTACCCTTGCCCTTGGCACCGGCCTTCGCAGGTCTCTTCTTCCTCTTAGAACCACCGCCTTCACTGCCCGTAGGCGCTTCCTTGATCCACCGCACAATAGACTGTGCACGCTCAGTAGAGATAGGATATTCCTTCCCATCCTCCTGCGCCCACCGTTTCGGTAACTCTCTCCCCTCCGCCTTCCTCGTTTCCTCTTCCTGCCGTCTCTGTCTCGCCGCAACGGCAGCATGGAAACTCGCCTCGTCATGGACACGATCGTCTTCGAGGGCTTCCATGATAGCTTGTTGCTTGAGACGCTCTTTCTTCTCAGCCTCAGTCTCTTTCTGTGGGTTTATGGGCCCTTGACCGGGGAGAGGGGCAGGAGCGCAAAGGGATTCCCAGGAAGAGGAGAGCTGGATGAAGTTTGAGCTGCGGCGCACGACTTCGATCCAGTCGGCGCGACTGGGTGATCGTGCAGCTTGGAAGATTGGGTAGCCGTCGCACACTCGTGCGAGTCGAGCGACCATGTAAGCGTGGCGTTGGAGTTCGCGTGCTGAGGTTTGAACGAGGCAATGGCATAGGAGAAGGGAATGCAGGGCGTCTGTAAGGAGGGGATGGTAGGTGAGTGCTTCATGAAGGTCTGTCTGGGCTAGAAGGGCTTTTGCTGCTTCGTTCTGGGCGGCGAATTGTTGTTGTTTTGCAGTCAGAACAGTAGCGGTTTCTGGGTAAGGGGGAAGGTCAGCGGGAGGAGTGGCTGAGAATAATGCCGAGATTTGATGGACTACTGGAGATGGAAGACTTGGCAAATCGGTCGTTCGTGAGGAGTTGGGTTGTTGTCGATTGCGGTATGAGCCTTTAAGAGGAACGAGAGCGTCTGAGAGTTGGCCATTGCTCAACGAGGCATTGCTTTCAAGGTCAAGCGCTCGACTGACGTTTTGAGGTCTTGGGATCTTGTAACCATTGGCAGCGTGATTCACTTTTCGGATGAATTCTTCTGCAATCTCAGCTGGAAGCCCCGGTGTATAGTCCAATTGTGATAAGTAGGCGACATAATCTCGCAAGGCTCTTTTTGCGTGGGTCTTAACGATCTTCCTATTTTCGAGGCATCGCCGCTTGGCTTCCTTTTCGGCTGGACTTAATTCAGGAGGTTCGGTTGGAGTTGGTTCAGCATTATGATCGGCACTATCTTCCTTTTTGCCATTGACTCCATTTGTTGGGCTCTTTGGTGGTAGTGCTGCATTGACATGTTGGCAAGCAATAGTCAGATGAACATTGGCTCTATGAAATAGTAGTTGAGTTTCGAGACTACTTGGGTGATCTTCTTCATCTAGCCTGAATTCCTCTTTCCATCTACCACCTCTTTGAGCCTCCGCGGCAGCATCGCTTGCTAGCTGTAATTGTTGCCGTCCAGCTTTATGTTTGCTCTGGATGTACCTGCACTCCTGTAGCGCAATGGTAAGATCTTGAATAGCACCAAAGAAATCCTCCTTGAATATCTTTGTGACAGCACGTGTCCTGTATATCTCGCCCTCGTGAGGTCTCTCTGCGATAACTTCGTCTAAAGGTTCAAGACTTGTGCACTCGGCAAGTTGGCGTGAAGGGATCTTTTCATGAAAGAAGTGAACATATTTCGCGTCCGGATCTAAAGGACTTCGCTGTAGCACTAGGTGGGCGACATCTTCCAAAGTCGAAGCAGACTGCATGGTCGCAACACTGCACGCGATTTCGTCCAAATGGTAAGCCTTCGATAGCTTTTGTGTAGCTTGTTCTCGCATTCGATGTTTCCGCTCCCTACTCAGTTTTGCATTGCCACCACCTCCTCCTAGCCCAAGACCCAGCGCCGTGCCACCATTGCCTAGAAGGCCATTACCTGCGTTTAAAGAGTTTGTGAGCGCGGAAGATGTGACGCCGCTTGCAGCTCGTACAGCGAGGTTTGTCGCATCGTCAACGAGTTGTCGGATCTTAAGAAGATCGAAGAAGACGGCAGGATCAATTGGACGTGGTCGAGGAAGATTCCAATTGTTATTTGCGAGGGTCTCTAGCACTTCTGGAGGCAATTGTAGCCATGGTCCATGGAATGAGGAAATATACCGCCAGTGCCTGTCGAGGTATTAGCAATCATGCCTCTATTCGAGATGCAGCGCGCCGAAGCTATTGATGTCGCGTGGGTATATTTCCAATAAAAGAATACTGAAAACAGACGTGGCAGCCAATACATAGCATCACTGAGGGGCAGTGAAGGTAGGAAGAGGATGACTTGCTTGTTGCGACAAATTATCAAAGCAGATGTTGACGGTTGAGGCGGCTTTGCGACTTTCGGCTTTGACGTTGACGGTGTCGCTGTTGAGACCGGACTCGAAGTTTGCGTGCTATCGCCCGAGCCTGCAACAGAATCTTGAGCGTTATTTTTCTTCTTCGCCATGGTTGTTGTAGGGCTATTTGTTGCAAAGAATGGTAGGGAGCAATGAGCTCCTTCAGCATTCACTCGAGCTATCGAGCTCGAATATTCACTCCCGAAACTGGTGAGCTAAAACATCGGCCGCACTTTTTTGTTTAAAGCGGCGAAATCGGCAACGTTTGACAAGCATAAGTGCGCCAACAGGCTTGACGCGTTTGCAGTAGGTATTTTTCGGGATTCTACATGAACTACTTCATCATCCACGATAATTATAATTAAGTCATACTACGGTATATGCCATCATCCAAGTTCAACTTCTGCTTCCAAAGTAATTATGGAGTATGCTCCCAGCAAAGATAGGACATCCACACCTATGCAGCGCTCAAATTCAACATGCTAAGCCTGACCTATTCACCTGTCTATGCTATTGATATCCCCAAACTATCGAGATGCTAGATCGTCCTACGAACTTAACGCCAAGCAAGCATCGACGGCCAACCCAACCCTAATACAGTCAGTATATCTACTAGCGATTAGATGGTAACTTGAAAGTCTTACCTGCCCTCTTTCTGAGTCACCACATCGCTGATGATATCTCTATCTAAATCCGGAAACATTCCAGCAAGAGTCTCGACTACATTGGCATGCTCTGCTCGCTGAATGCGATGAGCCTCAGCGGCTTCAGCACTGGCCTGTCTGGCTGCCGCATCCTCAGCATTCACGCGGCCACGACTTTGTTCGCGTGGTTGTATAGAAGTCGACTGAGTCCTAGAGGCATCCGTATTGACCCGAGGATTAGGACTCATTCGAGGGGTATTACCAGGTAAAGGCGTCTGAGCTGGTCCAGATGAGCTTGATTCCTCGGAGAATATTCGACCAATTGATGTTAACGGGCGTTGGATTGTCCTCAAAAGGCCACTCATGGCAGCCTTTTCATCCTCGCCGCTGTATTCATTTGATGAAGTAGACTTTCGCGGCTGTGAAGATTCTCCTTCCATTGAATGGCGTGGTGTAACTTCTGGGCGGCTTAAGGTAGATTTCTCTGATATCTGCGCCCTTGCAGGAGGTTCTGCGATCTCTGCAGCTTGGTGCTTCTCTGCTATGGCAGACACAGCAGCTTCTACATTCTTTTCGAAGTCTTCGTCGGATATTGTTAAGGTGGTACGGTCCAGATTTTCTATGAACTGGACTGCGCCCATCTAGCCAGAATGAGTTAACTACTTGATATTCTACAACCGGCCTTTGAGACTTACTAAAGAAGAAAGGTAATATCCAGCTTCGCCTCCAAGCTTGTCTTGGTTTCTGAATCTTAGGATATACTGGACATTCGATACCAAATGCTCAGGGTTCGCTTGAAGAACAACGTAGATGAGCAGTGGCATAAAGGAGTCGGCCGATGAGTCGGACTTGGAGTGTTTGAGTAGACCTGTATGATTAGCCCATTCCCAATTCTAGTGCTGGAGCAGACATACCAAATATCACCTTGCAACAATTAAGTACGCAAATAATTTTGTCGCGCGGCGCTCTATAGGTTTTGATCTTCAAAAGTTCTATACCTCATTAGTAGCCATTTGCTTCTCCAATAATCACGACCGACCTTGTTGTGCAAGAATCAAGAATCTCTTGCCACTATCTCCCACAGGCTGTATATCAAGGTGATCCTCTTTGATCCAACCATAAATTGAAACTTTCTGTGCTAGAATATCGTCACGCTCAACATCCTCTTGATGTTGGCCCTTCCTCCCTGGCCCCATAGGACGTTCAGCACCTCTCCTTCTAGGCTTAGCCCCAGGGATTGGTTGTGGTGGAGGTATAGCCGGAGAAAATGTTTGAGTGTATAGCCTGTTCATAACCAATTTCTCCATACCCTCGCGAGCATTGTCAAACTCCGCGTCTGAAACTTCCCGCCAGACCTCACACTGTCCCATCTTATTCGTTATGAAGGCGAGAAAGTCACCTATTATTTTCACTTGCTCATGAACCATCCATTGTTTTTTGCCGAACTCCTGTAGAAAAGATCTCAAGAATTTGGCTACAGGATCAGCAGTTCTATGCCTCAGCTGTTCTAGAAATCTGTGGAAGTCAAACGGTAGATCAGGCTCCGGCTCTGGCTCTGGGGGTGGAGGACGGTGAAGCGGTGGGGATATAGGAGTTTCAGGCGCCGCTTGTCTATCGTCAATAGATTTCTGGCCAAAGCTACGTATCGAGCCCGGTTTTGGTGGCACCGCAGGGCCGACATCAGAAGGATCCCAGACAGGGTGGTCAGTGGAGGTATTGGAAGACGTTATTCGTAAATCTTTGATGCTTTGGGCAGCACTTGCAGCACTAGAATTCAACGGCTCCAAGCTGGACTTGCGTGGAGGATGTTGTATAGGACTTCCAAGTAGAGGCCCTGCTACCTCCAATCTTGGAGACATAACTTCTTCGTGGCCGGGGCCTTGACCTTCCTCGCTGAACTGTTCCATGATGCTTTGTATCTCTGACCTAGAGGTTTCGCGCTCGTCTTCGCTCGCGGATACCTTTTCGTCAAAGCCAGCGTCTGACCTTGTAGGAGACCTCTCTGGGCCATCTGTATTTCTTGCATAATGGGGTATTGAAGCAGCACTGGACGTAGAACGAGACGGAGGTTGAGATGACCCTGGGGTTTTAGGAGTAGGGTCGCGGTATACACTATCGTCGACCGAAAGATGCCGGCTAGAGGATTCGTAGTCTTGGGATGTAGTTTCTTGCGGAGGGGCAATCGGTGGCTTGAGTGTCGCAGTTGAAGACTCCATGGGGTCTTGGGCAGCTTGCACGTTCTCTGTCAGGCCTGCAGATCCATCTTTCTCCTCTGTTTGCAACATTTCGTCCATTGCTTCCTTGGGGCGGAATTCAGATCCAGTAGAAACTGCTGCGCTTTGTCCAGGTATTATGTTCTCATGAAACGTTGAGAGCTTTGTGCCATCGTGGTCGGAAGCCTCTATATCCCCGCCTTTCGGTGATGGAGCAGTAACTGCAGTAGATTCATCGTTTTTCGTGTATAATTTGGGCAGAGTGTTTTTGGGAAGCTCATCTGTCTGGTCTATGCTTTCCTTCTGCCCTTCGGAGGAAGACATACATCCGCGAGCGCCTCAGAGAGGCGGTTCTTCGTAAACTCGAGGATTTGGCGGGGTACTTGTCTTGGGGCGCGACAGCTTCGAGAGCTCCCTAGTGGTATATGATCGGAGGTTGTGAAAGCGTTCGTAAATTATTGCTGATCTACGCAAAAGCCTCTCTGAAAAAGTCGTGAGCGTGATGGGTGATTCGTGCTAGGTTGTGAGCTGAGGCTGATCTTCTGGTGTTGTGCCCCCCAAAAAGTAACAGTGGATTCGGGTGCAGCGAGATTGGTTCTGAAGCGAAGTTGGATGTCGATCGTCTCTCGAGCTCTTGTCGTCTTATCCTTCACCAAATTTATCGTCTGTCACCGCACTGTACCACAACACATCCACGCACAACGGTGTCCTCAAACAACTTGATAGATCCACAGCTTTGCATGATGGATCAATAGTCTGCATGAAACTCCCGTCTAGCCTTGCGAGACGCCGAGATGTGTGGCATCCATGTGTCGGTCTCCACGACTGCTTTCCAGCCACCAAGTGCTGGTCTCCAGCAACTGCTTTCAAAGCGCGGTCCCGATCATCTTGCAGAAACTCAATCCAAGATTGTTGTTGAAGGGAGAGCAACCTACTTTGTCTCGCTCACCTCCACTGTTTTGGCTCTCAGAGGAGGTCAGGTGCAGCCGCAACCATTCCATGACAGCGCGAGTGGCTGTTCATTGTGTTGGAATGGCGAAGCATGGAAGATTGATTCGAGTCCTATAACGGGCAACGATGGACAGATAATTTTCGAGTTGCTTTGCAAGGCAAGCTCCTTATATTCTTCTGCTGCTGACTCGATTTCCGCTGTCCTCGCAGTTTTGCGAAGCATCTCAGGTCCATTTGCTTTCGTCTTCTTTGATGGGAGTCACGATTTATTGTACTTTGGCCGGGACCGTTTAGGGAGACGCTCACTCCTCTATAATGCGGAGTCACTTGCTGGTACTGTGACCCTTTCTAGCTGTGCAGACTCTACATATCGAGACTGGAAAGAAGTAGAGGCTGATGGTATCTATCAAATTTCCTTTCGCGAGCAGGACGATCCAATAGACAGTGGCACCAGTAGCGACATTTTCTCTACAATTATGGTAGTGTGCCAGAGGCATCTCTGGACGGCACAAAATTCGTCATCGTCAGTAAGCAAGTTCCTCTGCTGACGTCTTGGATCCCATGCTAACAGCCTTTCAAGATGTCGTCTTTAGGACGTTTCAATAGACAGCTGCCACTTGGCTCGAAAACCCTGAATTGCCAAAGTCTGTCAGTTCAGCAATTACGTTGGTTGCTAAGTGAGTCTCTCAAGTTGAGAGTCCTAAATGTGCCATCTCCCCCAGAGATTACTCAATGTCACAATGTTCGTGTTGCTGTCCTATTCTCAGGAGGCCTAGACTGTACGGTCCTCGCTCGCATGGCTCATGACATGCTTCCAGTAGACCAGGAAATTGACTTGCTTAATGTTGCATTTGAGAATCCACGTTCGATCAGAGCAGCAAGAATGGCAAACCAGCCTAAGAAGCAGAAGACTGGCTCTTCACTTGATTTTGCAGAAACCCAAAGCAACAAAGATGCAATGGAAGACTCTTTGATCTCTCCCTCTTGCTATGAACTTTGTCCTGACAGGGAAACAGGAAGAAAAGCGTTCAAGGAGTTAAGGACCGTCTGTCCGGGGCGGATCTGGCGATTAATTGCAGTAAATACCCTCCAACCGCACCTCTTCCACGGACTGACTGATTATAGGTTGATGTTCCATACGAAGAAACACTGTCTCACAGAGAACAAATTGTCGGCCTTATCTCGCCCCACAACACAGAAATGGACCTCTCCATCGCTTATGCTTTGTATTTTGCTTCTCGTGGCACTGGGCTAGCATCAACAAGTGATGAATGTGAATCCGTGAAATACAGTACTCCAGCTCGTGTCCTTCTCTCGGGCCTTGGGGCGGATGAACTATTTGGTGGTTACACCCGCCACACCACTGCGTTCAGACGAAACGGGTTTCCTGCTCTGCTCGACGAGCTCGAGTTAGATGTTCACAGACTCGGGAAACGAAATCTGGGACGTGATGACAGGGTCATTTCATATTGGAGTCGCGAAGCACGGTTCCCATATCTTGACGAAAATTTAGTCAAATGGGCCGTGGAGTGTCCAGTGTGGGAAAAGTGTGGCTTTCGAGAAGGTAGCACTGATAATGCGAATGGTTCGGATCTTCCGTGCATCGACCCTGAGAAGAAAGTGCTCAGATTGTTAGCATACGAATTGGGTATGCACTCAGTTGCTATTGAAAAGAAGAGAGCAGTAAGATTTTCTCGCCCTTCCACTGACGTCCACTAACGGCGATACAAAAGATACAGTTTGGTGCAAGAACGGCTAAGATGGAGATTGGAAAGACCAAAGGGACAACTATGATAAGTTGATAGCTCCAAGTGGTATATATATATCCTCAGTGGCAGTGATGACTATTCAGATACTACTGAATTGCTACCGTGTACCTCCGGGAGTTGTCTCTCTGCTTGTCGTGTGTTTCTACAAACCAGTAATAACCTGAGAGCAGGGGGATGCCGGTGGACCTCTACGCAGTGCAATTATGAAGTTGTAAAGGCAAGTCTGAGCCACATACGAGGAGCAACAAGTGAGAAAAGGTGGCGAAATAAAATTAGCTGGGTGACCAGTGGTACATATGTAACTATGCCAATGAGATGGCTTTATATGTTGACTGAGTTTCAAGTTAAAGCCCTTTCTAGATTTGTATACACAAGACGATCTTCCTCTTTTTTTCTACATGTCCGAGCTTAGCTCGGACCGACTGGAGGCGAGTGCTTCGGAGCAAGTCATTTTCGGCTCTAGGCCGGAAGAAAGTTACAATTTGGCGCCCCAATAAACGTGTGGATAATTTCAAGTTTTCTCCACACTTTATTTTTCCGCTCTTAACACTTTCAAGCGCGCGGGGTCGACTTGAGCCCCAAGATTTTAGATGTTGTCAGTTGTTGGTGTATGGTGGAATTATTATAAGAGTGGATATAACATAGCTCATCCTAGCTATCTCGCTAAAGCACCATGCGTCTATGACAAAATGCCATGATGTCTGCAGCAAGCATAGCTTTTTTCCACTTTGGTAGAAATATATATATACCAAGGAATCCCGATTTCCCATTATTCACGTTTGACTTTGCCAGCCAGCCGTTCTACTCATTCTTTTATTATTGATATCCCAACCCGCCAGCATGCGTTTTTGGAGTGTCATATGCTTGGCTCTACCTTTCGTAGCGGCAATTCCAAATTCACTAGGACAGTAGGTAATATTCTCATGTCTCTGGGATCATGTATTAACGTAACCCAGGCCTAGAAAGCCATACTTCTATAAAGGGCATGATCTGAGCTCCTTGAAAACACTTGAAGATACTGGGAGCATATTCAAAGATACCAAGAGACACAACCAAACAAGACCGGCTGAAGATATCCTTGGAGATGGAGGCATGAATACTGTCCGTTTAAGAATCTGGGTCAATCCCGAGGGCGGTACCAATGGTTTGGAGTACACCCTCGAACTTGCCAAACGCTTTCAGAAAAAGGGATACAAGATATATCTTGATTTTCATTTTTCGTGAGTTTCAAGGACTTATCAGGCTCCTGAGGTTCTGACAATTTTTAGCGACTGGTGGGCTGATCCAAACAAACAACCACCTCCAGCAGCATGGCCTACGACCTTGAAGCCTCTCGCTTCCACGCTCCGTAATTACGTGAAAGATACTCTGGTTTCGTTCAAGAAAGCTGGTATCACGCTCGATATTGTATCTCTCGGGAACGAGATTAGACATGGCATGTTATGGCCGCTGGGATATGTTGATGTTGATATTCAGCCACAAGAATCTTTGGTTGCAAACTTCTCTGGTCTGGCCACACTTTACAAGGCAGCAAGAGCTGGTGTCGATGATGCGTATCGTGCTGGATTTGCCAAAACTCAAATTATGATTCATGTTGACAATGGGTGGAATATCACGTTGCAGCAGCGAGTTTGTTTCCCTTTCTACCTTAACAGGACTACAAACTGTCGATTTGAAATAATGGCGCTAATAATATTGCAGTGGTTCTCATCCTTAATTGCAAACGGTGTTCCATTAAGTTCTTGGGATGTCTTTGGGTTCAGCTTCTACCCATTCTACGGAACAGCAGCTACATTTGACAACCTCAAGACAACTCTCAATTACATCGCCAAGACATACAAGAAGCCTCTCCAGGTTGTTGAGACAGATTATCCCGCCATCTGCAATGGGCAATGGAACCCAATCCCCGAGTCTTCTGAGCCAAGTATTCCATATAGTATCGAGGGACAAATTGTCTGGACTGATCGTGTTATTGATATTGTACGAGATGTTCCGTATGGACTTGGACGAGGGGTGTTTTATGTGAGTATTGTAGATTGCACTTTGGAGATGATTGCTAACGATGATGGTAATAGTGGGAACCAGCATGGTTGAACAATACCTCTCTTGGGAGTGATTGCAATGATGCGATTTTGTTTACTCCGGACTACAGTCAGTGGCCTAAGACCATTGGATATTCGAGAGAATCTGTTGATATCTTCAGAGATAGAAGATAGTGATAGATTGAGGGATGACTTTTCCTTAGGTATATGTGATGTATATATCTGATAGAGTCATCGAGTGGTTCTCTGCAACTCCATGAAGGATGCTTATGAGGATAAACTGATACGTTTCATTTCCAAGTCTCTAGGAGGAAACGTGGATAGAGATTGGCTAGAACCGACTCCAAGTTTGAGTAGAGTGGTCTGCACGTGATTTGCCTCGTTAAACCTTCCGAGTATTAGGATTGGATTCCGAGAGCCGTGAAGGCCGAAAGTCGGTATTCTAGCCTTCCATATTGATACAAATCAGTTGGAGATTTGCTGCTCTCCATTCAAACAGACAGAACCCCTCACATAGATGAGAAAGTTATTTATATGAGACCAATAAATTGTAGATTTATAGGTAAACTTCATACTGCTCACCATTCACTGCGCCACTATTGAAAGATGATGGGGATGAGCGCAGGGTTGTCGATCGCCCAACCTATGGATTCATAGGCTAGAAGTGTCCTAAATGAAACCGGCATATTGAGCCGCGAAACAGCACCCAGGACGCATCTTCGATCATTTGATTGCGAGATACCGAAGATCAATTCCAACATTTACAAGCGCACGAAAGGGATCTATCGACAAAACTTTCGGAGGACGAGCATTTCAAAGAGATTATCTGCAACCTGTGTTGTGCCACCAGAAACCAAGTTCTGAGATCTCCGGGAGACCGTTGAGAGTTGTCGTCATATCACGAACCTCCCTCCAACACCTCACAAATCGACCGTCATGGTCCTCGAGGTACCACGACGACGCTTCATGCGATCAATAAACAGCAAATACATATATGGTAGAGTTGTGAGTGGCCCAGCAAAGACAAGCCGTGTCTGGAGTCGCCATTTGGCTTGAGGCTTCGTCGAAAGATAGCTTTTGATGACACCTTTGCTGACAATATATTCCTGCGACAGCCCGTACTCCATACCTGTATATTTCTCTTAGAGATGGCCATGGTGGCCAGGCTGATAGCCAAATATAATGGCCTTTATAAGGACAGACCAGGTTAGTGGCACAGAATGAAGATGCAAGATATGGTGCTGATCTCTTTTTAGTCCTTACAATGATGATTACGAATGCGATTCTTGGAGGAATAGCAGATACAGTGGCACAATCTATATCAGCGATACGATTAGCTGCGCTGCGGAAACCGGGCGGTATTACAAAGGATGATACGATAGCGATCGAGATCCATGAATTGGACAGGAAGAACCCATTCAACGAGCACGATTTGATACCCGATTCCAAGGCGTTGCCTCCACCATTCGACTTCGAAAGATTGACCAGATTCATGGCATATGGATTCTGTATGGCCCCAGTTCAATTCAAGTGGTTCGGATTTCTATCAAGAGCTTTCCCGATCACGAAGTCTAGCGGACTTGCGCCTGCAGTCAAGATGGTGGCATTCGACCAGCTCATCTTTGCACCAGTAGGTATGTTGAAAACACTGGTTCATTGTGAAAGGGCAGTGCTAATACCCCGCAGGTATTGCAGTCTTTTTCACCGCCATGACGATTGCAGAGGGCGGTGGACGACGAGCTGTTTCTCACAAGCTACGTGATATGTACCTGCCTACTTTGAAAGCGAACTTCATGGTCTGGCCACTTGTTCAAATCATTAATTTCCGCCTGATGCCACTCCAATTTCAACTTGTAGGTCTTCTTGTCTTTCAGTTTAACCTACATACTAATTTTCTTCATAGCCATTTGTCTCTACAGTCGGTATTGCCTGGACCGCGTATCTATCTCTATCGAATTCTGCTGAAGAAGGAGAGGCGAGGTCAGCACCTTCGTCACCCAATATCCGCTTGTTGTAATTCTTTTTAGGTCAGGACCTGTGAGGGATTAAATATGTGCGCAGCAAATGGTCAGCCTCCACCTTCAGGAACTGCATTGGGATACGGGCTGGGTCTGGCATTGGGAACTGGCGTTATATTGCATTTAAACAGGGAAGGAAAACCCAAAGCAGAAAACCTACACTCGAATCGACACAAGATTGATGAGATCGGAGTTTGGATCTCGGGCGTTAAGTACGGTTGTTTCCGATGTTGAGGTCTGCACAGAATACCATTATATGAGGCTCTTGCGGATGCATGATATGTCTACACGAAAATGAAATATATCAGCAGATAGGAAATTTTGTGTGTCATGTCGCGAAGCCAAAAGGCCAGTGCCTGTCCCGAGCAAACCCTGCGTCATTGGACACGGCGATCTCTTAGAAACCTCACCCCACCAAAGCTAAAACCCAACACCCAACACCCCACTTCATCAGCTTGCTTTCTTTTTCCTACCACCAGACATTGAGGTAAATAAAACTCTTTCGAGAACAATCCTCCGAAGCAACATAACTATTTCTACGCAAATTTAAAAGTCACCAATTGCGATCATGTCTCTTTCAAACAAGCTCTCGATCACCGATGTTGATCTCAAGGACAAGCGCGTTCTGATCAGAGTAAGTTCCCGGCGATACGATAGTACTATGTAGACTTGCTAAAGCTTTTCACCACTTGTTAGGTCGATTTCAATGTTCCTCTCGATGCCGATAAGAAAGTTACAAACACCCAGCGTATCGCCGGAGCTGTCCCAACAATCAAATATGCCATCGACCACGGTGCAAAGGCCGTGATCCTCATGTCCCATCTTGGACGTCCAGATGGAAAAGCCAACCCAAAGTACTCTCTGAAGCCTGTTGTCCCAGAGCTTGAGAAGCTTCTCGATGGCAAGAAGGTGGAGATGGCACCGGACTGTGTTGGTAAGGAAGTTGAGGATATTGTCAACAAGGCTAGTGGTGGTCAGGTCGTTCTGCTTGAGAACTTACGTTTCCATGCCGAAGAGGAGGGAAGCTCCAAGGATGCTGATGGAAAGAAGGTCAAGGCGGACAAGGCCAAGGTCGAGGAGTTCCGAAAGGGTCTCACTGCCTTGGGAGACATTTACATCAGTAAGTTAACGTTAAAAAGGTCAAATTCTGCCGTTGTGCTAATCACTTGATAGACGATGCTTTCGGAACTGCACACCGAGCTCACAGCTCCATGGTTGGAGTTGATCTCCCACAAAAGGCCTCTGGATTCCTCATGAAGAAGGAGCTCGAATACTTCGCTAAGGCTATTGAGTCGCCAGAGCGTCCTTTCTTGGCTATCTTGGGAGGTGCCAAGGTCTCCGATAAGATTCAACTCATTGACAACCTACTCGGAAAAGTCAACAGCCTGATCATCTGTGGCGGAATGGCATTCACATTCAAGAAGACACTTGAGAACGTCAAGATTGGAAATAGTTTGTTTGATGAGGCTGGAAGCAAAATCGTTGGAGATCTTGTCGAAAAGGCCAAGAAGAACAATGTTGAAATTGTCCTCCCAGTCGACTACATCACCGCAGACAACTTTGCCAAGGATGCGAAGACTGGTACTGCTACTGATGAAGAGGGTATTCCAGACGGATGGATGGGCCTTGACTGCGGTGAGAAGAGTATTGAGCTCTACAAGAAAGCTATTGGTAGCGCCAAGACGATCCTCTGGAACGGTCCACCAGGAGTCTTCGAGTTCGAGGCTTTTGCTAAGGGAACCAAGGCCACTCTAGATGCTGCTGTCGACGCCGCACAGAATGGAAAAACCGTTATCATTGGTGGTGGTGATACCGCAACTGTTGCTGCTAAGTACAAGGTCGAGGATAAACTCAGCCATGTATCAACCGGTGGTGGAGCATCTCTCGAGCTGCTCGAGGGCAAGGAACTTCCCGGAGTCTCCGCTCTGTCGAGTAAGTAAATATTGACAGAAGGAAGACCGCAGCTCTGATATAGTCAAGGTCGCCAAAAGAAGTCCAGCCTGTAACGAAATTGATAATGATTGATGAGGTCGTGTATATTTTATAAGTATCGAGATGAAGCACCTTGACAACACCCGATTTCTTGACTCTGCAGACTCGTAATGTTCATTGTATGCTACCGTGTTGTGGTGGTGCCAAATGTATACCCCGTGAACTCCTGGATGCCAATTTTCCCATTTCTAATCATTTCCTCTTGTTTGCCTCGACCTTCTTGAGCTCTTCCCTGTATGCTGTTAGTATATATGCATTCCCTTGGCTTTCCAGAACATCTACTTCAACTGTGCAGAGAAGTCCTCGCTTGTATCATCATCATCCCAGCTCTCCTCCCACAAATGTGTGTTATCACCGGGTACCTCAGTATCCTCTTTCGTCCAATCTAAAAGTTCACTATCAGCCCTCATCCTCAAAATCCTCGCAACCCCATCCCCCTACATAGATAGACTCAACATACTCTCTACTGGGAAATCCTCAAACTCATCATCTTCCTCCAATGCAGCAGTCGGCTTAACATCCTTTGTCGTCTCAGTGCTCTTATCCACGGCGGTTGCTTTGGTAGTAGGCGCAGCGCCCGATGCTGGTGCGGCGGACATGACGGCGGATGGTGTGTCTAATGTGCGTGCGATGTATGAGTAATGTCAGATTCGGAGGTGTTGATGGCTTGTGGTTGCGTCTCGTTGTCGTATTCGCGTTTGCGTGGTGTTTTCTTTGGAGCTTGATGAGTTGATGGCGCAGAGCAGTGATGGTGGGCAGGGATGTTTTCGGCTTCTAGGTGAAAAGCTCCGTGATCCGGCGCGGAAGCGAGGAGAGGGTACGGAGGGCTTTTCGGGCCGGGCTGGCCAGAATTGCTCTCACCTAATGATTGAAAGAGTGGTATTGGTGATAAAGAATGCTTATTGATAGCATAACATTCAAATTAAAAACATTGTTCTGAATTAGTAATAACATCGAAGTTAGATGCCTGACAAGGTAATTAATTATTCAAGTGTTCCAGCTTGTTCTTCGGCATCCTTTCAGAAAACATAAGTTCATTCATGTGCTCATGTCACAAATAGCTTCGGACGAAGAGCCACTTTATGACCGACTCTGAGGAAGATCTCCAGCCATAGAGGCTGAGCTGTTGATAGACCCCTCGGATCTGTCATAGTGGGGCACCCTTGCTTTACTTGGGATGGTATCTTTCTCTTGCGAGCTTGTTGCGAGCGCTACTGTACCTCACTCACTGTATTGTTTTATTTTTGACGTATATAACTCCCTTTGTTCTCGCTGAAATAATTCTTGCTCGCTATTTGCAACAATACTCTTCTCACCCTAGAATTGTTGTTCCTATGACACCTTTCCATTCACACTTTACTAGTTGCCTACATAATCAACGCGTCTCCCCACAGGGCACCTACCCGACGATACTACCCGAGTCATAGACTCACTGCAATCACAAGCAGTGTATTTTTTTTTAAATCACTCAACTCAAGAATCAAGCCTTTATCTTGACAAACAACAAGAGAACAAAGATTAGATTGAAACTCTTTCACTCAGACTGAGGTGAACCGGACTTCTGACCTAAAGTCCGGTAAGATCCGGGGATCACCCTCACACTCAAAACTCTCTCGGGGAAAGCCCTTTCAAGATGGCATCATGGTTCAGATCTGCTGTGAAAGGCGACCACGAGAAAACGCTCGCAGCAGAGGATGAAGATAGGCATTTACAGCATGTTGAAAGTGCTCTCCTTCAACTGCTAAATGACGATATCGCCGCAGCCGACAAGATCCTCAAAGAACATGAATCCTCATATCACTTCCTTGGACGAGGGATATCAAGTTTTATCAGTTCCATGTTAGGGGCTGAAAAGGAACTACTGAAAGATGCGTCGAGTAAACTTCTGGCGGCGGAGAGTAAAAACTGGGAAGATATGAAAAAGGCTCAGAAGGAACCAACTGCTTTTCGGTCACATATTTATCCACCTGGGACGGAGTATCTTTTATGTTACGCTGGTAAACCAATTCTACGTGAGTAGAGGAAGTGTACGTTTGCTAACTCAAGTTTACAGTTTCCCAACTTACCAGTGCGATTTGTGGTGTAATGAGCGGCTCAGTAACTCAAGCTGTCAAAGGATTTTACAAATTGAGACAGGCCTTTGTCACTCTCGACGGTATTATGCAGGTCGAAGCGAAATACCTTCAGAGTCGAGTTGGTAATGCTTCCCAAGTATCTCTTTCGCAAACCAGTAATGGCAACGTTGTGAGAATGTCCCATGATCAGGGGCCTGCCCATGAGAAGAATGACGAAAAGACAAGCGGTTCAGCAAGCCCGGGAAGCAGTCTTGAGGATTTCGAAGTTGTTGAGGCTGATATGGTCCCACTCTCTAATGCTACCATGGTGCACTCAAAATTATTAGAGATCGATCCTGCATCGGTTGGAATTACCTCGCACACTGATATCTTCATCCATTCGGGGACGAGATTATGCTATGGTATGTTACTTGTGATATTCTCCATGATCGAGAATCCACTTTTCACCAAGATTCTCCATATCGTTGGATTCAAAGGGGACCGAGAACGTGGAACTAGATACTTATGGGAAGCTGCAAGATTCGATAACTTTAATAGCGCCATTGCTGGAATCGCGTTGTTGGGATATTACAACGGCTTAAGCGGCTTTTCGGACATCCTCCCTACTGATGCAGGCGCCGATGACGATCTTTCTGGATATCCAAGAGGACGATGCCGCAAGCTCTTGGCCGATATGCGAAAACGCTACCCAGACTCTAAACTCTGGAAGATGGAAGAAGCACGCATGCACGGCTATGACCGAAACTTGACCGCTGCAATGGAAATGCTATCTCACAATGCAGACAGCAATATGAAACAGATTGAGGCTATCAACCAATTCGAGATGTCCTTCACAGCAATGTTTTTACACAACTACGAGCTTTCTGCCAAGTGCTGGCAGAAATGCGCCGAGCTTTCACAGTGGTCGCCTGCTTTGTACGCTTTTCTCAGTGGACTTTCTCACTTGGAGCTGTATCGTGATTACCGACTCACTGATCCTGAAAGAGCGAAGAAGCAGAAGAAGTTAGCTGAGGATTATATTCGAAAAGCTCCACCTATGGCAGGGAAGCAGAAAGTCATGGCAAAGGAATTGCCATTTGACATGTTTATCACACGAAAAGTAGCCAAGTGGGAGGAGCGTGCCAAATTATGGAAAGTCGATCTCGCTGATGCAGTTGGTGTTGCTCCTCTTGTGGAGATGATATATCTGTGGAACGGAGTACGAAAACAGAATACCGCTTTGCTGGAGAAATCTGTTGCAAGTATCCAGTGGGACAGAACTACGTACCCCGAAAAATTCCAAAATGATCTCGATGAGAAGGCTGTTAAGGCTTTGTTGGAGTCTTGTGTGTTACGAAATTTGGGCAAATATGCTGAAGCAAGGACGCTGTTGGATGAGGAGATTCTTAAGCATGATAGGTACCTTTCCATTTCTAATAGATTTTTAGAACCAGAACTGACATTAGACACTAGTGCACTCTTCAAGGGCAAACATACTGATGACTACACTCCCGCTTCTGCACACTATGAGATTGCTTGCATCGAATGGGCTGAAAAGGACCTACCAACCACGACACCAGAGGTCCACAAAGCGAAAGTACTTTCCTGCGAAGAAGAGCTCCAAAAGACCACGAAGTTCGATCAGTATGTGCTAGATGGTCGGTTGAGCATGAAGGTTACGACGAGTTTGGTTACAATCAAGAGACATAAGGGTCTTATGGGATACTAGAAGTTCTAGATCAGTAATATAACGGGATTTGTCGCGTTATTCTGCGTCCAGTCGAGGCAAGAAAAGAGAAGATACTTGGTAGAGCATCGGACTAAAAATGGCGTTTGGACAGAGGCAGAGACTGGGGTTTGCTTGAGTGGGTGGTGCCATTGTTTATGGACTTGGATTTAGACTATGCTGGTGTCTTTAGCTCGGGGGTGGGGGTTGTATCCAATGCACTCGGACCACGAACTCGGAACAAGTAGATCACGAAACATGGAATAGAACAATCTCCCTGCCAATTTCCCTTTCAAAACAAGTAATCTTTCTTGTTCACCAGCACATGTACAACTTAGTTTGTTTCTAGCAGTGAAAGTGATCGACTTGTATAAGATATGTGCCCTTGCAAGCCTGTGTTTATGTTCTTACTTCCCTTTCCCTTTCCCGTAAATGGAAAGATTTATCATCTGGATGGAGTATCCCGTCAATCTTTCAATCAAAAATTTCCATCAACACTCTTGCTAAGATGTACATCGAAGAGGGGTCAAGGCGCAATTTTGTTTATTTACCACATTCGATAAACTTTTGGTCGTTTTTGTGGGTCATTGTGGTTAGTTGTGTGTTGAAAGAATTTTACGTTTACGCGTTAGGGATTTCTCAATGGCTCAGCATTCTAGTCGTGTTAGATGAAAGTAATGGGGGTGTACGTTGCGACGGAAACTTCTTAAGAGAGATCACAAACCACGGATATGAAAATCTAGTCAACAGCCCGCTGACCAAAAGCACAGGCAGACATCCGAAGATGCAAGATGGCATAGACGCAATGGAGTGGCAACAAACGGAGGAGGAGCTGGTTACGGGAGTGGCGATACAGGGAAGATAACGAGTGCAAGACATAACTGTGGTGGAAGGAGGCGACCTCAGTCACCTACCATAATCTGGGATCCATGATGACTGCTGCTCAACAATACAGTATGTCCGGACGCACAAGCAACTAGTAACCTGTTGTCTGACAACGAAAATGTGGCTTCTAGAATTTTGGTCATGGTGTGGTGCTGCGAGTACGAAGCTGAGAATTGGTGCTTTGCATTAACAAGTAACCAAGTAGATATACACATGACAAGCCGTCCTTCTAACTTATTATCTAAACACCCTGTACTACAACAGGAATGACCTTTTTTTCTCGAGTCTAGGTTTCCATCCGAGGTTAGTTCCCCGTGCACAGACCTCAAAATGCCTGCGACCCTCGCTTAAATATCCTCCATCCGCTGTTAAAAGCTAGAAGTCGCGATCGTTGAGACTTGCTATATAGGCGTGCTTGGGGCAATCCATCTTTCTCGCATACTTTGGAGTACTTTTGAGGTGGAGTCTGCCCCGATACCTCGGCACACCATGTGAGATCAGAACATTGCAAGTGAAGACAAGGAGGAATACAACAAGTGAAGAGAGCTAGAGAAGGGTGAATGTTTATTGATATTCTCTCTAGGCACTATAGTTCTTCCCCCTATTCGTAATGGCAAATATATAAGCTATTGAACGGCGAACACTGTCTCCTAGTCATCCCCTAGTATCTCTCTATAAACAGTAAAGTATATCCCCTTTATCACGGCAGCCCCCTCTAATCATAAATTATTCTTGAAGTATCTTCTCTGCATCGCCACGAGAAATTCTTCACAGCACTTCAATAAATGATACTACACCCCCTACGCAGAAAAGAAGCGATAACATGACCACTAATATCCCCTCCCTCATCCGTCCCCTCCTCACTAACCTTCACTAGGCCCTAAAACCTTCCTAATATAACTATATCTGGTGCCGAGCTCGAATATTATATTAGCTACCTTTAATACTTCTTATACCTGACACACGGTAGAAAAGTATCAACTTGACACCCTGCGGGCTTAGAAGTATAGAAATCTCATCCTTTCACCACGTCTATATAAACCTGCGTTCCTTGAATCTTCCTCAGTAATAGAGAGTCATGAACGATTACTCGCTAAGTCGACAGCTGGAAGGGCCTAGTAAGTGGAAGTGGATTGGTGTCGAAATTGCCAGCCCTGTATAGACGATAGCTGGTAGCGATTTAAATAAGATCAAGCTAGTAATTGATATACTTAACCGAATATATAGGATAAAGTATATCTAAAACTCCGGCCTCCATATCCATTTCGGCCACCGCCGTTATAATTTCATGCCTCGCATATTACGTAGCCTTATGGTAATCCTCTGGACCTTTGACCCTTATCTCAACTATCTATCCCCTCTATGACCATATAGATTAAAATGCCTTCTGTCCCTCCCTCTAAGGTAAGAGTTTCCTCGTATTTGACCTCTTTACGATAGCTGATCTCCCTCGTGATTGACTTGAGCATGTCCTTGCCCTGCCTGTTGATAAGAGAGGCGTAATAGGCGATCTTTGACATGTTCGTGCCTATAATAGTGCTAGGTATAAACTCTTCAATTTACGTCATCTGGGAGGCAGGACGGAGAAGAGAACGGTTAAGTCCAGATAGTATAAGGGGACAGTGAATGTTAAGGACGGTAGGTTAGTGGTGTTCTTAGAAACGCATGTTGATGGGGATATTGAGTTTAGTACGGAAAACACGATTTCCGCGACAGAACTTCCAGAACAAGCCACTTACTACGGCGACCCTACTAGGCGAAAAGAGCTCGGCTTGTCAGAGGGAAGTGATGATGCTGAAATGTCTGGAAACACGTCCCTACCAGAGCCTCACGAAGATGATCGAAACCTTGTTAGATGGTTCGAATAAACAGAAACAGGGACGTCAAACACAGCAGACAATTTAGACGGATTTGGCGGCGTCGAGCTTGACGACCACGGTCCGATGGATCTTGGGATTGACAAAGAGGATCTCCACTACTTCGGCATCAACAATAACGACGTGCTCCTTCTAGAACTGCGTCTTCTAACCTGGAACCCTGGAGTCTTCCCAAGTCCTGCTAGGTAAGTACCCTAGGTCTCCATTTTCCACACTCACATGTGATCACGAATATGAATTATAACCCCCCTGCCCCTAACCTTCACCCTCACTCCAGAGCTACATCCTCTTCTGGCCCAGAGTCCTAGAGTCTCTCCCTACCCCAATGGCGGTCTTTTCAGGTAAGTTCTACCAGGATTTCATATAGTCAGTAGTGAGTATTAAATCCTCCCTAGCTTATGAAATGAAACTTACAAAAGTCTCCTTTCCCGTGCCCAAGAACCCCATACATTCCCTCGTCTCCTCTCATAAACCCGTCCTCAAAACTAGAAAGAGGGAATTTTAAAGAGGTGGTTGAATATCTGCGACCAAGATGACTACTGATCATGAATGCTCTTTTTCTCTTTGAATTTAATCCTTAAAAAGTGCTCCAGAGAGGCTCTGTCTTTAACGACCTAATTTCCCTCAACTCGACGTGTTCACAAACAAGCAATTGAGACAGTAACTCCATCACTTTGGTAACATCAAACACTCAAAAGAAAAACGTACCAAGAATCTAGTCCCGGGCCACACACATTTGCCTCCAACTTTTGTATAGTAGGATGCAAAGCGAAAAGGCCAAAATGTTTCCAGCCACAGAACGACAAGTGAGAGAAAAGCAAGTATGTAGCTACTAGAGCAAGATTCTTACATACATCCACCACCTGAACGAAAAATACAGCAATGACAGTCACTGTCTCAGATCTTCTCCTGCCTAGATGAGGCGCCGCATACCAAATCCTCGGTACTTTCTCATCCCATCCCTCCTTAATTCATCCCAAACCTCTCACTCACTCCAAAGCAACAGAGCAAGCAAGAATAGACGACTTCCCAACAAACCATACGAATCTCACTCTCCCTTCTTACCTCCAGTTCCCAAACCCGGTAATTAATCTTTCTCATCTTCGCAAGTCTAACAAACAAATAAATATAGCCCCCCAGTAATAAACCTTGAATCTCAGAGCCACCAGACACATCATCTATCATCCCCAAGAAGTCCCTTACCAAAGATTGGGTCTTCAAAATACAGTCATTATCTACTCCCCCCATAACCAAGCAACAAAAACTTGTTGGTTACCGACCCCTTGGACCACCAAACGGCGCCGTACTTCCTGCATAAAAGAAACCAACAAAAATAACCAACTACGTCAAATCATCCATCCCCAACACCCAAACCAACAACTAAGCTGCATGAGAACCAGAGTCCGAAACTCCCAATCCAGAAAACCCTACACACAAAACACACTTTGGTATTCCAAGTGGGAACAAACCATGCATGTGCTCCAAATCCTTCCTTCCAAGAAAAACAACCACTTTACCCACAATAGGCCGACCCGTTGATACTTTTTGGTGCAACGACAACTGCGCATGTTCGGTCTCGAATAAATCACCATGTCCAAACTTCCCGCTCCACACACATCTTCCCATACATACACCACATACCAATTTTCCTTACCAACCACGCGCCACCAGGATAAACGAATTTCAGCCGCACTGCACACACTCCCCATTTACCACCACACACACACACACACACAGCACACGCCGCAACACACCACTTCCAGCCCCAGTATTTTGCCACACGCAGTATATGCACAAATGGCGGGGAGCCGATTCTATAGCCCCGGGCTTCTTATATAGGCAGGGAGAAGCGGGAGGTATGGAATACAACCAGCTCGCCACGTTGAAAATATCGGGGCAACACCAACCACTACGCAATTTACTGCGCACCATGACTGCGGGTTGTTTGATGTGTGTAATGCGAGATGTAAAGCGCATGTACGACATCGAGCATACTCACCTAACCAACATGACATGCTGCAACCATCGCAGTGGGTCGCTACATCGAACATTCCTAAATGTCCGTTGGTTAGTCTCCCAAAACAAGTCATTGTGCATGGATGAAAGCATCCGGATATATAGCAGGAAAGTCGGAGAAAGAGGGAATCAAGAATATTATTGTTCCAAGCCTATTCAGTCCGTGCTGTGATGTCCAAATGATCGAAAATAAAGCAAGAGGTATCCAAGCATCCAATATCCAATCAGTAACTACTAATAATAAATAGCAATAAATAAATAGCAAGATCAATTTCCCTTCCAACTCCTCGATGACAATATCGTCCACCAAATGCAGTGCATGGCATGTGTATCCAACCTCCCAAGACAATATCCCATCCATGAAATGCCAATGCATGCACCCTTCCCAGTAACAACACAAGTTCAACGGTATACTAGAAGAGAGGAGAAATGAAGACGCATGTATATATAGAAGATAAAGTGCAGGGCATCAATCCCAACGAAAAAAGAGAGAGAACGAAAGTAATTAAGTAATTCAAACGACCGGTATTAGTGCCTTAATCTTAGGCTCAACGCAAAAAGGACGAATGAAATCCAGATGCTGTAATAGCCGATATACTGTACACGAAGGCAGCATAATGGACAGAGCAAATGCAGGAAATCCTCCACAAAAGGCCGTGACGCCAACTCCTCTACCTGGAATGATGCAGACCAGATAAGCACTTGTGTCCGGTAACAAATTATTCCTTATCCTTCATCGTCTCGGGGTATTTATGTTTTCGTTTCTTGGAGTTCCATCGTGATGTCATACTTGGGAGGAACTTAAACCCAAGCAATCTCCGTATCCAAATCATTATTGAATCATTCGTAAGACATGATCATCGAATCCCCCCATTTCTGCTTCACTGGCTTTGACCTGACCATCCACCCCATGAGTTTGCAGACCCTGAAGGTTGCTGTGGCGCCCATCCTTGAGCACCAGGCTGGGGACCTGATGTAGTCGGTTGCATGAATTGCTGCGAGCCCTGATCTTGTTGGTAGAGACCTCTCCCTGGAGCGGGATACCCTTGCCCAATAGCTGACATGCCCGGATACTGCAAAGCTGGTTGCATTTGGGGATTACTGCTAGAATGTCGAAGTTGCGAAGGAGGCTGTTGATGGCTTGCTTGTTGGAGGTGAGGCGATTGTTGAGATGGGTGTGTGCCATAGCTAGGATATGCTGCATGTTGTGGGGAGGGTTGAGTCTGAGCAGGCGGCCACATTTGTGTCTGAGGAGTGAATGATGTATAAGGATTGGTTCCTTGACTGAGGTTACTGGATCCCATAGGGAGTCCAGGTGATCTTCCAATTTGATCAGGTCGCATAGGCCCCGGATTTACAGATCTCATAGGAGATTGGGCGATGGGGTTTGGCTGATGAGCCGCTTGAGAATATGGCTGGCTGGACATCATATGTTGGGGGGTCGACTGAGGCATGACCGATTGCTGAACACTGCTTTGTGTAGTACGAGGAGACTGCATAGCTTGTGTAGATGGAAGCCCGTCATTAGTTCCAATCGGTGGCTGGGAGAGATTTGAAGGAGCTTCTTGCGGCGCCCTCCAACGTCTGTCGAGGTATTCGGTACTTCGACTTCTTTGAGAATTGACTTGCTTGTTATACTCCGCAGCTTGGTGTGCTCCTGTCAAGAGGTCGGTAGGGGGGCTTGTCTGAGTGCGATCTTGGTAAGCCGGGCCAGTGATCTCTTGCCTTGGCCTTTGAATGTTGCTAAAATCTCTCAGTCGCATATCCGGCTGCTCTGGAGCCAAGGTAGTAATCATTGGTAGTGGCGTTATGCCTCCCGGTGCTCCCATCATTCCTGGCTGGACAGTCTGTGGTTGAGGTCCTTGATGAGTAGGGAAATGACCTCCGGGATTGTTGTTGTAGACAATAGCCCCATGATGAGCGAGAGCGAGAGAAGCGTTGGCATTTGCTTCTGCTGCTGCTGCATCTCTGGCTTTCGCAGCACCTGGTCTCTTTTCCCCGGCCATGTCCTCCTCGGTGAAGCCCTGCTTACGCGCTTTCCCTTCCCAGTAATCATCCCTAACTCTTCTCCCATTAACAATGACCCTGCTGCCGAACTGCCGAAACATGGACTTGGCAGTCACTATCGCGATTTGTCGTGACCGGTATGAGAAAGGTAGAATTTCTTGGTGGATGAGGTCTTCCTTCTCGGCTTGTGTCGCTATGATCTTGTACAAAGATCTGTTCTTGTTGAACAACAAATAAGAGTCTCTGTAGCCCAAGACTCGAGCGCATTCGGTAGCAAGCATGAACAATTTGTCTCCTCTATTGGGCACGAAAAATGTCCGGCATCTATACTCGCGGCCCTCTAAAAGGTGTCCAGTTTCAGTAACCTTTTTCTCGCCCGCTTCATCATATTCTCGAGGGACATATTCGTCGCCCTGAGCTCCAAGTTGATCCGTAGTATGGTCCCTCACGGTCGGCAAGGCTTTGATCACGGTCTTTGTAGGAGTCGATTTTGGAGGTGAGGCTTGGGTGGGCGTATTGCCAGTCAATTGAGAAGGGAGATTTGTGGTTTGCGACTGTGGGGTCTGCGGGGGCGGTGGGTTCTGCTGAGGAAGAGGCATTGGATGTTGATTTGGACTTTCTGGCACGCCAGGACGTGTTGGCTTCATCATAGGTCTGCGCTTTCGTGACTTTGAGTCACCTAATATGAGACATCGTCAGTAGATTCTTTCATTCGGGGGGAGCGCGCGCCGGTAGCACAGGGCCACAGGCGCAACACTCATTGATACTAATCTTGCGATTGTTGGATTCGATGACAACTTACCGCCATCTCCCAAGTTGTCGCCTTGGGTCAAATTATCGTATGTGTCTGGCGACCGACTGCGCTTTATCCCTCGAGGAACCTGATCTGGATTGATGTTCGCGTTTGGATTCGCCAAAACACCTATACGCTTCAGATCAGCACTGATCATAGCAATATCGCCACATCCAATCGATTTTGCGCATCGCAAATAGCTGCGAGCTCATCAAAGCTTTCACACGACTTCATGTATTTGAGGGGGCTTACCAGTGATGCCCGAGAGAGCAGCAGGATTGATGGTCCCAGAGCCGTCAGTGACGCCTAGGCCGTTTGTCGTCTGTGTAGAATACATGGCCACGATGGGCGCGATAGCGCGATGAAAGCTCGATCAGGAATTTGACGATGCGCCTACGATCCCTATGGCCTCAGCGCGTTTGCGCCCCGAAGCGCAAAGGTTGTAGATGGAGGATGGCTCAGCTGCATAGAAAGTCTGATGGGTGCAGCATTAACAGTAAGCGATTCGGGTCGTCGCGGATAAGAGTTGGTGATGCAACGATGATTGGTGTCGGCGCTTGTTGAGGGTGGAGGGGGACTCGACGACAAACGAGCACTCGCGGTTCACGAAGAGTCTTGATGGAGGGGAGAGACGACAAAAATTGCGAAACCCGTGTGCTTGGGATGGATGTGCCCGTGGATGTGCTGCCAAATGGGTGCCAATATGCCAGTGATGGATGGGTGAATCGTTCTAAGTCGCGCGGCGTGCCCCACGAATGAATGCGCGACGGGAGGCTCTTTCTCATAAAGCGACGGGTCGGTGGTGGTGGTGTTCCTAGTATTCCTGGTACGGAGATATCCCTAGCAACTCCCTAGCAATTCCCTGGTCTCGGTGCGTGTGGTGTCGCCCAAACAGAACCCTGCAGATGCCAGTGCGATTGCCCTTTGGGTGTGCAGGGACGGGAGCGGACGAACGAGTTGGGCTTGAAGCTGGCGGAAGCTGGGGGAGAAAAGTGTCTGTGGTGGCCCTGTAAGAAGGAGGGGAGGTGGAGGGGACGATGCGGATGGATGATGCGCGGATGCGATGGGAGGACGATGCTGGGTTTTTGGGTGGGCTGGAAGGGCTGGAAGGGCTGTATGGGCTGGTTGGTGGGTTTGGCTCTCTTGGGTGGATGGAGGGTGATGCGGAAGATGCTGCGCAGGAGGGAGATATCTGGGGAGGCCGTGGGCGGCGTGGCCAGTGGCCAGGAAGAGGCCAGGAATTATTGTCAGGGTTTGTCGGTGTCGAATTTCTAACACAGCTAGGGACGGCTATTGTAGCGGTCCAAAGGGAGCGGACAGAAGTGAGCCAGATGGATGCCGACCGACAGGATGGGATGAGATGGGATAGGAAGAGCCAGGAAGAGCCAGGAAGTGAGCGATGTGTGCGAAGAGTGTCCAAAAATTCCAATGCAAGCGCCACTCGCACTTGACTTTCCTCGGTCCGGCCACTACTGCGCTAGGAAGGCCGTCTAGGATGCGAGTAGCAGAGCTAGTCTACGAGACTAGTCTGAGGAGCTAGTAAGAGACGCTAGCAAGGCAGCTAGCAAGGGAAACTAGACAAGTGCACAGAAGAGGTGGAATAAGCGGACAGAACAGGCCACAGAGAGACCAGTGAGAGACGATGTCGATGCGCGCCGTAGATGCGCGATTGGCGAGCTTTTGGTGTCGATATGGAGCTACCGCTGACGACCACCAACACCAGCGACGAGCGACGTGCAGATGTCAGGCCTGCAGGAGAGCAGTAGCAGCAGCAATTGGACCTTGTGGGCTAAGCAAGAGCAGCAGGAGCATGAGGTCTTCTGCGCGTGCTTGCTGCAGAGCAGAGTTCCCGCGCAACCGCAATGCTCCGTGATGTACGAGGTACTTTCGTACTTGAGTAGTGTCCGCCGTAGAACGACGCGGCGAACAGTCAGCAAGCACGCCTGCGAACACCGACACCTGGCGCGGAGTATTGAATGGCAGAAGGAGCGTGATATAATGGAACACGACGTCTGGCCGCTTCTTCTTCTGCGTCTATTGGCCTCTCGAGTATCCAGGTGGCTCGTCGGGAGAGGAGCAACGGAGTCTGGCTTCTGGAATCTGCAGCGCAAGGAAGCAAAACGTGAGCGTGGATAGGCTCAATACCCGACCCTCGACGAATGAAGCCGTTTGGAGCAGGACACGGGAGTTGTGACGGAATGGGAGATGTCAATATGTCGGGAAGGACGTGGACTGGATCGAATTTCCTGCGCGAAATGCAACGGATCCTCCTCTTGGGACGAGATGTAGTATCTGGAATTGCTGTCCTCGGTTTTGTATGGTCTTCCTGCTGTACGGGTACGGCCCAGGTGGAGTAAGGTTCAATGTTCAACTTCTCCGCCACAGGCTGAATACAGAGCTCTCCAGAAGAGGAACGGCTCGAGCTGCGTGTCGCTGACAGATGTGTGACTTTCTTCAGCCACCGCACGCAAAGCCAAGCCTTGGGCACGCTGATATATATTGGGCCGGCGCCGTGTCGTCCAGGAATCGATCCTGCGTCTGCAGCTCTGCGTGGGATGAGAGAGATGTCGTTAGTTTGCAACTTTGCATGTACCGGATTGTGAAGCTCGGAGGAACCTGCCGTCGGTTCCCGTCCTTATTGAGAATCTGAGAGACGCGGTCCCTTGGGCCAAAGCAGTGGTAAGATCTCGTTCCAAATCAAATCTGCGGCGTCAAGATCCATGGATTGGTACAAATAATCAAGCAAGAAGAGTTGAGATGCGCGCATTCAGACGAGGTACTATTTGCGTTGCCTTCCAGAAATTCCGTCTGGCGTCGCTTCCAGGAGGTTACCAGTCAAATCTATGCCGTATGACAGCTTTAATGGGGATGCGCAATAAAATGCAATGACGAAGACTCGTTACGTTGTATTCGAGAAGCGTGGAGGAAAGCAAAGGAGCTTTCGGATAGGACAGAGGGAAGAGTATTCGCTTGCAGTTAATAAAGTCAGAGATCAGCCTGCTTCCCACGAATCCCGGTACGTACAGTAGCTACTCGCAGGGGACCCAGAGCAGGCCTGATGGGGCACTGCGTGTGACTATTGGCTAGTCTCGTCGTTATCCATTGCATGTTGATCATGGAGAATCATTGTGAACAGAAGAGAGAGGTAGGATCTAATGCCCGTTACCCGCGCCGTCGAGGGCCACGATGCCGAAATGATCGAAAATTGAAGATTCCTTCTTCGGGAACACGAACTGAATAAGGTAACGAAATACAGTTTAGCGAAGACGGAAAGGAAGGCAGGAAGATGAAGAGCACGTCGAGCTCGTAGTGGCAGGAGGCTGGGCTGACTTGATCCGGAGCTACTACTCACAGCGACCCTAGTTGGATACTGCACTTTGCTGTAGTTTGCTGCGCTTTGAACGATTGCTCGGAGGGTCTACGGACAATTTGGGGTCCATCGCGGTCACAATCCGAGAGAAAGCACATCATCTGCTCTGTAGCAATCTACGAGCCTCTGCAAGACTCTGCAAGACTCTGCAAGACTCTGCAAGACTCTGCAAGTTTCTTGGGCAAAAGTAGGTCGCCAGGCAGGTTTGTCTAGGCAGCCATGCCGAATATCAGATTCGGACTATTTGTCTCCAACCCAGTTCTGAACCCACGCTGCTGCCAGAAAACAGGCTTCGGATTGGTTGGTGTCATGACTTCATCAGCTCAAGGACCGACGACGAGGACTCGAGGGGGTCGAAGATGGCCTTTCGAGGAGTCATCGACGGGCCATGAAGCTGGTTAACTCGAACGAAGGTTTATTTGCGGGGCGAAGGGTCGCAGTCGAGGCAGTTTGGCAGATCTCGCAACGACGAGGTTCGATATTGGCATGTGATTGGTTAGATCGA
Source organism: Hymenoscyphus repandus (assembly GCA_001414415.1). Lineage (NCBI taxonomy): Eukaryota > Fungi > Ascomycota > Leotiomycetes > Helotiales > Helotiaceae > Hymenoscyphus > Hymenoscyphus repandus. Next base: position 104,087 of record LLCE01000011.1, read on the forward strand.
GGTTGACCAGGGCGTCTATGGATCATCGATGGACGACGAGACGACCGTCAGCGCCACGCCGAAGCCAGGCTCTTCCCGTCGTGGCCGAGACGGCGTCGATGATACCAGAGTCTTAGACTCAAGATCCATGGATTATGTGGGAGTATATGGACTACAAGGCGCGTTTATTGCGAGGCAGAGTACACTGGTACTTGGGATCGAATCGCATTCAACCGGGCGCGAAAGATCGTACGCAACGTGGATCTACAGAATGAATCTTGATGCACTGCACCTGGAGGCAGCGACCTTCCTGGATCGTCTAGACCTAGTCTACTGTGGGGCTGCGAGTCTTCAGTCGCAATGCGCCTGGGCAGTTGACATTATATGATGGTGGTTAGTAATATTTGTAAGGAGGTGCCTTCTTGTGAGACATAAAATCGTTGGTCAAACAAGCTGACCACAAGCAACTGATGTCACTTCTTGATTCTTGACCCATCGTATAAGATTGTCTAGCTGCTCATATCTAGTCTCTAGAAGTGCCTCTAGAAGTGCCTCTGGCTTGCTTGTCTTGTCTCGGGCTTGTCTATTAAAAGTCAAGTAGCGGAAGGGAACGGTAAGCTCGAGCCGTATTACGGTCCGCGTTACTTGCACTAGCCTTGGCGTGGGCCTTAGCCTCGTCCTCGTCCTCTTCCCTCGTCCATAGCTGGCTCGTCCCAGCTTCCCAGACCCCGGAGCTCCAAGGTCTGTGGGTTTCTTATCACGAAACCTTTTCCCTTTCCTCACCAGTCCTTGCCTCTCAACCTGCGCGACACCGAAACACCCCGCCTTTCTCAGACGTTGTCACGCTCGATGTCGTTTTCTAAGCCATGCCAGCCGCGGCAAGAACAATGACGACTACAAATTATCAGCAGCTCTAATATTCGCAGATTAGCTCGTGTCAACGCCCTTCTTGGACCCTGACTCGACCTCTTCAGATCTCGACTTTCGACCAGTGGCGAAGATGTTAATTTGCGACACTGGTGCCTTTTTCGGTATTCTCTATCTAGCGCTATTCATCTTCTCGCCAGGTCGGAGGCTTCTCATTGCTGCGGGCAGAGCCGCACTTGCATATCTCCATCTGAGTCCAGCCGGAGGCCATGTGATGCCTCCAGCAGGCGACACATACCTGAGCATCTGCAACGAGGCTAGTCGGTGGCGTACATCATCGAATAACAAGGTGGTGTGGAGAGACCTGCAGAGGCGAGAGAGAGGACATCAAAGAGGGTGTGCTGAAGAAGTGGGAGCGACCTCTCATACTTTCACACTGGAGGGTGCGCCAACCCACGTTCAGATGGCTTGCCATGGTGTCTATCTACTCTCTCTTTGGTTGCTCTGTCTGCAAGTCTGCCCGGATGCATAACATATCGAATGCCTCAGACACACACATTCTCAAGAGGCCACCATCTTCACCCCCCCCTCCTTCTTCTTCATCCTCGTTCAACCCCCAGAAATACTGGAGAGGACAGGCCGTTCAAGCGCGAGCTGCATTGAACTAAGCCCAGTGAGATTCTGTGTTCTCCCATCTTCCATCTGCTATCATACAAAAGATGGTAGTGAGTTTGCCGAGCCGACGGGAGATCTTCCCTTCCCTCTGAACCCTTCACACATCAGAAATCTTCCGGACTGCTTAATCATGCGCGAGTCATTTTTACATACAATTCCCCCCCTCCACTTCAAGTGAAACATCATGTCTCTCAATACCTATACGAAAAAGCTGCATTTTTCCACTATCAAAGGCAACATGAGGCTGGTGGCAGGCGATATCCTCCAACAACATCTTGCAAGCCATGTCCGTTTTAGTGCAACTGCATCGGTGTGTTGACAGGTTCCATGTCTCGGGTTCTTTGGGTGCAACGGTCTGATCCGTAAACAGTCAGCTGTCGAGATGCCTTACTCCTTCGATGCTGCAATGTGTTTTATCCAACCACACAACCCATTCTCATACGGGATCCCTGGACAAGACCCATGGAGAAACACATTCCTTCCAATCATGTGATACCCTCTGTAATGTTACAGACGTCGTTCCCAATCTACCACAGTCTTGTTTGTAGTCATTCGTGCTAATAGCGTTACATTTTACTCATCTGCATTGATTACGACATCAAGCTCATAGTATATCCAACGCAAATTGTAATTGTGGCTTATGTTCAGGGGAAACAAGTGAGACCTGTTTCACACCGAGTGGGGTTCTCGTAGACGAGCACGGTCAATCATCTAGAGGAGTACTCTAGGGAGTCGATGTGCTTGTGGAATGGGATTAGATTACGGCGGCGCTTTAGCATAGAATATGTCGGGCACCGGTTCTAGACGAGTTTTGTTTTGGTTTGAGAAATTTTGGTGTACGAGTTTCAAGACCATTGACACAATGTCAAGGGCCGTGATGAATACGTTCGCTCACTGAGTGTTTTGATCTCTGTGCATTGAGATTTACCGTTTTGTTCACAGCTACCTATATATATATACCTTTCACGTGTGCAGGGCTCCATGGTAACATTATCCAAAAAATTCTGGAACTCCAGAAGGCCTGGGCCAGTTGTCGAGGACTACCAACTAGTTTTCCGTGCAGTTGATTTATTCCGGGTATACTCTCCTACTTTTCTGAAAGCTTGATGGGGAATTCCAGTCTTTCTCCAGAGCAAATTATCCACATACGTAGGAAGAAATGAAAATTCCCGCCCATCATTTTACCGCTAATGTTGCCACCATTACGGCGCGAGAACACAGGAATCTCAATATTGACAATCTTCGATCTAGTACTCGAAAATTGTTCGCTTAACTTCATTGTCAGATCAAGGTGCCATTCTGGCGACCGTCTTGTTCCTCAGGCCAACTCGACCTCGAAGTGGCGGTGTTCATTCGTTCCTTTGATTCCTGGTTAATTTCAAGACCTGGCACGGCATTGCAGTAGCGCAATTGTAGCGACTTGAAGCGCGACCATTGGTTCACTCACGCCTTTCATCTACCTCGATACTACACCACGGTACGAAGGAAGTTTGGTAGTTGGGATTTATGTCATGGTTCGATTGGCATTGATTACTTACGGTCAGATATGGGGTGGACAGTTCTACGCGACGTACCACCGGTACTCACCGAGTACAGGATCTGAAAGCTCTAGGATCCGAATTTGAATCTCTGTCGGGGAGGATCATCAAGGTCGTAGCGAAGGATCTCTCGTAACTCAGTACCGATCCGGTGGCCCAGTTCATACAGAGTTCGGTACTGTCAGGTTGGAGGAGTCGTGTTAATAGACGATCGGGTTTGAAACATTTTCTGAGGTCAGGTCATATTAGAAGAGTATAGGCTAGTGATAGTGAGTTTGCCTCCTCGTGTATCGCTGTTGACGCTTAGGAGTGATATTTGCATATAGCAATAGGGAACTTTTTGACATATGGAGATCCTTATGATCTGGTGTTGACCACATCCAAAGTTTCGATATGTCTGTAGATTCGTACTGCACTATCGGCCTATCACGCCTTTCACCGGAGCTATTTCTCTAGCTTGAACTTCACAGCAAGACCAAAGCATTCATTCCCCAGTCAGGAAAAATAATCTGAGCTTTGTCATTCATCGCATCACATTACTAGGGATGGAGGCTTGCCGTCAAATCTTGGTTAAAAATCAACGCTAATGCTGTTTTCTTTTGAGGGGGGCGAACTTACTTGAATACACAGGGATTGGTAGTCTACACAAGACATATACAGGCCATGACGAAGGATTTCCATCATCTCACTGCCGGGCACGGTACTGTGAGAGGGCGGAGGAGCGGTCGTTAAGATCCATGTCCCTCCCGTCGATGAGGGGATCCTTCGACTCCGAGATTGATGAGATGGCTGGATCCGTGGAATTTGGAGTCCCAATTTTGTTGAAGATTGGTGGCTTGAGTTAGCTAGCTACTTGCTAATCTGAAAGGGGATAATGCCTTAGGGGAAGACAATTCTGACAGACTAATATCCATACGATTGTTTTCTTGGGTGTTTGGGATGGGTGGGAATTCTTGTTGTGTGGGTAAAGGCTCGAACGATAGCTGCTGCAATCGTCGCACTATTGAGGGAGTGCCACGCTGAGGACTCAAATGTGTTAATATGTTCAGGGACTGAAGCTCGATACTTGAGTAAAACCTTGTGTGTTGATATGTACCATTCAAGGAGATTCTCACACTTTTATATGTACGGCACCATTGTATTTACAATACATCTCCACAGTTCCTGGCCTCATGAACAAAACAAAGAACGCGATACACGTCTTCGGAAAAGGAAATCAAGTTACGAAAGATTAACTACTTTTTCATGAAAGGAAAAATTTGTATGTAGTGCTTACCTTCAACAGATTATAGTATGGCCCCTACCTCTTTCCTACGAAAGGAAATGACTCTCTCCCCAGTCTTACCACCTGCTTTAGAAAGAGAAGGGAATGGAAGACTCACCTCACAGCACGTCGAAGTCACTCTCGTCCTTCTCGTCAGGTTGTACGTCGTTTCCCTCGTCAGACAGCAGTGCAGCTTTGTGTTGATGGTGACTGCGTTTGGCAGTGGTGGTGGGTTTATGATTGCAGGTCTCTGATGACTTTCTGATTGCGGTAAATTTGATGGATGCGTGTAAAGTTTTGTCACTGTTTTTGCTGGATGGTCTGGTGGCTTTGGTAAGAGTCGCTGCGTGGAGAACAGATTCTAGTTCCTAATTCACTTTAATAGCTTCGCCAGTTCCCGCTATACCAGCCTTAACGTCATTATCTTCTAACGGCTTTTCATCTGCGGACACTTCGCTGGATGTGTGGGAAGGTTTGTGGGTGTCGCGGCTCTTGTTGTTGGTCGGTCCGGTAGCTTTGGTTGGAGACACTGTGTAGAAATGCCCTCCCGCATCCTCTCCCGCGTTGGCACTTTCAATAAACTTGTTACTTGATTCGGCCTCCGCTGTACTAGCATCCTCCCAATCAAGCTCATTATGTCCTTTCTCCCTTTCCACACCATCATCCTATTCCTCGAGAAACCTACCTATATCCACCTCCTAGGAAGCAGCCTTGAAACCACCCTCGAGAGCCTCCACTTCATCATCAAGCTCAACTATACCAACTTCCTCCGAGGCTCCATCAAACCCCTTCCAGTGCCTTCACGTCGTCACCTTTATATACGTTCCCTGTGTTCAACCACACGTTCATCCCTTGCTCTCGTCTCGCATCTTTCTCATTTTGCAACCACGCATCTTCTACACCCTCCATCTACCCCTCCATACGGTGAGCAAGCTCTACATTCCAAGGGCAAAAAATACGATTCGGAGACTAGTAGACCTTCTCGATTTCTGAGGGAGTATTTGATTTATCATCATGGGTCTGTATTTTTCGATAGCCGGAGTGCCCGTGGCCGTTAGCGACGACATCCTGAGCTGAGACTAGATTGGAGTAGTCCTCAAGAATAATTGGTCTTTGTGGCGCTTCGTCAGCTGGAGTTGCTTCGAGTTTCTCATGGAGATATTCTTGATGAGCCACTCTATCAGATATAGTATACCAGGGGTCAGAGTTTGCGCCTGGTGTACAAGGTCGCGAGGCCTCTTCCGATGGCGGCGGTGGGAGATTGGCGATTGACACTGCGGCGACATGTGATTGTCGTCATGGATGAGTGAATGATCCTTGTGGTCGATGTCAAATAGAGTGATACTTAGCAGAGGACCTACTTGCTCTGCGTTTTGCTCTTTGTGAAGCTAGAGATTCTCGTCCGTCAAGCGCGTCAACATAGAGTTGGTAATCCGCTTGCTTACTCCAGATTCATAGCTTGCTAAGGAAGCTTCTGATGATGAGAAATTTATGATAAGCCCGAGGTGATCATCAATATACGCAAGGTGAACTTTGCTATCAAGATAATCGTTAAGCGTACTCCCGCTTCGTGTTGATCCGTAGCTGGTAAGTTGGCATAACCTTGATATCAGTCGTTCGTCGCCGGATCATACAGCGGTTTTGAGTGATGATATGGCGCTAGAACCGGGCCGAGTTTCTTTTCTCTCTGCATCTGTGCTATCGGTTATATTTTACCACTTCTCACGCTCGTGCACATGATTCAACAAGCGGTGGAAGGATATAGGCGGACATCTATTGCAAAAATCCACGTTTTCCACAACCTTTTGAATCCAAGCTGAGATTTGCATTCCATTCAGTGTCCCTGCGTGCTGTTTGAACTTGACGTTTGCTTTCGACCCTGCAATTCCACTACAGATTGCTTAAATTGTAAGAGATGGTTCGTTTTCCTCTGTTTATGAGCCAACAAAAGGTCAGAAGGTCTTTGGCTTGTAGAATCTCGACGGTCGCTTGAGCTAGTATAGGTGGCGGCTTGCCATCACCGGCGTATCTCTCAAGAGTTGAGGCATGCCTCTCAATCGATCACACCAATTATTGTTGTCTTGTTTCTCTTCCGTATGTAGGGTCAAAATTTGGGGTTCAAACGTCCATAGGAAAGCTCCGAGTCTCCGAAGAGTGTCCTGCTTGAATCCTTCTCCCCATGCTTGAATTAATGTTGATCTTGAATTTGGAGGATAGTAGAGCACACAAATCTTGGACTGCACACAACGAATACCCATCGAAGTAAAGAGCAGGCGAAACAATCTCGATTTTGTGCCAAATATATCTCTCAGAGATTTCTATACTCGCCGTGCGAATAGTGCAATTATCTATATCCGTCAAATTGTGCAATCTGAGTTTTTGCCCTTTATAACCATGGCCCGGTGATCCTCCTCTTTCAGGGTCCTTTTATACGTTCCTCGAAAGCTCTAGATACATCGCCGTCACACTCGTCAACAGGGTAGTTCGGAACAATATCCAGTAGGGTCGTCGGAATTTATCGACAGTTTGCATTCCGTGGTCTTTTGCAACAACATGGGCATGGCTTGGTTTTGACTTTAACTTTCTTCTTTTGCGATTTTCCGTCGGCGATGGCGATTTCGATCTCCACGCTAAATATCTATCGTTCTGACATGATTGTGATTGGTTTCCTCGAAGGTCTCTGTGTGTATTACGTTTTGGAGTGTCGTATGTATGTGTAGAGTTGTGTTTAGCGTATTTGTTTGTGTAAATTTTATTTTGAAGCTTATATGATTGCTTTGTTACACATAACTTTTGTATATAACTTCTCTGGAACTTAAAGCTGTAGGTATTGCAAAACAACATTCGCGTTAGAGGTTATAGAGCAAGCTAAAGATGTTAAATACCTAATTTCTAGTTGCTTTAATTTGCACAAAGAATGCTGTTATGATATCAACAAACGGGGTCGAAAAAGTAGTTAACCTCCTAAGAAGATAACAATGCTTTTATGAATTTGATCAAAGAATGGTGAAAGAAAAAAGCAACACCATTTGCAAATTCTGAGCTGTTACAAGGATCTAATGAAACGACATATATGAGGCTATTTGAAGGCATGTATGAATTGAAAATATGGAGTTCCAATAGTAAAATAGGTAAGCATGATTCGTTGCCTCCCTACGTGTGAAGGGCTCATAAAACGAAAGACAATCATTTGAAGAGAGGGGGCTATCTCCTCTAATGAATAACAAAAATCTTCTGATTTTAAATTTCCTTTTGAGATGTAAGTACCTGAGATTTACCCAATCTCTGAATATTAGCCTTCATGATATGGAGGCGTCTGAAATATTCAATTATTCTTACCTTCTGACCTCGCCCTGCATATTTGAACACCTGAATTCACGACAAGTGCACAAGTATCCGGTCCACATAGATCTAGAGCTATCGTGCTCCCTATGTGATTTATGACCTTGATACATCCTATGGTATAGGAAGAAGAAGAAGAAGAATTTCCTCGAATAACTCAATACCGGAAAAGAGACAAGGGAACTCTCTGGTATGTCGCCAGAACGCTTAAATCTCCGAATCGTGCCTTAGAATAGAAACGGTCCGTGCTCATTATCCTCCCGCGTCTGAGACCTGCTCTCTTGTGTGAATATGTTGAATATGTTATCTTTTCTTTTTCAATCAATTCCTCCCTTCAGGAACCTCTTCTAACCTGATCCTTTATTTTTGTGTTTCTATGTCTTTTTCTACCATAAATCCTGGATCCTTTTGGTTCTGCGTTGCTTCAAGAAGCAGGACGTCCGAATAGGAGCCAGCGCGCCACAAGCTAGTTCTGGGTAAGGTCACGAGATCAAGCTGAACTTTGAAATACGAAGAGCAGGAGAGGGTTTCTAAACCGGAAAGATTTTTTATCAGACGATCTCTATGCTGGAGTTGGAGCCTCTGTTATTTTCAAATGAGATAACTGGAAGTCAGCCGTTCAGCAACATGGACGACTCAGCTGAGCTGGAGCCCTTCCTCTCCGAGGCAGACCTCGAAGACAGCAAAACGTCTTTAGCTACATCGTTTCCAGCTGTCGAGCTCCCCTCAGTAAACCTTCCTCCAAAAGATTGGTTTCTCCTGATCGCAAGATGTTCGATATTTAGCGTATATCGACGGATATTTCTGGTAGTCCTCATAGTCAACATCTGGCAAGGCCACCGAATAATCACTATGAGACGAAGATCAAAGTACTCTCCACTTCTCGTCGACATGTCCACAGCCTTCGCCCTCAACATGTTTATTGCGGTTCTGATTCGCCAGGATTATATCCTTAATCTTTCGTTTAAGATTTGCGGAATGTTACCATTTACGACACCTCTTCGAATCCGAAGATCCTTGGCCAAAGTGTACGAGTATGGAGGTCTTCACAGTGGAACAGCGATATGCTCTGTAGTTTGGTTCTCCCTTCTCTCATCTATCTTGATGTGGGAATTTCTTACGCTCAGGATTGCAGATCCATTGATTATGATGTGTACTTTCACAGTAGTATGCATCTTATGGAGTATGGTGATAACTGCACATCCGGCAATTCGAGCCGCAAAGCATAATATATTCGAAGTCATACACCGTTTCGGTGGTTGGCTTGTCCTAGGCCTCTTTTGGCCAGAACTTTGGCTGTTCACTCGAGCTCTGGGCCACCAATCTGGGCCATCATCTCCCGGTGCCGTCCTGACAAAGCTTCCTGCCTTCTGGCTCTTGGTCGGGACATGTTTTCATGTTGCCCTTCCATGGATGCGTCTTCGACGGCTGGAGATCAAGCCTGAACGCCTGGGGGTAGGCGTTCATGCTATCCGGCTACACCTCAATGAGCCAGTCTCGAATTGTGTAGTCTACCGCATTGCAGATGCGCCTCTCAAGGAATGGCACTCCTTCGCTTGTATACCTTCTCTTGACGGTCGTGGAGGCTCATTGATTGTCTCCAACGCAGGCGATTGGACTCGTCGGGCTGTCAACAATCCCAAGACATCCTATTATACACGTGGTATCCCTACAGTTGGCGTACTCTGCATGGCAAAGCTTTTCCGAAAAGTAGTCATAGTCACAACTGGCTCAGGTATTGGGCCATGTCTTGGAACAATGATGAAGCTCCACACTACTCGATGTCGAGTTATCTGGAGTGCCCCTGAACCCCGCCATACATTTGGCGATAAACTTTGTAATGCTGTAATGGAAATTGATCCAGAAGCTGTGGTGGTTGACACTCATGCCGTCGGAAGAAAGGATCTGGTGAGCTTGGCATATGGAATGTACTGTGAGAGTAAAGCGGAGGCGATATTCTGTGTGAGCAACAAGGCGTTGACGAGGCACTTGGTTTATGAGCTAGAGAGCAGAGGCGTTCCTGCTTTTGGGCCGATTTGGGATTCATAGGTGTTGTCTTTCAACATGCCCAAATTATGGAGGCACTCAAAGTGCTGTTAAAGCTGCATTGTCAACATCGGACGTAAGAAGTACTGTAGGACTTGACGAAGATGGTTGTGAGCCAGCCCGGGATTAGTCAAGGCTCCTTTGCTTACACAGAGAATGACTTCAGTTGTTTGGCTCGTTTTTGAACATTCCAGTTGACTCTTCTAGAGATATCTATGAAAGAATATCAATTATTTATAAACTATTAGGGCACTTAGCTCAAATTCCTTAGGAGTAGCTACGCCGTAGCCCTGTGATCGCTAGGCCTGAATCTGCTATAACTATGTTAACATGATTAAGATTTCATCAACATTATCACGAATTTGATACGGCAATAGAGAAAATTAGGAGGGGGAAATGCCTCAGAGCCTCTAGAAAGGACTCTCCTTGTAAGCTCACAAGGAGTAATTTCTTGCTATATCTCCTTGTTTGTGGATTTCGAAGGATATCTCCTGATATAAAGCATTTAATTGACATTCCACCCGACTAATTAAGAAGAGCTTCTTATTAGAGATGGAGGGCATGAAGATATCCTTTGAATATTCACTTTAATATTGTAAAAAGACGTTCAAGATGGAAAGCTCATAGCGTGGTGAAACTAGAACAAAATGCACGGTCCTCCTTGAAAGCCATTCTTTTTGATCCGATGTCGGCGTAACTATATTCCAGGATGGCTCTAATTCTACCATAGGTGCGATGGTTGATCTTGAACATCAACCATTGAACGACAACAAAAACTCGCAACTTGAAGTGGTTTTGCGCAACCAGTTGAGACATGTTTTAGAGTTTTGTTAATATACATTAGAAGAGTAGTAATCTTCACCCACTTCACAATGGAGTTATGAAGCACCCCCTCCATGTCGGAAACACTCGTCTAAGGACACACCACTTTGCGACAAAGAAGAGGGGCTGCCTGTGTTAATATCTTATTCATTTCTCATCTATCAACCCAGACTGAATAACAGACAGAATGTACAGCAGAATGCCGCCAAGCTCGATCGAGTATCTCGAGAGCTACCTAAACGCCAGGGCCGATGCAAAGTAATTTTCCGAATATCCCAAAACGCCTCATCAGGTCATAAGGCTCTACCTGCCAAACAATCTCGTTCTTACACACCGCCATCCTGGCTGAACAAATGGACGAGACCCATAGCCGCCGCGGCAGCAGCACCGCCAACTACTACCATCTGAACGCCTCCAAAACATCCAGCTCGAATCTTTCGTCCACCATCCCATCCCACAACCACACAAGTTTTGACGTATCCAAAAACGAAGAGAGCGAGGATCATAATCCCAATCGAAATATAAAGGCCTTGGTAGACATCGTCCACGAAGAAGTATGGGGAAAGCGGGAGGAAGCCGCCGAGGAAATATGCCAAAGCGATTGTCGACGCCGATTTGAGGGCGCGAGTCGACGCAGGCTCCTCAGCACAGTGCTCAAATTTCAAGACGAAGTCAACCAACTTATCCGAACCAGCGAAGTGGTTTGTGAGATCCGCGAGGGTGTGCTCGGGAAGATCATATGGTTCAAATACCCTAGATACGCCTTGGACGACAAGATCAGGGTTAGAATTGGCCAATTCTTCCGTTTCCTCTTTCAGCGTTTTGTACGATTGACTTCCGAATGTCAGCTGGGGCTCGAATGTAGTATCTTAGATCACTTACGCCTCACTCTTCGCGCCAAGGTAGCCTCCAAGCCCCATCGAAATAGCACCAGCAATTAATTCTGCAAGTCCACCGAACACAACGACCTTAGTACTGCCCAAGGCCGACAGACCAGCGGTAAGGGCGAATGGGACAGTAAGTCCATCGGAAAGCCCAATTGTCGCGTCAGAGATTGATCTCGCATCGATTCGGAACCCCTTTTTCGAAGAGTTGGATCTTGCGGTTTGTTGAGATTCAATGTCATGGTTTGCCGCGCCAAAAGATATTCGCTCGCCATGTGCGGCATCATACTTTGACCTACGGTCAGAAGGCAGGAGTGGTTGGTTTGCACCTTTGTCCCGAGAAATTGGGTTGACTGTACGGTGGAAGAAGAAATTCTTGAATCCTACAAGCGACATGATTCCAATAGGGTCAGCTTGTAGCTGTGATCGACGTCTCGATACAAAAGTTCGTGGTGTTGGCCCAAAAGAGGGGCGGTAATTTCGTTCTTGAAGATTGGGCCTTGTTTCAATGTTGTGATGTTGAAGTTGATCGTAATCAGAGAGATTTCGAGACGAACCCTCCAGCGCCATTGCTCAAGTATATAATTACCACCGCCCGTCGGTCTATTCAACAAAGGCAGAATTTCGTGAAATCACCGTCGAAAGGGAGGTCAGCAACAATTAGCGATGATCTCATTGGACCGCGTGGGTCAGCTCCTGTGCCCTGATTGGCTTGATAACTCGAGCTATGGAAGCCCCGCATTGGTGGCGCTAGCACAAAGTAACGGCTGCCGTACCCCGAAGGACCAACCTAGAAAGGAACAAATCAGTCATTCACACGGCTGAGCTTGATAATATCTCGGTTCTGATTCGTGGAGAAGCAAACTTCTGCCGGCATGAAGCCTCATAAAAGCTTGACTTTCCATTGTGCCTGACAAATTCCTGAGTTCAGCGATAGAGGAATCCCGAAACGCCGTTTGTAGAGGTGGAGATATTCCGGGGATCTAGGTAAACCTCAAGAAGGCACATTCTGGACCCCTCGACCTCCTCGACAGACCTTCAAGAGGCGGAACCTAGACTTCGTCTTCTGAGAGTTTAGTGTTGTTAGCCTATCCACATAGCTACCACCAGATCGCCTTTGCTCCCGTTAGTCCGGTCGATATTTAACTACGCGCTGTATCTTCTGTAGGTGTGAAACGGTGGCTTGGGAATTTCTATATCCATCAGGGTTCTGCAACTGCATCTATTCCTACGCTACTTGGTTGAGTAGCTGAAGCGGGAAATCGGGGAAACTTTAACTTCATCAAACGGACGAATCACATTAACAGTTCACTTGTCGACGAGTTCGCGAAACTGCTCTTGGCAGTTTTAAGACTCGTGTTATCAGATGGTGGAATTATTTTTTTAATAAAAACACGCTGTTTGTTTCAGGTGAGGTCAGATTTTTTTGTACAATTGTGGCTAGTGACATCCTTTCTTATACTTACTCTTGAGGTAACAACGGTGTGACACAACCCCGCTCCAATTCAAGTCTTGACTTTTGTCAATTATTTATCCGCGTCGTGTATATTGTCACTTGCATAGTTGCTCTTGTTTCCGCCGTTTTCTTTCAGATCAGCTTACTTATGGCTATAGCTTCAGCTTTGGCATTCATATTAAACTTGTCCCCCAACTTGTTCAGTAGTAACGTTGTTTGCCAAGCCAATTTACTATCATATAATGATCGAATATGTTCTGCTCGTTAGAAGTCCTATGCCTCGATGAGTTTTAATAACTTCGTAAAATGATGTCGTCAGCGTTGATCATTATGAGGTTTTGCTAATATTTGGAGTTCTCGAACGAGCAAGCATTAGTAATAAATATAGGTAGGTGTCGTAACCCCAGGAGGTTGTCAACCTTATGTGAGACTTGAATTTAGGTGTTCTCACGAATGGGCTTCATACACATTGAAGAGTGCTAATATCACCTCAGAAATTACTTGTTAATTATATTCTCTCCTTAGTAGCGATTATTGTGATAGCTTCCTGCCTTTTTTCAACAATTTTGTTGGGGCTAGGCGTAAGGCAAACGTTTTTGCACATCGTGAAGCGGTTGTTCTTTGCTTGGCAGAAGTGAACACGAGGGAATCACTACATTTGTTAAAACATGAAGATTATATTAATTGCCTTGGAACGAGGGAACGAATCAAACAATTTTGTATCAACCATAGAGATATAATGCTTCGTAATACTAATCTTAAGCGAGTCTCGCCTTACTGTGCCTCTGATTCTAATCTTGATTGCTGACAATGCCAGAAAACCTAAAAGAGAGAAATGCTTGAGCATAATATGAGATGATATCCCACCTGTAAAATGTATCTTCTCCATGTACTGCACCATCATTCACTAACACAAATCAACACGTTTTCGACAACAAACGGTTCACGATGCTTAGCCTCATAGCAAACACCAGCCATGCTCCTGACCTATCAGTTGTACTTATTCCGGGCGCTTTAGCACTTCTCGAGTTTTTCGAACCAGTTATGAACGTAGTCAGAGCAAATGGGTTCGAAATACCGAGAAGCTCGCGGACCAGGGTAAATATGTGGTCATTGTAGCACACTCTTATGGCGGCGCACCAGCGACAGAGAGCATCAGAGGCTTGAGCAAGTCAGAGAGGAAGAAGGGGAAGAAGGGAGGGGTGGTGAAGCTTGCTTATATGACTTCTCTGGTGCCGGCTATGGGGGATGCTGTTCAGAGTATTTTGGCGGATGTGCCTGTGGAGAATCGGGCAGAGTTGAATATTGATGTTCCTACAAATTTCCTTTTAATCACGTTAGGATTTTTTCATTAAACCTGGAAAGGCAAACGGCTGGATGACATTCGCCGTTTACACCAAAGCTGCTGCAATCACATTTGGTGACATTCCACAAGGAGACGCTGAGGTTTGGGTCAAGAAGCTCGCTCCTCAATCCTCTTTGAGCTTCGCCAGTCCCGTGACATACGCTGGGTACAAGTACGATTCAGTATTAAGGCTTTTCTTTGAACTCGAGAAGACGGTTCCACCAAAAGTCTAGTAGGCGGAGATTGATTTGATAGAGTAGTAGAGTGGAAAGAAGGTTGATATTACATGTAAAAGGTCTGGTCATTGCCCGTTAATTAGTCAGGAGAAGAAAACGATTCAATGATTGTTAGGTGTTGCTAAGAAGTCGTTGGCTAGATGTTGAAAAGAGGGTGGATGAGATAATCTTCTGGGATGGAGTTGCGTATGCAGGATCATCTATTTTCCGTAGAACACTATAATATTCCAATCAGCCAAACGATAAGCGGAGGCTGCTATTTACAATAAACATGACCCCTCTGATCTAGACATCGTCCACTTTGACAAAATGTTTGGTCCTGTTGTGATGACTTTCAAAACCTCCGTCTTGATTGAGTAGCATTCGGGTGAGAGATGAGAAATCTGGGTGCGATCTGCAGCAACTCCGCGCCCTCTCGTCCAAACATCACTCGATTGAGCACATTTTTCTCATCTGCCATGGAAACTTTGAGTAGCGACCAGCGAATTAAATGATATTCAAATGAGAGACGAAAATGCACGAGTATAATGTGTACCAAAATTCTGAGCTTCCGCTAGAACAATCTTCAAGAGATACTTATATCCACTTGTAATTCTAGTATAGCCATTGGCAATTGACACCATCTTAGTGAGAGATACTTCTAATTTGTCTTGTTTTCTCGAATCTGAACTCTTTTCTTCCTTTTTTGGTCGTTGCAAGGCAACGTGAGCGAGCAAGCACCAAATTTCTATACCATCTTGTATTCTGCTAGTCAGTTCCAAATTGAAATAATTCTGCCACCTGGACAAAAGCGGCGACCGTATTATTACAAGTTCATTCCAGGTTTTGAGAAAAAAACTTCCGTTTCATTGAATCGTGAATTATTCATCAAGTTAGCATATGAGCGAATCAGCTATGCCGACTCAAAAGTGAGCGTCCAGCACCGACAGAGCACCCGAGTCGCAGAAAGAACCCAAAACGCAGTCCCGGATAGCATGTTACCCTCTACATGACAACCCTAATGGAGCCAGGATAATGTATGGGCTTGTCAAGTACAGGCATGCTTCGGGTGGTTTGTGTTCAAATTATAGACAGAAGTCAAGATACGAGTGTAAACTCATATTGATATTCTATTATTCGCACATTATCTCCTTAGATTCCATGGCAGATGATTTTGAGATGTCATTAACCCGATTTCATCCAGTCAATGTTCCAAGGACAAGTAGTTGCTCGTGACAAATTTGCGGCTCAATAATCCCCAGAGAATATGGGCAAGAAGTCGCAGCTTTCTACAACACCACCTGTCAAGGTGTACATCAAAGCCGGGTCCATCAATGTCTTAGCGCCCCTAACAGGATCAGCTGCGAGGAAAAGTTTGCTTGCCTGGTCCTGGATGTCGCAAATCATAGGGTAGTATGGAACCCCAGCCATGTCGACACCGACGAAAATGTCATCGGTCTCAGGACTTTGATCAGCATCCGCCAGGTTAAGAGTCCTTCGGGAAGATTAGCCATGAAACCAGTTTCGACGAATAACTTACAAGAAAACAGACCCCTTGGGAATCGCATCTGAATCCGAGACCCTTAATCTACTAACACCGAGCAGGTCCATAGTGTTTTTGTAATAGTGCATGATTCTTCCCGAACCATCAGCCACCGTTGTCTTGTTGCGAGACACCCATTGGTCAACGCATCCTGGGATCTCGTTGTCCAGGTCCTCGATCGAGTGCAGGTAGATATTGCCATCATTACAAGTAGTGAGCTGGTCGTAGCTACTCGTCTCGAGCAAAGAGCCCCAGGTGTTTCCAGCGGTATCTGTATAACCCTTGTCGGTGTAATAAGGAAGGTCATATTCGTAATCGATAGCCGAAGTGGAGGTATTTGCATGGGAGAGGGTGTTGTTCGAAGTGCTCATGGCTCGTTTTGTGTTCTTGATATCGCCGAGACTGCCAAAAGTGTTAGTAAGTGTCGGACTAATAAGGTAACCACCAAGCAGGGGTTTACACACGGGAAGCATTCTTTGACTATGGGCTTTTCAAAAAGGTGCAGATCCCGATTGAACTTTACAAGACCGAAAAATACTTCGGCCTCTAAAGCAAGCTTGTTCTTGAACTTGACTTCGACCTCGATACCGTTGTCGCACCCGTCTCTAGTCAGTAGATCGCGAAGAACAACAACATCTGTAGTCCCAAGACTTCCTGATCTAACATCGAGATTGCGTGCCTCTGATTCAGATGTGGCACTTGGTGGATCAATTACTCTCGTGGCTGGTTTGTCTTTTGTTCCTAGATCAACAGAACCTTCCAATGTTGCAATAGCTTCTATGGAAGGCTCATCAACAAGAGCAACTCTTGCTACCTTGATGAAGAAACCCGGTCCAAATGCAACATTCATCTCGAGACTGACTGGGAACCCGATTTCGGCGCTAAGCTTGGCCTTGCCGCTAGCCTTGAAGACAGACTTGAATTGGGGGTCCCATCCAGATGCTTTAGTATTCTCCGCGTTGAGCAAGTCCAACGTGGCGCGAGCGTTTGGCATTGTGTAAGAACCACCAATAAGCAATTGACCTTCCGCTGCTAACTTCAAGGTAGCTTTTACATCGACTGTGATCATCGGTCCGACATTGAGAACCAAGGGAATCATAAAAGGGCTCAATGGCACTTTCATAATTTCCTTCCTCATGACTGGTGGTTCAAGCGCTACTTTGGCATCAAAACCAAGTTGTAGTCCAATGTCAAAGCTGGCCTCGACATTGACATCAGCTCTTGTAACCTTAGGATCTCGAAAGAGGTCGAAGTCAAGAGTGCCTTCTGCTTGAAATTTTCCCTTTATCCCACACTTTACGCAGTGAACTTTGACCTTGTCATCGAAGAATGATCCAATAAAGATGGCGTCCCCAAAAGGCGATGGGCTGAGTTCAGGTTTCTTAGGGATGTCTATCTCTGCATTGATTTTGATTGACCAAGCGCGCTTCTTCTTTTCAAGAGACCTGCGTCTTTTTTCTGGATCTGACGTGCCATCGTCCTCTGAGAAGTCTGCATCGATGAAGTCATCATTTGGGTCTGAGACTCTGTTGAAGTATTCCCCGTCGATGTTTGGTGTAAGCTCCGAAGCATAGTGTCCGAACTCGGTGTCGTCGATGTCTACATATCCAAGTTGGTCGTCAAGATCCTCATCAAAGTCCTCGCCTAGGTCAGCATATGGCAGTCCATAAGGAGTACTGTAGTTCTTAGCCGGCCCAGTCCAGTTGCTAGGAACATATTTGCCATAGCTCAAAGACATGTGAGATGCTGCCTCCCAGCAGTCTGTCATCCGTCCTTTGGCTTCGATCGTGAAGGTATTATATCGTCGTTTCCAACTCTCAACCATGAAAAAGCTTCGTTCTCCATTCTGGTGGTTGCCACAACCGTCAAAATATGAGATCAAAACGAAATCTGTACTATTCTTTGGCCATGTCTGTATTGCTTTGTCTAAAGCTTGTTGGCAGTCGAAATTGATGATCATGGTATTGTTGAAGGGGCATTGAACACCTTTTACGTTTGCACTATGCTCCAGGGCAACAGCAGTGCCCGTGAAGTTCCATGTAACATACGCCATTCCTGCTGCCCGGTTGGGATCTATTTTAATAGTAGTCAGTTTTCTATGTGCCTTAAAACAATAAAAAAATGTTCCATAATCTAATCGACTTACCAACGCTTCCACCTTCGGAATAGTAGAATTTATGACTATCTTTAGGAGCTACGCGTTGATATCCCGTGGTATCCTTGTCCCAGTGAACTACAGGCAAATATGTTGCAACTGGTACTGTCTCAAAGATAATCGGGCTTCCATAAGGCATGTTTGCTGCTAGTGTCGCATCGGCAGTAGTGTTTGTGAAAGTGCCATTTTCGGATTGATATGTCCTATTGTTGTTAGGAGCTGGAAAAGCAAAGGCTAACGAAGCCATCCAAAGAGGGCCGAGAAGATTCATCGTGAAATAGCAAGTAGATGTAAAGACAGTATGTTTCATAAACGATAAAAGCAGGTGTAGCGAGTAATAAAGTTCGTGGTTGGACAACGAGTGAATGTAAAAGAACAGAGCAAAGTCTGCTTTTGGGATAGAAGATCTTTCCACAATAATTTGCTCAAACTAAAACCAAAAGATTGTGCAGGCTAAAGTGCCTGGGTGGTTATGGAGGATAGAAGGGAAAGGCTGGATATATGGGCTGGAATGCACGGATGAGTGACTTTGGCACGATTTTTTCTTCAAACATAGCACCTCAAACAATCTCGGAAGAAAAGGTAAGTCACGCCTTGGAACCGTGAATTCTCATATATGAAACTTGTTGCCAAGATACGGAAGTAGGAATGAGGTATCGGGTTACGATTACCAAGGACTATTTAGCCAGGCACTTGTAATGGCTTATTAAACCTTCGGTAAGACTGTCAGGGAATAGAAATATCATCTCGCAAATATCACATTACCATGTGAAAGCTATAAATTCAACAAGTATTTGTTATGCTTTTGATAAGCAATCAAAACGCGAAGTTGATATTTAGCTACGAAAGGCAATACGCTCAATTGGCCAGCTCAGAGGAAGCAGTTGATATTTCTGTCGCCTAAGAGCTTCAATACATCTTGAGGAATAACGTTGTTGCTAGCTAGTAGAAGGATCAACAGAGCAACAGCGCTACACAAGTTCTGTTGGAAAGTTGGGGCTGATGCCATGTCAAAACAGGGGTATTGCTTACGCTTATGCCAGTCAGAGAAGAGATTTGCGAGGGATACATGTAGCAGGATTTTAAACCCGAAATAATAATGCACTGCGGCATTTAAGGATGGACGCTCGTAAAGTCTGACAGCTGCACGTTGTGACCCCCAGACTTTGAGTTAGGACGACTTTGAGAGCGAAAAAAAATGGAGTACGCGAACCGGTTTTCAGTCTAACTTCGATGTGGAATGTCAGGGTTTATGTTAATAATCTCGTAAGAGCTAATTTTATGTCGATATGCATACAGAAATTTTAGGGCAGGCGATAAATTGTAATCCTATAAATCACGATTTCGGATCTTCGAAAATCCTGTGTGAACATGGTCTCACTTTCCCAAATGTTCGTAGCCTCTTCATGGAAGGATCAAATACCAATGCCTTTCGAACCAAGGATCTGTGACACTCATGAAGATTGAGAAGAATGAGCTACTTTGAATAGCATTAAAATTTGGAAATAAGGCATTACTTCAAGAGAATTTAAGACAAGAAGCAACAGAAGCAGTACATTTGAACAAGAAATGGATGGCGCGACGCCACACGGACAGCCCGTCGACATAATAGAAGTGGAGCTAGGTATAAATAAAGTCGGATGGAGGCCGGCGTGGAATAAAGCCCATTGTAACTTCGAGATTCGCATTAGTAGCTTTCTCAACTTGTAAGCTACACTAGGTGAGAATCATGTGACAATATTGAGGCTTTTGCTTGTCAATAATTAAGAAACAGGAGGTGTATGATTTCGAGATGGTCTCTAGGATTTTGTAGTAAGATGGTATTGTTGGACAAATACATTTGAGAGCAATTGTCGCCACTTGCTAACACCATCTAGCAATACATCCATAAGATCCCACGGCAAAGTTAGTGTGCTAAGCTCTTCGCTCGTCATCTCCATCATCCTCTGGGTCTTCTGTAGGTTGATCCCAGTCTGGACACTTACCACCCGACCTTGTCTCGTCTGTTTCAAATGTCAACAATGCGCCAAAATATCACCCGTAGAGGCGAGGGTTCTTACTGTAATCAATCCGATCAAGAACAATGCCTGGGACATAACACTTCTCGTACTCCTCGCTCTTGTGAGCGTGGTGCCACCATTGGCTGTAACACGTGAGTTAGCCGTCGATTGCTTCTTATGTGACCAGTATGACAACAGATCTGGCTCTCACTTTGTTCCGTTGACTTTAGTTCCCTTTATCCAGCAGTACAAAGGCATATACAGGTAGTCTACTGGCGATGATCCACAACGTTTGTCTGGACAATGATAGCATGGGCCCATATCAGAGCCTGGACTTCCTCCAGTTGAAGGATCACCAGGTTTTCCCCACCATGACTGAATCGGACGATGTGCTTTACATCGGGGGAGTGCAGTTTCGTAGGTGATGTCTAGTGTTTCATTGTAGTATATGTAGTATTCTTCAATGAAACATTGGTCCTCGACGGTTTTGAGCCACAACTTCCCAGTATTATCCGTCTCCCAGCAGTAAATATTTAAGGGTGTATCGTGGCTGTATTTGTGGTATGCTCCAGGATCGCTATTTGCTAGAGGTCCAGCAAACTCCCCACATTCGTATGCTTGATCTCCTGGTTCGACGGTAACTGGAAGAGAATGCTTTGTGTGGACCGACAATGAATTCAATTTTTCTAATGATGGTTAGGACAGTAACACAATGCCGAACCTATGAGTATACAAACTACCTTTCTTTACAGCAGCAGCCGGAGTAGCCAAGACACAATTGAAGAATAGAAGAACTACCAAGCTTTGCCGCAGGAATGCGGATCTGGGCGTTGTAAATTGCATACTGCTGCAATGAAAAAATACGTGAACTTTCAACAGAAGATTTTGGAGGGAAGGATATTGAGTATTAAGTCCCATCTACGCTGAGATGATCCTCTGAAGCAATGCCCATATCTGTGAGGAACATTGATTTAGCCGGAAGTGGAGAACCATTAGGAACGTCACACTTGGGAGGATTTACCCTTAGTACACTATGGGAAGTATCAAAAAGCCTGCAACAGAGATCGTACCTGTGCACGAGACTCGTGCGGCTTTGTGATCTGCACGAGGATACCTCCTCATGTCCCAGGCTTCGATGATTTCAAGGCAGGGAAGCATACATAGGAACGCGGGCGACATACCAAAGATGCTGTCCCAGTCCGTTAATCCTTCCAGTCCCACGACCCCTAGAAGTTGAGCCTCTCAACGAATAATTTGCCCTGGATTGATTCTTATGAGCTTTTGGGAGTCACCACTTTGCCCGCTATGACTGCAATGCTGACAATTTACAACAACCGGCAGCCGACACTTTCGGCTCATTGTCGAACAACTCGGAATTTCCACACCCATCAACTCCCGCAAAATCAAATACACACGGTGCCATATTAGAAGAATGTGATGCTAATCTCGAAGGAATCTCCGGTGGTTTCGTTACTATAGTGAATATTATTCGAGGGGCAATGTGGCTCTTTGGTATTGCTGCACAAAGTACGTTGCACTGCGAAACTCCACTCGAGGTTGTGAGATATCCCCAACGAGACACTCTCGCAACAGAGTATGTCGTGCCAAACATCTGATCGAAGTATTCTCGCATTAATCTTGATGCTCGCCAGCCTCCTTGTCACAGCAGCCATATCTTCCTGGGCATAATCATTGAAATGCCTTGGTAGGCCAAACAGCCGTAGTTGAGTTGTTATACAGTTGGGCTAGATATCATTACACGCTAGCGTTATGAAAGGTATATACCAAGGAACAGGAAAAGAAGACGATCCAAGCGTGACTATATCATTGAGAGATGATATAGGAGAGATACCACCTACAATGATAAACAGAAGCCTTCAAGTGGGATGAGTTGATTCCTAGAAGAGCCATTTTTGGGAGACATTGCCAGAAGAGTGCTAGTCCAAGATGTAAACGATACAGTGATGAGAAGTAGCTGAATCCTAACCTCATAAACAATTTCAAATGGGTGAACACGAAGGTGAAGTGATGTTGATGTGAACTCATGCCAAGCCTCAATTGGAAATGGTGAAAGAACCAACTAGCCTAACACGTGATATATGATCCCTACCAATGACTACCTGACTAAACCTAAAAGGGGTTGCCTAAATTTATTTCCGTTAGGATAGTTATCGCGACTTCGCACTTCGCGCTTCGCGATTCTTTTTTCTGTCGCACAACTTCCACAATCACACAAACAACATCAACCATGTCCAGACCTCCTCTTCCACCAGGTCCGCCTCCTAGACAATCATATCACGGAGGGGACTCATATCGACCACAAGAGTACGAATCCCACCGACAAAACGAGTCCTACCGACCAAACCAGTCCTACCGACCCAACGAGGATCGTATTTCACATCGACCTCAATACCAATTCCGAGGAAGTAACGACTACGACCGCGACTACGAATCTCGACAATCATCGTATAGTAGACGCTCTCCACCGAGACAGCGCAACCGCCCTCCATCCCCCAACAATTATCGCCCACACGAAGAGAGCTTCACTTTTCGTTACGATGCACCTCCAGGTGTTGATCCTTCTCGAGGTGGCTCGTTCAGAACGCGCTCTCCACCAAGGTCGTCGTTCCAATCTCGCGACGACAGAGGCAATGGCTATCCGCCGGAGCCTCGAGAGCATATGCCAAGCCGTGCCAACACTCGATCGCAGCGGCGTGGCGACATGCGCGGTGGTCGTGGAGGTTATCGCAGCCGCAAAGCATCAGACCGGGCCTTTCTACAGACTAATCGTGCTCCAACTCCAGAGCTTATGCCAGGCATCGATGAAGATAGAGCGGACGGCGTCAGATACCGTCCACTTGACGATGTATCGGATAGTGACGAAGCCGAGATCAGTGTATCCAATATTGAAGGCGAAGAATCCGAACAGCCTAAGAAAAAGCAAGCGCGCACCGAAAAGAAGCCTTCAGATGGCGACAGTGTTCCGCAATGGTCCAATCCAGATCCCTATACTGCTTTACCCCCACCAGATGCGCAGAAAAAGAAAGATGTGGTTAAGTTGATCAGGAAAGCTCGCATCACCGATGGACCGGATACTGCAGCTAAACCCAGCGCTGTTGACGATGACTTCATTTCATTTGATTTTGGTGACGACAATGTATTACATGTCGATCACAATTCGTCTAATGAGCCTAGAAATGGGTTAAGAGGTGCTCCAATGGGACCCAAGCACATGCAACAGTGGTCCGCCCTGAACGACTCTTACAAACCACCGAATGAGGCACAGAATGACGCTCCTAGTGGTTCGATAGGATCTAGACTAGCACCACGGCCATACAATTCCCCATCTACCGAGCATTTGCCTCCAGCTCCAGCTCGTGCACCTGAGCCCTTGCGAATGTCCTTGATGGCAAAGCCGCCGAGCAAGCTACCTAGCAAACCTCCAAAATCCTCCGTTGATCTGTCCTCGGATCCAGCCCTTGGAAGTAGGAAGCGAGACATCAGAGACGAGATCAAGGGCCCTCCCAAAATATATTCGACTAATAACGGCAAGAAGCCTCCATCTGATGGCAAAATAGTCACAGGATGGCGTGTCAAAGCTAGTTTACCTAGTTGCCCCTGGATTGAGTGCGATCACTCCAAGAGTGCTAATATGGGCATGTGGTAAGTAACTTAATCGCAACTTCATTGCCAGTCACTAACTTGTCCGAAGGTTGCACAAGGAAATCATTGACTTCTATTACTTTGTTAAGCCCCGTGACTTTGAACAGGTCATCCGTACAAAAGTTGTGAATGATTTACGTGCAGCAGTGAAGAGGCAGTTTCGAGGGTACGACATCCATCCATTTGGCTCTTTTTCTGCAGGACTGTATCTCCCTACCGCGGATATGGACCTTGTTTGTGTGTCCGACGATTTCATGCGGACTGGCTATCCCTACGAAAACAGAAATATGTTGTACCGTTTCGCAGATTGGGTCCGCAAAAGTGGCCTCGCTATTGACGGCAAAGTCGAATGCATTGCAAGAGCTAAGGTACCACTGGTAAAGTATATTGATAGAATTACTGGGTTGAGGATCGACCTATCGTTCGAGAACGATACTGGTCTCATTGCCAACAAGACCTTTCAAGATTGGAAAGCCGAATTCCCGTCAATGCCGATATTGGTTACTCTCATCAAACATATTCTAGCAATGCGGGGACTCAATGAGCCTGTCAATGGCGGTATTGGCGGATTTTCGGTCATATGTCTTGTCGTAAGTCTTCTTCAACATGTGCCTCAAGTCCAAAGCAGGAGTATGATTCCGGAGCATCATCTCGGAGAAGTTTTGATGGAGTTCTTTGACTTATATGGCAACGAATTCAATTTCGCTACGACTGCTATCTCTCTAAACCCCCCTGCATATCTTGACAAGGTACGTCAGTCACCTCAATACTTGGTTTTGACTAACGAACATTCAGGCTTCTATTCAGAATATACCTTACAAGCAAAACAAGAACCCTCACAAGATATCTATAATTGACCCTAACAAGTCGAGCAATGATATATCTGGTGGTGCTAGTAATACTCCCCGAGTATTGGAGTGCTTCTCGCGTGCACACAAAGACCTACAAGAACGCATGGATTACTTGCAGAAACTTCCCGAACGAACAAAAGAGAGCATACTCGAATGCATACTCGGCGGCAATTATGAGTCTTTCAAGCTTCAGCGATCCCACCTCCAATACCTCCACGAAGAACTTATTGGACCAGTCCGCGATTAGTTTGCTTATCTCCTTTCCTTTAGCGGGGTCTCTTCATTCTCCTTAAGGTGTGGCTTGAGCAAATCGCATTCACATTACTGGCTTGTATATGTGATCAATCGGCGGCCAGAATCATAATGGCGTATGGATTAGGCAGAATAATACCCAATGGCGTCTACGGATTTTAACTTGTAGAGTGGCGCGGACATCTTTGTATACCCTTTTCTGGCTTTTGATTTAGCAGTTAGTTACTTCACACTGACAGCGCTGTAGTGATCGACTCAAGCTCTTGCATTTACTACATGATATGTCAGAATCGATCATTCCTAGCAATGACAACGCAGGAAGAATATAATACGGAATTGAACAATAATGGGTTTCTCAGATGATGAAGTGCATAATGTTGTTTGCAACTAATCTCGGTGTTAATAGGAATTTGGCTTAAGGTCGCATTTGACTTCAGATGCCTCACTCCGCTTTATCTACGTCCATGCTCTTTTCAAGAGACTGGCATTCGGGCTTATGTCCAATGCCAGGACTACGACTCGACCACCTTTCTCACTGTAGTCGTGCTTTATGTGCGTTATGGAGAGGATCGTGTCTTGAATCTTGATCTTGGAAGAAGGTTATAATGGGTTATCCCTTCCCAACAGTGGAACCTCCAAGTCAGTCGCTTTACATGCTCTCCAAGTCGATATCGATGTGTGCAGGCCAGCAAGAAAGCAACAGAAAACTGGCTCGTCCATTCTCTTTGGTTTCTCGGTCATTGGAAGTTGGCGCAGGACTCTCGGTAAGCGTCACGGGTAGATTTTGGCTTATACTATACCCAGGAGAAAAGTTTATATTGTAGACACCCGGAGAAAGGGCAAGTCTTTACATTTAACAAGCTTTTTGTTTCTCGGGTCCGAAGGTAAAAGATTGGTAGCGAATGGAGAGGTGCTGTGGCAGTAAGTATAAAAATTTGAACCTGTAGGAAAATTAAATATCTCCAAAACTTGGAAGTCTGCGTTTTCGCGAAGAGCTACAATAGCCTATCACTATGGAAGATTCAATAGCCCTGGGAAAGAGGCAATCGGGGAAAGGCTTGGGGTGTGTGGATCTGTAGCAAATGCTAGGCTTTTGATGGGATTTATTGAACAACCAGTTTCTTAGGTGGGGCCAGAACTACCAGTTCTACCAATGGCCGTCAGTTCGGGTCTTCCAAGGTCTCAGAGCTGCCAAATATCCCACTATTTCCAAATTTACCCATCTCTATAGAAATGTTTCTCTGCGGCTCCTAGAAGATGACAAGACATCCGTGTTCCACAAAATAAGTGACGACCAGTGGGCGGAAGGAAAGACATGCATGAGATGAGGGGTAAGCGAGCCGATCGTTCTTACCTTTGCCCACTGTGCCGGATATAAAAAGCACCCCACCACAGATTTCTCTCTCTTCATTTTCCAATGAAACACTTTGCGTTCTCC
This sequence comes from Hymenoscyphus repandus, assembly GCA_001414415.1. Lineage (NCBI taxonomy): Eukaryota > Fungi > Ascomycota > Leotiomycetes > Helotiales > Helotiaceae > Hymenoscyphus > Hymenoscyphus repandus. The sequence goes on from LLCE01000011.1 coordinate 130,422, forward strand.
GGGAGTCGATTCGATTGATTTAGAAAGAAATCACAAGTGATTCTTCCCATAGCAAAAATGGCCTTCCCTAGGCTCATCCCCGCTTTCACAACACATGTAAGACGATTGTCTCGCACTAGATCTAGGGATGCAAATATTCAGAAAACTGAAGCTTAGACATTCTCATTTCCCACTCTTGTCTCCAAATTGCTCAGATTTCCCACTGATAACATCTAGATCGTCCTTGATCCCTCCATTGCCGTGGGAAATGTAGCCAAGGGAGCACCCCTCACGATCGCCCCCTTCACGTCGAAGGACTCCTTCTTGCGCTCCGAATCAGACTATCCTATCAAAGTCGACGCAGTATTTGCACATGGTTCTGATTTCATCCGTCAAGATCCTTCCGGCAAGCATCTGGTAAGTACTCGTTGCAGTTTGAATTCGTCTTATAGACAGGCATATGTAATTCGTTATTATCACATAAACCCAGGGAAAGTGAATCGAAGCTGAAAAGTCCTCAGCGCCTCGATGTCAACAGCATCTTAAAGGACAAGAGCGGCGCGACTATCTCCTACAAATACAGTGGTATCATCACCCTTACAGCCGAGATTGGTGCTGTACTTGGTGGCAGCCCAGATGCCAAAACCACCGAGTTCGGAAACGTTGGTAAGTGCTACAAGCTTTCGCAAAGTACGCTTGTAGGACTGATTTTGGCTTACTTATAGTAACACACATCTTGTTTGAGACTGGAAGTGAGGAGCTGAGGGCTATGGAGCAGAAGATTTACGTTGGAAGTGGCCGCTTTATCGTTGAGAAGGGAAAACCTGTTGTCGTGGAGTATAAGATTAGCGAAGTTTCTGCATGATTGAGAAGATCAAGGTTTCACCAGAAATTCTAAATGATAGAGAACTGCTTTGGTGTGGGGAAGTGCTTTTATTCATTCAAGTACTCGCTTTATCATTTGTAGTTTTCATGACCATATCTAAGTCGAAACCCTCAGTATCTGTCTCTTATCGAAAATAAAAACGCCTTTCGCAGGAAATCCCTGCAAGATATTCCCTGTGGAACATGCAAGATTCAATCAATTGCATAATGCTGGCTTTTTCAGGACCAGATCGGAATACTTTCTTTCATGCCTTCATCCACCATAACTCCTGCCCGATAAAATGTCTTGCAAATTCATCTAAGCACTTTACCATTACCTATGAAGGGCCCGCAAGTTGGAGTAAACGTTCACCAGCCTTGAGATTGGCGCATGCGTAAGCTCTCGATTCCTTAGGGAAAGTTCCGTTAGCCGCCCACAGATCGATCAATGGTTGCATCGGTCCAAGCTCATCTGGCCTCAGCATATCGATTTCTGTAGCCGTGAGAATAAAGTGACTGAAACAGCTATTTAATGGCTTTTCGAGGCTCAAGTGGTAGAATGGCTCTGTGAAATGTGCCCAATATAAATGAGCATAAACCCGGAACATTTGACGAAATATCATTTGGCAGACATCCTCAAAATCTTGTGGGAAACCACTGCTTTTGCCAATCCAATCACCTTGACCAGCAAGTTGGGAAAGAGAGGTGTTCAGGTTGGTTGGACCAGCAGGGATCGGAGTATTGGACCCGGGGGTGTCAAGACCGCCAGAGGCATAAGTGGCGATGGCAGGGACTGGGACACTTGGATTTTGCGAGAAAGATACTCCGGCTGGGTCAGTTGGGAAAAGGCCAGTATTGTCGATTTTACCCGAAATCCACCGTTGCATGAGCGAGATGTACTCGTACGCAGGAAGCTCAACCGGCTCTCTTCGAGAGTTCAGCCAGGTGAAAGAATGGCTGCTGTGAAAGGAGTCAGTATATCTAGACAGTGCTTAGCTTCGAATATCGACTTACTCGCCAGCAGACATCTTTGGGCAGGTTTGGGTATTGCAAATTGACGTTCCATCCTTCTCGTCCTTATCATGTACAACTCGGACGAAGTTCCACAGGTTTCGATAGTGCTCCACGACTTTTGAGGACGTTAGACAATAGCAGCATGACTATTGTGAAATTCACCTACCTTGATGCGCGATCCACTCTCCTTGCTCCACGGTCTTAGGTCGAGCTGATAAAGTCATGAAATTTCCTTTGACAATGTGCTTCGAGTACGTGTCGTTCAACCAAAGTGGCTTCGGCCGGGGAAGGTTGTACATGGCGAGGGGGTCATTGCTGTTGGAGTGGCTTGGGCTTGAGCTTGTGTTCTCCATCGAGAGTGTTGAGGAGAGCGAGGGAGAGTTCGGAAGTGGTGGGACTCTTGGGGCTAAACTCGTTGATGACGAGCTGCCTTGTGAAGTGCCTGTAGGTGATGTTGGCTGTGCTCCATTTGGCGCTCCAGGGCTTTTAGCTCCACCGTTCTTACCACCACCCCGAAAGCGTCCACTGCTGTATGAGAAGTTGAGTCAGTGGCTGCATATATCAAAAGTTCAAGGACAAACAAGGGGATGACAAGAATGTGAGGTGTGCGTTCTTCCACTACACTTTATGGCCCAACTATGAGCAAGTCAACGGTAAAAAGTACAATGGTGACAAAACCCTGCAACAAACTTGAACATGAACTTATGCTACAATAGCAAACATGACTACTTCAAGTATAAGTCCCGACAATAGTTGCTCCTCCACAGGATTGCTCTTTTTAGAAAAACTTTACAAAATGAACGAAATTTTCAAGAAGAGAGAATTCCAAACGCCAAGGTGCATATGTCTTTCAGTAAATCTGGGTTCATTTCATCCATCTCAGATGGCAAGTCAAGTCACGGGTTAGACAATGCGACGACTTGGAGTCTTAGGTCGCACTTGCCAGCCGTATGAAGGAATTGCTGCAGAGGTGTCTGGTTGAACAAGACAGACGTATCTACTCTCAGAAAGCAAGTAGTCTGATTTCCCCCTTCTCTTCGTCGCTTCATGGGTGTATTCGGCCAGCACAGATATCCCGTGCCACAGCGGCAAGCAACCCCACCAACAGAGACGTGCAAAATATACTCACATCCCAGAGAATAAGTTTGACATACTGGACAGAGAGGTCGCCGGTCCTCAAAGAGGCAGATTGATGACTCGAGTGTCGTGCCGCCGGTCAGATCGTGATGATTATCTTAGAAAGAACTTGTTTGATAGAAGTGTTTGAACAGGAGAAAGGAGGCAACGAAACGGTCAACACTTCGCGATATCTCATCCGGTTTAGCGCTTCCGCCCGGCGACGCTAAGCTGCTTCTAGACAGACATATCCATGCCGCTTGACAGAACTATCGACCTCGGAATTCTTTAAAGTTGTCAACTCGTTAGACTTTCAACTCATTTATAATCCTTTCTGCCTTAACTATCAACAAGAATTGTGATACCATCGCGATCTTGATTGGTCACGAGTGAGGTACGGAAACCCAATTTTAAAGACAAAGCAGACGAGAACTGACAGTTGCAGTTTTTGCGACGCGATTCATTAGGTCTGCAAATAAAACGCGAATCTCAATTCCATAACGCGAGAACTACCGGTACTATGGCCTCCTCCTCTTCCGAAGATGTTGTCAACTCTGAGCAGGAGGTTGATCAAGATGACCTGTTTGGAGACGAGGAAGACGAAGAGCAAATAGCCGCAAAGCCTCGAGAATTGGACGATGAAGACCTCGACTCTGGTGATGATGAGAATAGAGATGATCGAATTCAGAAGTACACAGAAGACTACCCTGAGGATGATGGCGAAGGTGAACGTCTGGAATACCGTATTTCAGATCAAACCGTACCAAGACATCCACTTCCCAAGCCAGTTGACGGCGAGGTAAGCCATATTTTCCACGCGATTTGGACAATTTAGCTGATGTGATACAGTTCAACGCTTTCAGACTCCCTAAGTTCCTAGGCATAGAGCCTCGTGCCTACACTCCCGATACATTCAAAATTCGGACGACAGATCACCATTCAGACAAACGATCCAACAACTTCTCTCCTAGCGCAACTGCATTATCCACTATGCGTTATCGTAAAGACTCCGCTGGTAACCTCGAGAGCAATACCCTGATATACAAGTGGAGTGATGGGAGCACAACTATTTGCGTAGGGGACCAACATTACGAGCTACAAACAAAGCCTCTTGCCCCACCAAGAGACACAAAACCATACCTTGAGGTCCAGGACTCGCACTCCTACTTGGCAACTCCTTCAATCGCTGCCCAAGTTTTGATTCTGTTTGGCCACATGACAAACGAATATACAGTCAGGCCGAACAAAAGCATCGAAGATGATGCCCTAGAACGACTTCAAAAGAGCATGGCCGCCGCAACTCGCAAGGGCGATAGTAAAAATGGGCCTGAAATTATTATTAATACACAAGATCCTGAACTTCAGAAGAGGAAGGCCGAGTTGGCAGAAAAGGAGAGAATGAAGCTTCAACGACGACGAGAGACAGCTGCAGAAAAAGCAAGTCATAGTGGTTCCAGAAGAGGGGCTGCTGGTCTGACCGTGGGCGAATTGGAAGGTGGCAGAAGTAGAGGGTCTGGTGCGGGAAGAAAAGCCCCTGGAGCGAAACGTCCACGACGCAATGCAGAGTACGATTCAGACGATGAGCTTCCATCAGGCAGAGGCAGACAAGATGACTATGACAAAGAAGACGACTTCGTTGCCTCGAGTGACGAAGAGCTTGAGGTTGGTGAAGACGATGAAGAAGAAGAAATCCTTGATGATAGCGAAAGGGATGAACCAAAGGCTAAGAAGCGGAAGACCTCGAGAGTAGAGGAGACAAGTGATGCTGACGCCGATGCGGAGGCTGACTTGGACGACGACGAAGCCCCTACTGCATCAGCTTCAAACGATGGGCCTGCTGGCAGAGGCAGAAAACGCAATGTCATTGAGGATGACGACGATGAATAAGAATTTGAAAGACTTGCGTTTGGTGGGAAGGGGGGCTGGCAGTAGGGTTACTTTTCGATGTCCAACCGTCTTCCATTCTACAACAGTCACATCTAAAATTTCGGAGGGGCGATAGGCTGGAGAGCGGAATCTGCCAAGGCTAAATATCAAGGTAGATAAATCTGCTAGCCGTTTGATACCACACAAACGGTGATAAAGATATGAATGAACCGACATATTCCCTGAGAGTATTTCACATACTATCATTGAAATATGAAAGCAGTTGCGCTGAGAGAGACTATCGATGCTTACTATCTCCAACATTTGATATCGTAAGCTAGCTCGCCCTTTTAGTTACCTCCTGTATTGTGTGAGCAGACACTTTGCTGTCCATGTTGCCAAATGTTCTACGACTGTACACAGCACACTTTAGCGTAAATACGCCTCTAGTATGAAGCGAACACCGAATTGCGTCTGAATGCCGAATTCTGAACGCTGAATACCGAATGCTCTCCCTATAAGAAAGTCAAACTTACAGCTCTCCATCACTCCATCACTCTGTGTTCAGCTATTATTTTTGAGGTTTTCAAGCCTTCAATTCTTTTATTTCTTTTCGAGTTAGTCTTTACAGCAGCCAAAACGTCAGGTTTTTCCCAGCATGAAGATAATCCTCACAGGTGCTACTGGCATGATTGGACTCGAAGTATTGGCTCATTGTATAAATTCACCAAGCGTTACGCAAGTCATTGTCCTTGTACGGAAGCCTCTGCCAGCATCTGCTTCAACGTCTCCGAAGATCAAAGTGATCATACACGAGGATTTTCTCTCATATCCAGATGCAGTATTGCGGCAATTCTCTGGGGCACGAGCTTGTATATGGTCAGCCCCTATATCCCATCCCAAGGTTATATTTCTCTAGGGCTGTGGTCTTGATTCTGGATCTAAAGAGTCGGTGACTGACGACTTACAGGGCCCAAGGTGTTGTTAAAGCCAAGACCTGGGACCTGCAACGAGAAATCAATGTCACTTATCCTCTCAACTTCATCAAAGCAGTGCTCCCTTATCTTAGCTCTGGGTTACTTGGCCAGAAGGTGAAATTCAATTTCGTTTATATCAGTGGGTTGGCGTGTGAGAGGGATATGGACAAGAGGCTATGGATTCTTCCCCAGGCGCGGAAGATCAAGGTACACCTTCGTGGCTTCAATAAGCACTGTCTCATCGTAAAAGAGAAGCAAACTCTTGTTGGATAATGCTAACTCTCATGTAGGGTGAAATGGAAAATCACCTCATTGCCCAGACCGCCGCAAACACGGAAACATTTACTGGATACATCACACGTCCAGGAAGCATTATTCCACGAAATAGCAAAATGATGGACATGATTGGAGTGTTAACAAGCCCCATATATCCAGCGATGAAGGTTGAGGAGTTGACTGCGGCCATGATTGATATTGCTTTGAATGGAATTACTAAAAGAAGTGGGGATGTTAAGCTTGAGGATTGCTTGACTATTATGCATGATGAGTTGCAGAAGAGGGGCAGAGATGTTTTGAAGATTGGGTCGTAAGATCAATATTAGGATAGCGCAAAGTGAGATATAGGAGTAAGAGGGTTTATACTTGGTATCAACAGACATAGCTTCATCTTCTGAACCTACTACAGAAGCTCCGCAATCCATGATAATGCGACTTAAAGCTATTAGTCAAGAGATTTATGATCGTTTCATTCGTAACACCATAAGCCAACTTCAAATACCAGGAATATTTGAGAATATTTTGACAAAGTCTTTGAAGTTCGGATGAAATTGGTTGTGGTGTTATGCTCTTGATCGAATTCCGCGCTTACATAAGTACCGACAGGGAAGCTCCAAGTCGCGTCACATGCTAGAGTTCTACTATGCTGTTGTTGACCACTATTGTTGCCAATCTTTTGCACCCCAATAAAGATATCAGGAAGCAGTAGACCATGGTCCTGTTTATTCTTGGCCGACAGGTGTACTTCATCTACGGTAGCTAACCATGGCTTCAATTCTGACGGCAGTATGGGTTATGCTTGTGGATGTTGTCTTGTTCTGGTACAGGGTGAGGGGGCCTCCAAACGTAATTGAAAGTTCTACAGCTGATAGACTTAAATAGAAAATCTTTAGCTTGTTGACGCGTAAAAAGCCGGTACGAATCTGGTTCGACATTCTTCGAGATGCAAAGACGTATGATGAATGGGAAGAAGCCGCATTTCAATTGGACGTTCTGTTGGGAAACGACTTATGGTCCGTCCCTTTCAACTGTTAAACTCAACTTCAAGTACCTGACAATTTGTCTTGCAGGCGCCAGAATCCTACTTCGAAGTACTACGACTATCGCCTCATTCACGAACGATTACAGTCGATCATAATAGCTCGCGAAGAGGGTGATGTTCTACAGCTCGTCAATTTGCTAAGATCCGGGCTTGTCCGGAACCTTGGGAATATATCTACACCACGACTTTTTAACAGGGCATTTGCCGGAACGAAATTGCTCATCGAAGACTACATCACGCAAGTTGCACAAGCTATTGCTGATGTCACGAAGCTCTCAACGTCCCCTGGCGCGGATGGAAACGCAATCATTTCTGGCTTCAGCAGTCAAGCAAAATTGGACCTTCTGCACGATACAAGACAAGCCTTTGGAAGAAGTACATTAGTGTTACAAGGTGGCTCAATCTTTGGTCTGTGCCACCTGGGCGTTGTACGAGCATTGTTCGCGCGTGGACTGTTACCAAGAATCATCACTGGAACTGCCACGGGAGCCCTGATTGCCGCACTAGTTGGCATTCATACGGAGGACGAATTACCACAATTCCTCAGTGGCGAAAGTATCGACCTTACTGCATTTTCTGGTAAAGCTCCTATTTTAGATAATGGACAGGTAGCCCCATTTTCTCGCGAGGGCTGGTGGAATACACTTTCCCGCAGAATAAGAAGATTTTGGAAAGAAGGATATTTCCTGGATGTCAACGTTTTAGAGGAATGTGTTCGAGCCAATGTTGGAGATTTGACATTTGAAGAGGCTTACAACAGGACCAAACGGGTTCTGAACATCACTGTTGCCACTTCTGGGAAAAGTGGTGTGCCGAGTCTTCTAAACTATTTAACAGCACCTAATGTGGTATGTCTGGTCCAAGTTTTGTCTAAATAATATGCTAACTGCAATTAAGCTGATTTGGTCCGCGGCGTTGGCCTCCAATGCATCAACCCCTTCTTTGTATGGCCGTTCGATCACGTTAAAATGCAAAGACAGCTCTGGTGCAATTGTGCCTTGGTCTGCTGCAGTTGATACTACATTTCGACCCTGGACACATGCTTCCTATACCGATCGAGACTCACCGTTATCCCGAATTGCTGAGCTGTTCAACGTCAATCATTTTATTGTTTCTCAGGCTCGACCCTATCTGGTTCCATTCCTTCAAAGCGACATGCATGGGCCTTCACCTGTTTATGCCCAACGCGGTCGCACATCATTAACAATTGGGCTACTTAGATTATTTACTATGGAAGTTCATCACCGCCTCCAGCAATTAGACAGCCTTGGCCTTTTACCTTTATCTATCAGACGGTTCTTGGTCGATGAACACATACCAGCAGCCTCTGTTACGCTAGTCCCTGAGCTCTCTCCTGGCGATTTTGTCCGTCTTCTCGAAACTCCAACTCAAGCTGGTCTCGACTATTGGATTTTGCGAGGCGAGAAAAGTGTTTGGCCCGCTGTTGGAGCGCTCAAAGTCAGATGTGCAGTAGAGACGGAACTCGACAGAGGCTACCAGATAGTGCGAAGGAGGAAGGCAGGAGGCCTTCGCAGAAGGGGCAGTGCAATCGACAATGCCAATGGGAGATACTCGACTAAAGAGCGAGAGCGCGCAAATAGCGCAGGTGTAAAAGGATAGGCGATAAAAAGGGCATATTGCATGGCTTCTGGCGTTCTTGATGATTGCGTCGCCAAGACTAAAACCGTAATATATTTAACATATAACGCAACAAAAGTTTTGGGTTCAGTGTAGATTTCTACCTCAGAATTGGTAGTAATGTTATGGGATTACAGGGACAAGGCACATATCAATAACGATGGCCTTGCTCTAAAAACATGTATTACTCACCCTTGCCCTTGCCCTCGTACTGCCGTGACCTTCAAGACCGAGAAGAGAGGGAAGAGCGAGCAACAAATAGGGGTTGAAATGATGTGTCAATCTCCACTTCCCGTGAGATAAAGACAAACTTGCATCGTGACCCTTGCCGAGAATTATTATAGGGATCGACACGGGGATGGAAACAGTGATAGGTACGAATTCGCCGAAAATCGCCAAAAAAAACTACTCATCCCACTCACGTTTTGGGTCACAGGTAGGAGAGAAGATTCCATTTTTTGAGTCGGACTACCGAGACGGAAAAATAAGCCACGGCTTTCCATGGTGAATCAGCCTAGATCAAAATCACACCGTCCAACCCACGAGCTTCTTATCGCTTATCATCGCGTACATTGGTCATTTTCTGTCATGAAAGAGCATCAACGGCTTCAAAGCATAGCCAACCTCCACCTCGAGTACTTCAAAGGTCGGCAGCTCGATGATTTTCCATCTCCCCTCCAGCGCTCCAGGATCCTAGAGACGAGCAACATTCTTACCTCAAGCTAAACGGGAGTCATGACTTTGTAAAGCTCTTCATCTTCATCCTCACCCTCGTCGTATCATTACTCCGGATTCTCGCACTATTTGACCTCATTCTTACCTCGTTAGTAATTAGTGATATAGTGTCCGCTAGCTATCTCGTAAGATCCAGAAGTGACTATCGCCATACGCCGCGAAGATGTCAGTATGTCTATGATCCACGATTAATCTGCCAACTATGACATTTAGCGCCTGATAATCCATCCAACTAGTCAAGTGAGTAATGACAAATGGTGATGGGTGCTTTTGCCACAATTAATTTTCATCATACATTCCACGGCAAGGCACAGTGGCTGGGACGGGTTTGATCGTGGTGTAACGAGGTGTTCTTCTCTGATACCAACGGGGCCTATAGAAATATTAAGTGAATCGAATTCATCGAGACCCTGTAAAAGCCGCTTCGTTATTCGCTGGTCAAGATCGCTATTCCTTGTTCGATTTCATAGGTGATTCCTTGCAGGTTCAATTGACAAAATAAGGTAGAAGGGTCACCGAGGTGAATTCTGTAAGCTGGTAGTCGCTTCTGAAGAGGGCACATTGTACTAGAGAGATCTCACAACGATAATCATTTCCGCAAGTCGACCTAGTATGCTCCGGGATTGCATTCAACTGAAGCATCGACTTCTCCGGCGGGTGAGAAATAGCGGAAGGAGATGTGGGTATTGAAGACTCACGTTGAGGAGAGGATAATCTCTGTGCGGTGTCCGGGATCTGCGACATGCGATGTGATGGTTGTGCCTGGAGCTTTTCCGTCACTCTTTCTAGCTTAAGAAGTTCCATGGTCGAGATAATGGCTTTCTCTATACAGCGGATCCGGCTTCACGTGTAATGAATTGCCGATGAAAGTACTACCTTTGTTGTTATTCTTGTTCTGGTCTTGAGCCACTCTTTGAGCACCGAACCGTTGTTGCTGGGTAGGCTTTCAATATGTGACCACGAGGCTGTAAAGAAGGGTCAAGGTCTAACTAATTCTCGTTGGACATCGTGACGATCTCATGGTAGAACTAATACCAAGTGAAATCAGATAGCACGAAGATGTTGATGGAGGTGGTAGACTTCACCTGATTTTAGGTGTTCTAGGCCCTAAAAGTACTCTCTTTCTTTAAAAGCGTATGTTTAAAACGCTAGGTCATTCTAGGTCATTCTTTATATAGCCTAATAGCAAGTAGAATGATGGTATATTTTTATACTTTTCCTGACACCGAAAATGCCGAGGCAAACGTAGCGTGAACACATTTTCTGCTACTCAAAGATGCCTCTGAGTCCTAGCTCTAAATATTATTGCCTTGTTTTTATAGGGCTTATATGTCTCTTGTTCGTAGAGAAAAGGACGTGTAAAAGCAGCTTATAGAGCATTGGGACTGACATTAGTATTAGCAGAGTCATAGTATCGTGGGCGCTTGACGGGCCTGAGGCTAATGTATAGTCTAGGCTGCGCGGTGACATGCGATGTGGATGATGCCCAAGGAAGATCGCCTTCTGTTCACGGGAAATACCGATCGTTACGGGGTTAGTACGCTGGTAGCACGAGATTTTTTCTCATTGATTCAAAGTTGATAGGCGATGAGAATGCCTTGCCATCTGGTGGACCTCGAAATGCTTGGTTCGGAACCCGGCGCCTCCCTTGCGTGCTCAATACTGTAAGATTTAACGAAATTAAAACTACTAGCACTCGAATCCTTTGGAAAGAGGAGAAGAAATGTGGGCTAAAGAATAACGATAATACTGATATCGATACTTATAACATGGACTCAACTGATGAAGAAAATCGTAAATCATGAGGAGTACTTTCTGTCCAGAGTTGAAGGAAAATAGCCGAACCACTTGTACAACGCCAGCGCCCGAGCTTTTCTTGTGTTTCGTCTACATGCATTGGCGAATAGGAGGAAGCATGATTTAAGCCGCTCTAGGCCGGTGTAACTGAGCCGCAAGGCCTTGAGCCCTTTCATCCGACCCCTCGCGCCATCTCCTGCAGAATGATGTGTTCGATATTGATATTGAGGACCTGAGTGTACGAGGTGAGTTGCCACCTGGCGAATCTGTGGTATTTCTAAAAATCAAGATGGGGTTTTGTTAACTTCACTATGCTCATGTTGCACCATCCGAGGGTGACCGCTTGAATATTCTCCAGCGTGAGAACGACGACCGCTCTCTTGCAGGCCAGTCGTCCAAGCTACACGTTCGTTTAGAAACACGTTGCATGCAATCTGCATGTAGGGCAATCGTCATTTCCGATGTTGATTCCCTGCAAGTATTGAAAAGAGTAGTTCGCTCCATGAGCAATGATGAGGCTGCCGACCCGTTTGCGGGTTGATTGGAAGACACGAAGAACTGCTCTACCTTTCCATGAACCGCTTTAGCTGGCTATTGGCTAAAGCTTGCTATTAAGCTCAAGCTCTAGTGGTCATCTCAAACCCCTCATTGGAGCTGGGAGCTAATGATGCCCAAAAGCTCCCACCACAGTGATGGGGCGTACGTGTGAAGCTACATGACATTTTAAGCCTTTTGTGACTTCTAGTCCGGTAATCGGAACGTTGCTTCGCCCAATTGCTTGAGACCACAGAAAGAACGTGGTCACGATAAAGTTGCTTATGTGTCAATCTGTAAAGGAAAGTCTGAAGAGATATAAGGTCACACCTTCAGCCATCTCCCTCTTCTCATCCTGATATTCCTTCTCAAGCAGAATTCAAACAAAACCAATCTGTATTACCTGTAGAGACTTCATATTTGTACATCATCCACTTTGCTTCGTTCATTATAACTTGTTATATATTATTTTTGCCACTCAGCCTTGTTTCTATCATAACCTTCCGAGGCCGGTTGCTGGTCGCCAATCTGTCTTCCTTGCTTTTACTTACCCTTGTTGCGTTACCTCGAGGGCCACCAATGTAAGTCCATACGGTCGACTCATACAAGCAATCCGGCTTGACATACTTTGGTTAGTTTCATCAGCCCTATGCAACGTCTTATCTTCAACGCAACCATGCCTGAAACCCATCTCGAAAGCAACGACCTCGATTATGAGGATTTCACCTGCCCTCTCTGCTTCAGAACCATCACATCTGACCGTCCACCTATCTTCAACTCGGAAAATTGCAGCTGCGTCGAAGCAGCAATGGTCAGCAACGGCGGTGGTGGCGGGTTGAACGAAGGCCAATCCACTTTTGAGCAACCCCTCTACAGTCCCGAATCCTACGCCTCCTCCACTCTCTCAGTCCGCTGTCCAGAAGGCCCTGAGATAACTCAACCCAACACCTACCTCCCTCTCTGCCCCTCCCCAGGTCTCAACGAGCGCGAACACCGTCGCACCTCCTCATTCAAATCCGACATGTCGTACCAACTCCGTCGCTTCCTCGTCGATCAGGAAACCATAGAGCTCCCTTCGCCCTCTCCAGAGCCAAAAAGTCAATTCCTGCCGCAGGATATCCATATTCAAGCCCCAAGTTCGATGATGGTGGGCAAGAGTAGTAAAAGGAGCAAGCAGAGTAAGAAGAGCTCGAAGACCTCAAGTAGCGGGGAGTTGAAGTACAGTGGGTATGGGGCGGATCCGACTGTTTTCTTAGGGACTTGGGCAATGGAGATGGAGATGGGAGGGAGGTTTGGGGACAGCTATCCGTTGGAGATGAGTGGGATGTCCGAGTAAGCTTCTCATAAGTGAGTGAGGATTGAGTTTTACTTGGGTGGTTGGTGTACTGGAAGGAGTCTGATATTTGGTGTTTTGTCTTTTGATGAGCTTTATGTGTGTACGAATACCCGTTACCTTCATTAGTTTTCACAGGTGTTGTTGGTCTTGGATTCGGTATCTGAGGGTGGTCTTTTGTCTGTTGCGCTTGCTTTCTCTGTGCGAACGATATATTGTCAGAACCAGGTCAACTTATCGGTTTAACTTTGCGTAGATATTATCAGTTAGAAGTCCGATATTTATCGGTTTAAGATGTCTCAGGTAGTTAGCTCTTAGGCTTGGCTGAATGAACAATTTATACTGCATACTAGTTCCAAGATCATCAAAATGAATTAATAGTGATCACAAGCAGGTTGCTATAGACATGTGCCGGGCTTCTTTTGCAGTGGGGGTTGAGATATCCCCTCAAGAGCTTCCATCATACACCGAATATGAGGGGCAACTCTCCTTCAATGTTCATTATTCCTATTCACAGAACTCAATCAAGAGTATTGAAGGGATAAGACGTGTCGACTCTCTGGAAGTTGAAGTCGAGAATAGAATAAGGTTGGGGTTTGTGTTTAAGCTTACATGAGCTGTAAGTAATATACTGTGGCTTCTATAGATGCCGAGGTTAGCAGCGCTAGTATCAGCCCAAGCGGGAAGGTGGCTTTCCAAGCACAGCAAAAACAAGGAGAACTAATTTTAATCAGCCTGAAGTGAAGATAATTTGAATAAGGCACAGAGATGATGTTTTGGTTCGGGGGAGATTGATAATTCGATGGCAGGATGGTTGAGTAAAGAATTTGCTGCGATTGAATTACAATCGAAATATGCTATTGCCATAAGGAAACCCCTTTGGCTTTCTCGTCTTCATGCGCCTGCCGCAAGAAAAGATACAACATTCCTCCCCGGACCACCATCATGATAAACTCCTTCCAATGCGGGGTAACCCGATTTTCTTTACTTCGTGTTTCCTGAAATACGCATGACCTATCTCACTCCACTTGTTTGTGTAAGTTTTTGCCTAGTAGACCTTCTTTTTCTCATCAATACTGTATTTGCCTGGACCGCTGTTCACAAGGAGAAGGAGTCCCCCGACAATTGAGAGGATCTGGAAGAAGTCGTACTTTGCAAAATCCTTGTGAGGGTGATGCTCATGAAGCTAGAAAGTATTAGCATAGCCAATTTAGAATCGATATAAATACTGCTTACAGTCCAGAAGTTGTTGACAAGAAGGTTGAAGATGCTCAAAATGACAACAAGCATAATGGCACTAAACTTTGCCTTAAAACCAACCACCACCATAACACATGCCACAAATCCAAGGAGGGCGACAATCACTCTCCAGACGCTCCATGTTCCACTGAAAACAAAGCCAACAAAAAGGAAGATTAAGAGCACACGTCCAGCAAGCTGGAAGTACATCTTGCGGTCTTTCTCATCAACGGATGGTAGTCCTGCGAACGCCTTTGACTTTCTAACCCATGAATCTGAGAGAACCATCAACAAGCCACCCATGACCGACAAATTTCGGAGGAAGAAGTTCAAGTCGAAGATGAGACCGTATCCAAGTGCCTGAGTGACTACAACTCCAATTAGTCCTCCCACAGCGTAATCCGAATATTTTCGTGCGATAACAAGGACCGAGCATGAGACCATGGCAAGAACATTGACAATGAGGAAGAGGTGCGTAAGACCGGTTGGAACTAAAGCTTGTATTAGCCATTTGTTGCCCGCACTCAGAAACAGTATTGTCCTACTTTTGCGCCAATCGTGAAGGTATAATAGCTGATCACTCCACTGCGTGATGATCCGAAGTGCATCCTCCAGGAAAGTAACCACAATCAAAAACCGCCCAATTGCTGGTAGATATCTGCAGAAACGACACATTAGTAACGTATCACTTTCGCATTGAACAATCTTGCAAAGAGCATAATGCCGCCTTCAACTTCGCCCTCAAGCGGGGTGTATATCTCGCATCGCACAGGACCAAGCAGAACCAAGAAAACACCACGTACGGCTTCACAGGATCACTCAAAGTGTCCAAGAAATCCTCAATCTTGCTTGTCTGCTCCCTGATCGCGTCAAGCGGGCTTGGGTCGTTTCCTTTATCTCCCATGCTGGGCCCTCCAAAGGTATTCTGTCCTCCCAGGTTATAGCCTGCCGTTCCACGAATTTGTGCCATTGTCGCAGTCCTGCTGGAAGTGCACACCCCGAATCACTTGTGTGAAATAATTCGCGAGACGTAGAAATTGTTTATGCCAGCAAAAGAGGAGAGTGTCAAGTTGGCAAAGGTCTGCGACAAGAAAAAAGAGGGCGATGGGAGAGTGTTCGAGGTGTTGTGTTCAAGCTTATTATGTACGCCGAGTCGTAACGTGGTCTTTCCGCCGCAGGCTATATTTTTGCTGGGGCTAGGCTCGGTAGTCAACTCACATCAACTCCGACCTCCAAGGTGAATCTTAAAATAGTCTTTCAGGAGGTGGATCTTACATGATTTAAGCTTAAGTTCTTAATCACCGTTGAAACGGGCATTCCAAGAATTTTCGGTTGATTTCTTTGTATCTACTACTTATTGGCACCTTGATCGGGTCAACACTGGCCTACCTTGGGACATCCCCTGATTTCAACAAGGCCCCAGCAAGTCGTAGCGTTTCCCAATCCCAATAGCTAAATCCATGCCTACTTAATAACACGTTTAATGGTTTATAAAGCTCAAAGAGCTACGGCATCAAAGTGATCCCATATAGCATGATACAGCCCAATTACTGTCTAGTAGGCGCTTAAATCCAGAGGTACACTACTTCCACGACCTGCTCTGTATTTCTTGGGCCCGCCGTGGAAATCCCTAGGTTTAGGCAAGATTGAGTCGTCCTGGAACTTCCATCTTGGATCATTTATGACTATTCTTCTGTGGACTTCAGAATTTCTGTTTGGACTAGGGTTCTTCGGCAAGCTGCCGTTCGAAGAGAGTGTGTAAGAAGACGGATCTAACATTGAGCGAACGGGTTGCTGTGTAGGCGCTCTAGTAATTGGTGGTGGAGGTGCAACTGATGGAGGTGAAGGCGTACGGTGAGAAGAACTCGAGGATGGACCATTTGAGGGCGGAGGTGGAGGTGGTGGTGGAGCAACAGCTGGGGAAGCTTGACCTGCCGCGCGAATCGCTGCTTGCATTGCAAGACTTTGACCTCCACCGTTTGTAGATGGGGGAGAGGTTGGGGGAGGTGGTGGAGGAAGCGCTTGTGAGCGTGATGGCAATCCCATTGGAGGACGAGGAGCTGATGGGGGTGGGATTGCCGGGGGAGGAGGCGCCGAGGTTGGTGGGGGAGGCGCTGATGAAGGAGGCGGAGGTGGCGCAAATGAAGCATGGGAAGAAAACTTTCGCAAGCCTGGAGGAGGTGCAGGTGGTTTCTTCCCTATAGGAGGTGGGGGACCCTTCATAGATGCAGATGACATAGGCCTCTGCCCTGGAGTAACTCCCGTTTTCCTTAAGTTTGCAATCGACGAGGCAAAGGCTGGCGTACTTGCTGTATTTTGTGGTGTTGGTCTGGGAGGCGGAGGAGCAGCTGTAGGTGGTCTAGGGGCAGCCATTATTGGCGGTCTTGGTGCTGATGTGCGTGAGGATTCTGGATCTGAGGTGTATGATGAATCTCGATTTGCTATACCCATGTCAGTAAAGAATCTAAACTAAACTAACTTGTGACGACTCACCACCAGTATCTATGCCACCTCCCCGTTTCTTCAATTTAGGTATACCTCCGGCGAAGAGACCTCCCAGTTGAGGTGGTTGTTCTATAGCGGCGGCGCTTCCACCTCCTTGATCGCTATTACTTCTTGCTCTGTTCGCTCCTCCCGGTACAGGTGGTGCTAAGCCGCTGGGCGGTTTTGGCACAGCAGGGGCGCCGGCTAAAGGAGATGGTCCAGCTCCACCAGGTGCTGTCCCAACGATCGGCGCGGATCGATCATTTGTAACGGTTTTCTTGAGAGCTTTCCCTTTCGCTATGTCACCGAGAAGAGCACCCTAGGAATAGTTTAGTTCGATGCACAACTGATATACCAAACAAGGCATGGGCACTCACTCTATTCTGTACAGGAGGTGGTCGTGCTGGTAGATTCCCTGGAGGAGGAGGCGGTGGTGGTGGTCCCCCCATGCCGGGCGGTGGTGGTGGAGGAGGGGGAGGTGGAGGAGGCATTTTGAATCGAGAGCCCTTGGAAGCAGTTGTACGGTGGTTGTTGGAGACACCAGCTCAAGGTCGAGTCGTAGCAGAGACTGTTCCTGTGAATGAGGTATATTTGGCAGAGACAGAGAGAGGTTGTGTTTGTGTATGGAAAATGGTTTGGATATTCGAGCTGCCTGAAAATGCTGCGATGGGATAAGTTGTACGAGGAGTACGAATACCGCTGCAGACGCGATCGTCGTCAGTAAACGTGGCGCAGATCAGCCTCGAAGTGTGTCAGCGAGCAGGGATAGGGGTCTGCTGTTGAAGCTCGGCTTTTGATGCTTGGCATTAACTTCAACCTTTGGCACGCAGCTTTGAACTACAACCGTCGTGAATAACAGCAAACACAACGCAATTCGGGGCTCCAATTGCGCTCCAATCAAAATATTACAATGTCAAAGCGGGCCTTGCGTCCACAAAGCAATGTCTGCCATATCTGCGACTTTGTTCTCAGTCGCAGAATTCTACCAAGACCATCAAATCGAGCTTCAAAGCCGAATAACACGACACGCCTCTTTACCACGAGATCCACATGTTTACAACGGCCACAGAAGTCTGCCCCAGCAGCAGTGTTGAAACTCAAGGCATCTACTACTTCTACCGTGACGCAGCCACGCGGAGCAGATTCTCCCTACGAAATCATCGCGGATCTGGAAACGAGACTAGGAGTGTTGAAGGACAAATGCAATACCCTCTTAGTTTCAGAAAATATACCATCAGACGAGGAGACTCTCAATGTATTGCAGCGTTGTGAGACTCTCTCTCATGCCCTCGTCCAGGCAACCAATCCACAAAATATCCTCGCTCAGGCCACTGGCCCAGGACAATTGGAAAGGAAAGAAGGAAAGAACCATGCGGCTTCCGCTCTGCTTGAATTAGATATGGTATCGCCTTATCTGGAATCACATAACTTGGTGCAACGCATGCAGGACGAATTATCAACAATAGTAAACTCTGTTGTCATACACCCCCTTGTGTTTATAACACCAAATGTTCTGGACATATATGTCAACATACAAGCAAGCTTAAAAAAGTCAGAAAAAATAGCCGGGATATTTCACTTGTACGCCAACAAACCGCTCGCAGAAGAAGGCTCGTCTCCTGTGAAATATTTGCAGCCAAAGCCAGATAAAATAGCGAACGCGATCAACAAGCATACCGCTGATAGGGCACTCAAAGCGGCTATTGACTCGAAGAATTTAGTCGCCGCAATGGATCTGATTGAATTTTCCTATACAACAGTAGCATACCGACGAGCAAAGTTTGTAAGAGCAGGTCTACTCCCAGTAACAGGTCTTGGACTTGCTCCGCTTGCTGCATACACACTTGCGTCACAACTTGCACAGATGCAAACAACAATGGAACCAGGTATGGCTACTAAGGTTGCTTTTGTTGGTATGATAGCCTATGTTGGATTCACCGCTACGATCGGCATAGTGGCAATTACCACCGCTAATGATCAAATGGACCGCGTTACTTGGACTCCAGGAATGCCACTGAGAGAAAGGTGGATTCGAGAAGACGAACGAGCTGCTATAGATAAAGTAGCAGGAGCTTGGGGTTTCCGCGAGGCCTGGCGGCGAGGAGAGGAGGAAGGAGAGGAATGGGATGCCTTGCGAGAGTGGATGGGAATGAAAGGCATGATACTAGATCGCACTGAGCTGATGGAAGGTATGGAGTGATTGTACGATAATGTTATACCGAAAGAAAGATACAAGGCGACAGGCAGAGCCAATAGTGACACTCAAGCTAGGTACTCGGTAGTATTCGACCTGTGATCATGGCATCATAGCTGAGTATCATTAACAGATTCGTTCAATTAGCTGGTTCCCAGCCCGCGAGATTAACCGTCGACCAATATACTTGGTGAAATCTATTACTTTTGATCAGCAACTAGAATATACCTTCCTCCTTCATCGGCCCTCGTAGTAATCTACTGGTCTTGTTCCAAGGAGTGTAGTTATTCGATTAAAGTCATTTGGCTCTCGAACTTTTCCACTTCAAGATAGTTGGAAAATCGATGTTTCCCAATGCTTGTAGCAAAGCGTATCTATCGCAGGTTTCATTCATTGTACGGGTGCCATCCACATACAGTTATTTGCTCTTTACCCACAGTTCAGGGAGTTCGTTGATGATTTGAGCCTCTTCATGTCGTTATTTCCCCTTGCGCTGCTCCTATTAACCACAGGCAAATCAGAGAGCACCGTGTGCCTTCAGTAGGTGTTTCAACTCAAATTTGGGCACAAGGCGGCCAATTCTGTCTATTATACATGTTTTGATCAAGCATCCGGCACAACCTGGGATGGTTTCCCTTGGCATTACCTAGTCTAGGCTACGTTTCAATTTTACTGTATAGGCCAAACATGCGTAGTCAAAGTGATCAATTTGAACAGCGATTCGATGCAATCACAACATGTTAGGCATCGGGGCAATGGCAAGGGTAAATATACCTAAAAGGTATGCCTAATATATGAAACCTGAGGTCACGCATTGAGCCATCTCAGTCATACTCTCACTCAGCCCTATAAGACTCCCTCCATTGCGTACTTCTCGGGACCTAAAAGTGAAGTACGCTCCCGCCAAGCCCTTTCGCTCTTCGCACAATAATTGAATCAGCGGCTAGTTTCAAATATGGTTCTCAATGTCAAAAGCAGCTCAAGGATTTACATTCCGACGTCACGTATACTGTGTGCATTTTTGGTTTCTATATAGATATCTTCCCCGGCCTCGTCCCTCTCCTCAACACCTTCGATCAAGACCTTCATTTTGTTGTCCACAACACCTAATTAATCGATAACCACGGAGCTGGCATTCGTCCTCGACACTACAATTTAACAAGTTAGTTTTTACCTTACATTTCAAGGGCCAATAAGCTCAATCACCTTCTAGAATCGCAGTTCCTGAAATTCACAACTCAAAATGTACCACCCCGGGCCCCCACTGTCGCCTGAAGAGTTGTGCTTAAATTATGGCATCTTTGACCCGTATATGTCAGATGCCTCAGCATGGACACTCTTCCTCACGTCAATGATTCTCCATTTCCCAATCCTGTGGATCTCATCATATGCATATTATCAGTTGGAGGGGTACCGGAGGTAAGGAGCAAACGTTCTGCTTGCTTCCAACTACCAATTTCTAACTGCTCACAGACGCCTCATACGCTATCAAAGACGGGTAGACCTCTCTAGTCGTTGTTTAAGTTCTCGGGAAGACCCCTTCTCCGGATTCACGGACGAGAAATTGAAGAAGACTTTTCGACGCTTTGCCTTGACACGTTTTTGCGTGATTGCTGTCTGTCAGTCAATAGCGGATTCGCTCTCTGTAATCACTGTTCTCTCAGCCCTGCACCTCCAATACTGCGAGAGAGAACTTTACCTCTTTCTCTTCTGGTCGTTCTGGCCTCTTGTCTCGGTCGGAAGTACGATTGCCCAGTTTGGTACCTGTATCCAAACCTTTAATCTGCTGAGGAATGCTGGGGCTGATCCGCAGCTTCCATGGGCAACGGCGTTAGGAACGCCTGTTTTGGTTTCTACCACGCTCGGATTTCCTGTTATGGACTGGGCATCTGGGAGGATCACGAGAAAACCTGATGACTCTGAGCTGTAAGCCGGCTGTTCTTCAATATCACTATTCTAAGATGTATGTGCTGACGTATGGCTGTAAAGGGAGGCATACATTGACCGCACGTACGGATCTCCGCTGCTAAGCTTGAGCACAACTATGTGTTCCTGTGGTTCCGCAAGCAGTCAACGGACCGTTAACACAACTGAGAAGAAGGGAACATGGTCAGAGGACACCGCTGGGAAATGAAGACGGCTTGAATATGAGTTCTTGTAGATGATTTTTTCCCTTGTGGAGTACACGACTGCTTTAATTTTAATATAGTGTTCGTTATATAATACACTACCATAGCTTTGATTTTTATGTACACATCTCATTTTAAAATTGTGCCTCCCTGTCGTTGTGATGTCCCAATTCCCAGTTGGCGTCACTGCTACCAAAAATCATTTTGGAAATTTCGTCATCGTGAGATTCTTCCCAGACGTCATTGAACCACAGTTTCAAGGCCACCAAGTTTACCACTTTGAATCATCAACTATCACTAGGCCTTTTCTCGGCCCTTCGACACGCTATACAAGAGCAACACATTAATTGTCTTGGCATCGCCCCCTCTGTCGAATGGGGCTTGGAAGAATTTAACAAGTCAAAGACTGCAAATAGACTTCTATGATGTACATTCTTCTGTTCAATGAGCGTTCGAAGTTTATCGCGTGCTCAAAGCAGAAAGCAGCTTAAGATGTTGCCTAGTGGAGTTTGTACCAAGCACCAAAGCATGATTTTTATGTCAAAAGGTCATTGCCGATTGATGACGTACCAGGAAGTCTAGTATGAAGCTGCCGAAGAGCTCGTGATTCATATGGGTCAGGCAACATTACAAGTCTATTCTGTGTAAAACCAAGCAATCATGTTCTTTGGTATTTCCAAAGATCTAGGGAGAACCGGACACATTCTCCAACTTCCCTTGCTCATGTGTTTTGAAATCATGATATCTAGACTCTAATCTACTCCACACAGCTGGCAATCACCATACTTTTCCACATCCATGCTTTAAGTCTTGTTCGTAGTGTCATATAAAATGCTGGAGTTCAGATTGTAGGCCATACCTTCACCAATATTTGGATTTGTACTGCTAATGCCTTTTGTTTACTGCTTGCTTGTGCTCTATGGGTATCATACAGCTCGTCCTGCTTTTCCCATTTGTATAATCTCCCTCACTGGCTCATCACTCCTCAAAACTGGCCATGAGCTTCCGTTTGCCTTGACAAAGTTTACCTCCAGCTTCGTGCCCATAATCTTGAACATTGAAGCTTTAGTATCGATTGAACCAAATAATGGTACCACAGCCTTGTACCTCTTTGGCGTGGCATCCGTGGTGACAAGATCGAGGGTAAGTTCATTATCGGAGAACTCAACTACGGACTTTTCTTTGTCGATTTTCTTAAGGAAGAATGACGCAATTGCTGAGGTTGGTGTTTGGTAGAAATCGTGTCTATTTCCCAGTGTCAGTAATTACCTTACCAGGCCTGTATCATCAATGGCCTACCTAATTGTCTCAAGCAACTCTTCGCCTCCAGATTTACCCGCCTTCTTTTCACCACTTCCAATAAACAAATGTCTGTCCTTGGTTTTGCATCCTTCAATCTTCATGAACTCATCGAATTCAAGTACCCTTCTCTTGCAACATGTATAACCCTTGCTGCCTTCGTGAAATATTGGCGCGCCAGGATGGAACACACATTTCTCTCCCTCCCGGCTCTCTCCAGTATATGATATTCCACAAGCCTTCCGCCTACAAATTTTCCCCTTCGCAATCTCAAGGCTGGGGTCGTCGTCTTCGGACTCTGGCGGTGGTGGAGGAGGTGTAGCTGTGGGTTGAGGTGCAGAGACAAGCCCACGAGAAGCTTCAGCGGATGTCGATATTGGCTTCGTTACTGGCACTGGGGCATCAGAAACATCATCACCTCCTTGCTTTTTCTCGATCGTGGGTGGGTGGTCGGTTGTAGAATGCTTTCCGGTCGTGCAAGGCGGGATGGAGAGAAATTCGTCAAAAGTCAATACTCTTGGCTTACAGCATTTCCATCCTAGGACGACACTGGTCAGTCACCCAGATCTAACAAAACATAGATGTTCATCGTCTCAAACATTGTGGGTCGAGCCTTTACCTTTCTGCCCCTCATGGAAGATTGGTGGGCCAGGGTGGTAGTGACAGTCTTCCTCTGGATCTGTATAGAGCTTGGTGCATGATTGATGCACACATTTTTGTGCCATTTTGAATATCGCCAACTGTTGAAGGGTAGAGTTAAATCAACCAACAAAGACAGCCTTTAAGAGCTCTAATTCCGGAGCCTTGTAAGTTGGTTTCGATTCTAGAAATTTCTGCCGGTTTGATAGCATCATTCTCACCGCTTTTGGCAGATAGACGAGAGCGCTAACGCCATCGCGTCAGCTAGGACCCGAATTCAAAATTAACTACATATTGTGGTTTTTAATCTGGCACTCATCTCTTGGCGCTTGGATTTTTATGGGAGCCTTGCTATATTCCTACAGATTAAATTCGTTGCTGAACGTTCTTTACATTGTTTTTCTACTCGAAATGCGCCCAACCTCAAGACTACTCCAGCATGCTTGTCGTATCACACTTTTCACGCGTCAAAACTGTTCTTTGTGCACCAATGCAAAAGAGAGGCTTTCGACAGTATGGGACAAGAGACCCTTTATCTATAAAGAGCTTGATATTATGGTTCCTGAGGAGAAACGATGGCGGGATTTATATGAATTTGACACTCCAGTGGTTGGTACATCGAGTAACTTTTTCGTGTACATATTTGACAACATCTAGATTCATATCAGTAACGCAAAAGACGGAGAGGAAAAGCCAGAACTTTCAGCCAAGGCTCTCAAGCTTATGCATCGATTCTCTGTCGACCAGATCACGGAGAAAATGGATTCTGTGGAAAGTGGTTGATTTTTGCGGTTGACTCTTGTCTATATCGCTTTTCAGTGATGACGTCCATCGGATCTGTATTGCTCATGTCTATCTATTAGCACTCTCTAACTACCATAACCCTGAAGCTTTGCTGGTGGGGGTCCAGACTTTGCTGTCGAGAGAGCAGCCATCACTCCTCCAGCTAGAATGTAAATATCCGTGGCAGCGCTGATCATGTCGAATCCCTTTTCGGCGAAGATCTTTCCCTGTTGACCATTCGAGCAAAAAATCCCTGCTTTCTTTCCAGCAGACTTTGCAGCTTGCAAAACTTTACTAATTGCCGCTTGAAGATTTTCGTGCATTGTTCCATCTAAGATGGGATGCCCAATATTGTTGCCAAGATCAAAAGGACCAACGAAAAGGACGTCA
Source organism: Hymenoscyphus repandus (assembly GCA_001414415.1). Taxonomy (NCBI): domain Eukaryota; kingdom Fungi; phylum Ascomycota; class Leotiomycetes; order Helotiales; family Helotiaceae; genus Hymenoscyphus; species Hymenoscyphus repandus. The sequence goes on from LLCE01000011.1 coordinate 154,750, forward strand.
ATTCCGGGGACTGCAGCAATAGCATCAACATCTTCGAGCGCCTCCTTCGTCTCGATTTGGACAATGGTCAATATTGACTCATTCGCTTGCTGGAGATAGTCCGTGGCGCCTAGTGCCGGGTTGAATCTTTCTTGTGGGAAAGGACTCCCGAATCCACGATTTCCTTCAGGGGGAAATTTGGCGCTTCGTGCAATTTTTTTGGCATCTTCCACGCTGTACAATAGTGGGACGAGTACCCCATGAGCGCCGCTATCCAAGGCGCCTATATTACACATGTTAGTAGGAGTCAGTGCTGTGAGGTGATGACTTACGCTTGACCATGTATCCCTGATTATCTGGTATTCTGACTATTGGAGAGACACCACATGCGGCAATCGCTGGGACAGCCTCATGCATTGCAGCATCTGAAGACGTTGAGTCAGTACTCTTCCTTAACATTAAATATAGGATCCTCAGAAGTTTTCGGGTTTGCTAACAAAGCTTAACACGTCTTCCAAACAAGAATCAAAAGCAAGCGCATGGTGAGAACTTCGGTCAGAACACCATTATATAAATCCCCTAGATATGATAATACAATCCACTAGATTGTCTTTCAAATCTTATAACAAAGAGCTTAATTATCCTAGATGCGACAAGGGAGTGAGTTGTATCCTCTGCTACTTAGTAGGGCAACAACACGCTTTGGAGGAGTGCCTGGGTGTAACCGGAGTTTGGAAGCACGCTCTCAAATTTTTGACCCCCCATCTGGTGGTCTTCTAATGATTCTCCTCCGAAGAACGCTTTGTGCAGTTGGAATTTTTGGTTTGGCAACCTGAATACCATGCAGAGAGAGAACATTTTTCTTACCATCCATGTTTCCATCTAAATGAAGTCAGCTATGCATACTTTTCCGAGCGCGGGTGGACAAGATATGGTTCGGATTGAATTATCACGCCACAGGGAGTAGGATAGTCGGGCAGAAAGAGGAGACCAGCAGAACTCACGCTCGCAGTCAACTACTACAAAATCAACCCCAGTCCTGGCAAGCGTTCTAGACACGTTCGATCCAGGAGCCATCTGCCAGCATCCAAATGCCGGCCCTTCCTCCATCTTCACCTTCAAACGATTTGATGCTTTCATGGCTGCCATTGTACAGTTCCTCCTCTTTAATGTCGTTGCCAGTCTTAAAGAAGTTTTCTGATTGACACTCGTATGTCTAGGAAGCCTTGATCGACACAGGGGAATCACTCGTTGAAAATAGTTGTGATTCATCCTCCACAACGCCATCTGTTTTACAAGTTACCCCACATCCTGTCGTTGGTGTTTAACCCCACTATTGATCTCGGGTGATATTCGGTCATTTTGTCAGTTTGACTCAGGGCACGATGTTCGAGAGGACTGGACGCTGTGTCTTGTCACGTCAGTGAGTACTGGCGGCACTCTAGATATATAGCCAGGTTCTCCGCAGAGTGTCCATGTGACTGCCATGCAGTCCCTTCGCAAGATCGATGGCAGGAGCCAATCTGCTTCAGTGAAGCTGCTTGGCTGCGGCTCAACCGGAAAAGCAATTATTATCCCCGTCTGGCCAGCTCCTAATGTTCTAAATATTCTCGACAGATCATAGTATCGAATACTTGCCGCTGTTGAGCTTTTTACCAGATTTACAGAACTCGAATATAGTTGGTGAAGGTTGTGATAGATTGTGATAGACTGCCATTGGAACGGGGAATGCTTCGCGGGCCGACAAATTGTCTAGTAATACGAGTCTTCACTCTGACCCGGGCTCCGCGATGCTTGCTGCAGGAAGAATTGATATTTGTATGGGTTCCGATTTGCTGCGTACAAGGAGGACGGTCAGCCTAAGTGTTGGCTGGACACAAGAGCGGTGTGAATACCGGCAACGCAAGTCTTGCTTGGCTTTCAGAGGCCGACAACCTTTTACACTATGAAATAGCTTGTGAGGTCGGCTTTCATGCCGACTGAGGTCGAGTTTTAAGAACCGACGTTGGAGCTCCCGTGCTCTGACCCCCACGCTACTGCCCGCCTGCGCAAGTGTGGGGCTTTCAAGATGCGCGGCGCAAAGCCATTCGCAAATCCAGACAGGCAGCCCCTGTATGTCAAACTGGGGGTGGATCACGGGTTCAGTTTTGGGTCGTAGGACACCGGGGATGCTTCTATCGAAGAATCCGAAAAATCTGGATATACGGACTGACATCTTCAACCTGGTGAAGTTACGAAGTCACCTCCCTGTCCCATCTTTCACATATCAAAGTACGACTTAAAACCTGTTCAGAGATTTGACTCGCCTACAATAGGGTTTCCGCAATATACTTTTTGTACGCTACGCAGGTACGTGAAAATCGTACTATCTCTGGACGTTGGCTTTAACGTTTGGAGGCAAAGTTTCGTTTTGCAAAAACTTTTGTTGAGCTTCCAAGCTTAAGGCTGAAGGGAAACATCCTGCAGCTACCCCACGGAGTAATAATCATGCATGGGTCAACTCAAAGCGCAGAGGCTGCATTGAATTCCCACTTATAAGAACTTCTGTTTTTCGATTGGCACATGGGCATCGGTCAAGGCTTGGTAATTACGAAGAGCTCGACTCAGTCAAGAGATTTTTATAGCGCCTGCACGGCTCGAGGTTACGGAATTACTCGCGAGAAGTCAATAATTATAGCAATATAATACCCATACACAGATCACTAACGATCGGCAAGACAACACAAAAGTTTATAAAGCCGGCCCCAGGAGAAAATAGACACTCGTAGTTTACTTGTTCAAGCAGAGGGCATGAGATTCTCTGGGATTCAAAGCTCAAGACTATCAGAGCACAGGGCTAGAGGCCTGTACATACATGGTGCCGAGCCTTTAAAATCAACTCTATCGGAGAATTTTTATTAGCCCGTCGATATGGTTTTAGTACTGTAGCTCCAAACAACTTTCGGTCACTTCGGTCTTGCTTACACAGTTTCATTCGGTTTGTAATGAAGATTTTCCTCGAATCCTCGCTTCTTTCGGGCCAGTCCTTGTACTCGGTCTCGTCTTCCCGATATTCGCCTCTTCGACGTCCCTCCATAGAGTGATAATAAAGTCAATATATATACCTATGCGGCATGTTGTCAAGAGATTTATTAGTAAATGGTAATCATCTGCCGCCAAAGGGTTCCAAATCCACATTATCAATATGCGGGTCGTCATTTTCCCGCTTTTATCCATTTAGCCACCCCAATCCGACGGCTCGGTCAAGGCCAAGGTTACCCAAATTAATCGCCTCTCACCCCACTCCGCCCATGTCTCACCTCTGCGAAAAAGAAAATCGGAGTCGCTTTCTCTCCATATCGACCATACATATGCATACCTGCGCTCTTGAAAGGCGTTGGTCTAGTTCATGACGCTATGGTGGGTCAGGCATAGTCAGGGCCAAAGCGCAGTCGCCGTCGCCGTCCCTCCTTTTAGGCCCTGTGCAATGGCCAAATCCTGGTTTACTTATTAAGAGGACGTATCCGCTCCCATCGTGAGTTTTTCGTTAATTACCTCGTTGTTTCCTCTTCTCCCTTGTGCAAACATCTCACTATTGTTGACCCATTTTCTCTACAAATCCCAAATACGCAAGCGAAGTCTGCGTCGTACCTCTGAGTACCTTTTCATTACGCTCGCTACGTACCTACTCGAATTGCCTCTCCTCATAATTTATTCAACGCACTGTTTCATATATTGACTTCCCGACTCTTTATTGCCACATAAACCTCTCCCCTCAACATCAGAATAAAAAATGCTTTCCTACGAGAATCGGCCAGCAATGGGTCAGCCAACTCCAGCTACGTCAGATCACCTTCCAGTTGTATCCTCGGCAACAGTCTCGATGACGAATGGCATGAGCAGGACCAAGTCGAGAATGAATGGCCAGCCCGCCACAGAGCATCAACACATTTGGTTGATCACCGGTCCTGCAGGTTGCGGCAAGAGCAGCATCGCAGCATTCCTTGCGAAATCCATGAATCTGCCATACATTGAAGGGGACGAGGCAAGTCTCCCTCGCACCAGCCTCAATTGACTAACTGACCCTACTCCCAAGTTCCACCCCGAGTCCAACGTCGAGAAGATGTCAAAGGGCATCCCGTTGACCGACGCCGACCGCTGGGACTGGCTCACGGCCCTGCGCGAAGAATCCCTCCGCCAGATCTCCGCCGGCTCCCAAGGCGTCGTCGTTACCTGCTCGGCCCTCAAGCGCAAATACCGCGATGTCATCCGCGTGGCACCCTACTACTCACACGACGTCCTCGTACACTTCGTCTACCTGCACGCGAGCGAGGAGGTGTTGATTGCTCGGGTCGGCAAAAGACAGGGCCATTACATGCCCGCATCCATGGTACACAGTCAATTTGGCATTCTCGAGGCGCCTGGATCCGAGGAAACGGATATAATTTCTGTGGATGTTAGTGGTTCGCTGGAGGAGGTTGAGCAAGATGCCCTGAAGAAGATCCGGCTGGCTATACAAACGGAGTTGGACATGGATTCGTAAGGGAGGGGTTCTTGCCAATTTTCGTGGGGGTTATGCTTAGGGTGAATGTCACGATTAGGGCTTACGGAGGTTTTGTTTCCCACCTCCTGAGAGAGGGAGGGGCGTTTACGGGCTTGCATTTTGGGTTGCTAGCGTGAGCAAGTACGTGATGGGAATCGGTTCTAGGCGTCTTACTTGCATGATTGCGCTTTGCTTTGCTTTGGGAATATCCCTTTCTGTTCGAGCGGGCATACGGGGGTACATACAGAAAAGGCGCTCGGGTACCATTCGCGCTGCAAGTTTAATGCGCCAAATACAGAAAGTGGACTGAATAGATGCGATATAATTATCACAGGATCCCGTTAAATTTCATATAATTAGCAAATATTGACTGGGTGCAATTAAGTTGGTCTCGTTTATGTGCTTCTTCGGTGTTTACTAGTTATAAGTCGTCAACTTCCCGTCCTCGTAAACACTATGGCCTCTTCAATGTTGTTCGAGAGGTTTACATATACTAGCCTTTTAGAGTGGGCACAACATTGCTTTAGCTCATCACAAGACCTCAATGCATACTTAAAAGACCCACGAGACATGCTGCCGAGTATTTCGTCTTCTCGCGATCTATATGTCTATTTCTATGCCACAATCCGTACTACTATTGCGGGGTAGAAGGCCCGCAATTCCAACAGCTGTTCATACGACGTGACAGCGCATTGGTATCACAGCTTGAGGCTGAGCCCCAATCAAATGGTTATTGGACAGACATGACCGCCCCAGCCAAAACCATGCTATGCCATGCTATTTCCCCACATGCTGTCCCTCTTCGTGGAACTTCAAGTAATGTACTGCATTGATTGGCCGGAAGTATACCCGCTGCATCCTGTGGAGATGCTTGTAATCCAAAATGCTTCATCGAAGCTGCAGAATCATGCTGTCTGGGTTTTCGACCAAGTCCTTTACCACTTCTGCGGCCCGTGCCATAGTAGCCCCGTCGATGACCCTATGGTCTGCACTCCAGCTGAAGTTACATACCTGCTTAGGGATCACTTGACCATTTTCCCCAAACGCTGGTATAGTCCTCATCTTGCCAATGCCTAATATGGCAACTTCCTTCTCGACTATGACCGGGGAGACGTATGTACCCCCGATGCTACCAATGTTTGATAGAGTGATAGTTCCACCGGTAAGGTCCAGGGTAGAAAGCTTGCCAGAAGAAGCGAGGGCTTGAAGCCGGATGAGTTCCGCGGCTATCCCTAGAACACTCAGGCTGGAAGCATTCTTGATGACTGGAACTAAGAGACCAGAAGGTGTGTCCATGGCCACGCCAATACTATGCTGGCTTCGATGAATGAGGACAGGTTTTCCTGTCTTCGAATCCTCGTCGACTCGTGCGTTGAGCATAGGGAAGCGGCCAAGAGAAATAGACATGGCCTTAACGATGAAAGGCAGGAACGAAAGTTTAGTAACCTCATTTATGGGTGATTTTTGAAGGCCTTTGTTCAATCTAGAACGTAATTCGGAGAGTTTGCTGAAGTCTATCTCGTCTGCGTATAGAAAATGGGGTTTTAACAAAGCCTTGGTCATTGACTTGAACATTTGGGATTGAGTAACTGTCAACGATACTACCGTCTCAGTCTGCTTCGTGGTCTCGACTGGGGTGGGTGTTGGTGATGGTTTGGGGATGGATTTGCTAGCATCCCGATGTCTTGCGAACTGTTGCACATCTTCCTTCATGACGCGGCCTTCTCGTCCAGTTCCATGAATATCTGTAATGTCTACCTTCAATTCCTTCGACAAATGTCTAACCGCGGGGGTGGCTAGACTCGCATGCTTCCCCCTTGGTTTTTCCATTGTTGACGACGCAATAGAGTTTGACGCTGATGTAACATCCTTTTTAGGAGTATTAAAGGGTGATTCTTCATTGGGGGAAGATGTGGCCTGCTCGGTTGAAGGGGTTGCGGGGTCGTTTGTTTGCGTTTGAAATCCCTCGCCCTCTGCTGAACCCGTTAATTCCGCAAGGTCCTTCTCATTGACATCGCTTTGTATGTCGATGTCGAGCAGAGGCTTTCCAACCTTTGCCATGTCCCCAGCTTCGTAATGCAGTTTCTTGACCACACCAGCAAATCTGCTTGTAATCTCTACGGAGGCCTTGTCACTTTGGACCTCGCAGAGCTTATCCCATTCCTCAACCCGAGCTTCCGGTTCCACGAACCATTGGATGATTTCACATTCTCGAATGCCTATTTTGTTTAGTTCCCTGTCAATAAACATAATGTCAAATCACCAACCTTCTCCAATATCTGCCAAAAGAAATGGCTTTATAGCTTGGGCCCTTCTTGATGCATAAAATGTACGGCAGAGCGGGGAATGTCCTTGAAACCATATTTTATGGGAATTTGCGACTTCCCTCAAAGCAAGTCGAGTGACACGTTGAAGAAGCATTTTGATTGTAATCCTTCCTGAGGACTATAAATTTGGGAAAAGGAAAATTCATGCTGAAGTACTTCCATCAACTCGCGGTTTAAGGACGGAGGACATCAGATAATCCGGGGTTACTCCACAAAGTGGCTCTCTGCGGTTATCGTCGGGAGGGGACATGCGCTAGAGTTAGTTAGCATGGAGCTAGCCAAGGTCGGCTGTTTCTGCCACCGCCCTCAAACTCCCAGCCTTGTCGGTGCACAGGCCCTGGCAATGCCAACTTTTGGAGCTCGATATTGACATCTATCAGATTGGCATAACAATCATGTTATTGTCCCGGGGACCATTGCGCTCTGCTAACGCCGCATCCAATGCAGGGACTTGTCTCGCGTGTCAATGGCGAGCTTTCAGTTATTCTTACAGACGCCTAGATCAAAAGCCATCACCATCGTCTAAACCCAATTCCAGCCCTGTTGCGTTAAAAGTAGACGAACCGCCTTTGCCAATTCCATCTCCCCTCGAAGATGCGCCTCGATCGTACGGTAGAGCTCATGAGACCTTTACACCAAAGCCACTTCAACGACCAATTGGTGTTCCAGACCGTCCACAAGCTGGCGAAAACACGGGGATAGACCACCGGTCACTGAAGCAAAGACGGGATGATTTTGTTGACTATGATAAGCATATCGCTCGAAGGAAACAACTGTACGTCGTCATTCGCTAATTGAATAAGTGTGGATACTAATACAAAACATTAGAACACACAAGGTGGCATCTCCTTACTTTCGAGAATGGGACAACATGAGATTTTCTAAAGGCAAATCCTTCGTTGCCCCTCCAAGGATATTTAAGTCGGATCTAGCGCTATACTTCCCAAACCTCCGCGGGCAAACACTTATTAAGGACAAATTACCGAGGGATACAACACCGTTGTTCGAAGATAAAGTGTCGATAGTCAGTGTTTTCAGCACACGATGGGCAGAAAACCAGGCTGCTACTTTCGTGTCCGAGAAAAGCAACCCAGAGCTACATGAAACTTTAAAAGCCAGTGGAGGTATTGCGCAGACGGTCCAGCTGAATGTAGAAGAGAACTGGATGAAGGCTATGCTCGTCAAGCTGTTCATGCCGTCTTTAAGAAAGACCCTAGATCAAGAACAATGGGGGAAATACTTCTTGATTAGGAGAGGCTTCACAGAAGGGTTAAGAGAGACGATTGGTTTGTTGAACACTAAGGTTGGCTACACGTATGTCCTCGATGGCAATTGTAAGATTAGGTGGGCTGGGAGTGGTTTGTCGGAACCAGAGGAGAGGGAAGGATTGGTGAGGGCTGTCACGCGGCTTATTGACGATGTTAAAGCGCTGAAAACGAAAGGCACTGTGAATCGACCGCCGCTGACTAAGACCGGTCCAAAGAACACGAAAGGAAAGCCCGTCCGTTTGTCGACTTAGTCTTGATGATATATTATATCCATACTTGTACAATAAAATATTGGCTAGCGAGCCACCCGAAACGCCCGCTTTATGTGAATAACCAATTTGCGCCTCTTACATGAAGTACAGAAACATCAGAAAGCAGAATGCGATGAAGCTTCCCATAATGATACCATCCCTTCTCTTCTTCGCGGATATTCTCCCTATCAGACTGTTGAGACCAGGAACTTGACTTGCCGCTCCCGTAATTCGTCTATTGATACTCGCCAGCGATTCTCGTTGTAGACCGAAGTTCTCATTCACTGCATATGCCTGGCTGAGCACACTGTCTGCTATGTTATGGCTGTTATCTATTCTTGCCCTCTCATCCAGCATATAATCCGCTTCTGCCGCTTCGGGATTACTAGAATGATAGGCATCGATGTCGCTCCTCACGTTGGAAAGCAGGTTTGCGCGATTCCGAGCATCCTGTAGTTGTGATCGTAATCTTGATAGTTCCCGCCTATGTTCTTGCAATATTTCTCTATGCCGCGATAGATTGTTCTGTTTCAGGGCAGAGGCTGTGAGGGTTGCTTCGGAATCAAGAAGGCGTGTGAGTTGTGATATAAGTGTTTCTCGCTGGAAAAATAATTAATATGCGGATTAAATCGCATCGCGACCCAACCTCACCTTTTCCAGTATATCTTGTAGCTTTGACTCGGTCTGCCTTTCGTCTTCAGTCGGCTTCGCTGGTATATTTGGGACTGCTGCGAACTGCGAGTACGTGTGGAATAGTGTTTCTGTCTATTTATATATCAGGTCATGTTCCTACAGCAAATTTCAGTGGACGCACCTGGGTTTCTAATGATCTTGCTTGCTGTCGCAGTTGCGCCCATCCGGTTCCTGTCGAAGACGCCATATTGAAGACTGTGGGAAATTGGCTAATTGGTGTTGGTAATGATTACAGGTATCAACTTTCACATTTCACCAACGTTACGAGTTCCAAGGTTGCAAGAGTCGGCGCGGGACGATCTCGGACCCGTCACTCACTGGGTCCGTGCGCCACGAGAGGCTGCTATCATGTGACTTATAGGCTAGAGTGCGGGACGGCGGAGTAAGCGAGCGCCGACACCACATCTGAAGAAATTCGCGAAATCCCAATTATTTACGGAAACGACGATCAGTCTTTCAATCGACAACCAACACACGACAAACACTCACGATGGTATGCGCGGTATCTTATTATCATGAAGTCATTATTTTCACTAACTCTCGATTTGATAGTCGTCCGGAAAAGTCAAGACTGGCCAGCTCTGGTCAAAGAACAAGGCCGATCTCGCGAACCAACTCACAGATCTGAAGAAGGAGCTTGGTCAATTGCGAACACAGAAGATTGCTGGCGGATCGGCATCTAAGCTCACAAAGATGTGCGTATTTTCACCTGGGAGGGAGATCGAGTCTATATATTGAGGAGGGGGATTTGGGATGGCTTGCAGGACTGGATGCTAACGAAATTTATTTCATCAGCCACGATATCCGAAAATCGATCGCAAAGGTCCTCACCGTCATCAACGCCAACCAGCGCGCACAACTCCGACTCTTCTACAAGGGAAAGAAGTATCTTCCTCTCGATCTCCGACCCAAGGGAACACGCGCCATCCGAAGACGTCTGAGCCCAAGTGAGAAGGCGGCAACTCTAGAGAAGACGAAGAAGCGAGCAGTTCACTTTCCTCAGCGAAAGTTTGCTATCAAGGTATGTTGAACCCGGGTTTCTGAGGAAAATGGTGAAATGTGGGACTGACGAGGGAATAGGCTGAGGCTTAGAGTGTTTTTGGGAATGGATTGTTCTGTGGCATGGGGTTCTTTGCAAATGGCTTGATTTTTTCAAGGATTACGGTGTATCATCGAGAATAGCATGGTTGGCATGGAGCCGCCCCAAAAATCACGACATTAAGCAAAATTGATGGCGCTACGAATCAAAAGTGACGAAATCGAAACCTAATTAACGATATCTCTGAAATCGGCACGTTGGAGAATACAATATAGCCATTCCAGGATCGGCTGTGGGAGACCATAGGAACGTCAATCGAGGTCAAGTGTTTCATGGATTGAGTCTACCGTGTTTTTTCCTGACAAGTGCAAACAAAAGAAAAGGGGACCGTTCTTTTCTCTCTTGTTCCCATAACACTGCTTGATAACTAGATGTTGAATTTTACCTGCAAGGTTCCTTCAACATCAAATGGATTCTCGAACGCAACTTGGACGAAGAACCTTCTGCGCTACTTTTATGTCCAGATTTTCCCTCAATCTTGTTTCCTCTCATTCCCCTACTACCGTATGTGCCTTCCTGTTAGGAATATCATGAGCAATTATTAACAGAGAGTCCATTCGATATAAATTCATAGACGCTTTCGGGAAACTGCAGGCATATGTCTATCTTTTTTTGTGTCAGTGTCTCCATACTCTAAATAATTTCCCGTGTATCTGTATGCAGAAGCTTCGTTGATGTAAGTTGGAGAGAGCTGCTTCCCATATACTCTGATCTACGCTCGTTCATACACACCCCGATGAGGATCGTGATCGTCAGATACTAATATTTTCTGTCATGCTGTTTGCAAAAGTATCAATCATAGCTCCTCGAGCATCAAAGTCCGTCTACAGTCCTCCCAAAAACCCAATTACCAGTGCCACTTACGTCTTCCCCCGGTTTCAACAATCTTTCATTAGAGCGCAGGGATGTTACAACTTCGAAAGCCAATCAACAAGGCGGAATGAGAAGGTGTATACATTAGGTAAAGGTAGCTTATTACCATGGAGTGACGTACTTTGAGAAACCTGAGTCTGATGATCTTACCGTTGCACCATCAGGGAGGGCACCTTTTTTGCTGCTAGTGAGGGATTTTATAGTCAAGTTGGGCTATAATGGATAGAAGTAAGATGGAATAAGAGTGGGTTGCATGGGAGGTAGAGGTGCAGGAAGTTGTTTGGTGAGGCAGATACTCAATCCTGTGTTCTTTTTGAAGGACTATGTGTATTTTATGATAATTTTAGAATCTCGTATGTCTTTCAATAGATTGCTCCTCACTTCTTAAATAGTAAGCTATATGTTCATCCAAACTCTAAGCGAGCCTTATATCATAAATCATTAACACATTAAAAGCGAGTACCAAGACACAACAATAAAAATTACATCATGTTCAAATAACAAGCCATCATTCCAATAAATAAAATCCACAAGTTCCCAAGCGCCAAAATATTTGCCGAGTTCGTGTTTTGAAACGGAGAGCTATTTGTCTCAACTGGATCTATTCGTCTCTCTGAGGTGCTACCTACTGGTACCACTGTGTTGGATACTGATGCTGTGGTAGCTGTCGAAGAAGGCTTGTTCGTACCGGTGAGGGTAAGAATGCCATTTGATGTTGAACTCGAACCTGAGAGTGAAGATCCTGTTGCAGTAGATGAAGTTGACTCCGAAGAGGTTTGTGAAGCAGAAGAAGCTCCTACACCACTACTAGAACTCCTACTTGTCCCCGCACTTACTGTTCCACTTGGTGTGCCTGTTGCACTTGAACCATAGACTGTTGTCGCACTCCCAATTATGATTGGAACGGCGACTTCAATAGTTGAACCCGATCGTATGGTTGTGACGGTTGTAGTCATGGTACGGAGACTTGGACCTGTAGATGTTGCCGGCGTTGAGCTTGAGGGTCCGCTTGCACTTTCTGTGGAAGTTGCGGTCTGGCTTGCGAGACTGCTGGCGAAACTTTGCGCTGAACCTATTGCTGAGGCTGGTATGGGAGCACCGGCCAATTGGCAAGCAAGTTGTAGGGGAGTGAGGAGGACATTGGTGTCCAAGTTGTTATCGCATTGCGAATGCACTTTGAAACTAGTTAGAGCAATTCGAATGTTTTCGAGGGTGTTTTACTTACTGCATGTTATAATATCTGGTAGGAAATTGCCTCTCGTCGCTCGACATAGGCAGCCGACGTCGAGGAGGGAGCAACCAGTCGAACCGTCGGCATTGATACAATCTCCAATACAATTTGGAAGAAACGAAACGGCTTGTGTGTTTACAAGAGGCAGGAGAGTAAAGTTAAATGCCAGGAGCCTCAAAAGAGAGCTCATTAAAGCCATTCCGACCAGTGGCATATGATCGAATCCGCTTGTTAACAAAAGTCCTCTTAACTTTTTTACTATTCAGACAAGATTCACTACAGCATAGCTAGACGAAGTTCATCTCACAAATAAAGAAAATAAAATCATGAGATGGCAACATCACAATGGTAATATGTCCTCGATCACCATTATGTGGCGAACAAATCCGCCTCAAGCTGCAAGACCACGTCAAGGTTGAACTTCTTTCCAGGTTTCTCGAAGCTAGGAGCCAATGAATTGTGATCTCCCCGCAAAATGTGGCTGACTTGCATGCACCGCCACACTTGAGGCATTCGACATCCCCAACTCATCCATGAGCTGCACGTGTTAACCAATGAGTGAAGCTTTCTTTGAAGATCTCGAACATCGTCTGGAAGCAATAAAGGGAAAATGAACATAGGTATTGTTTCTGTCGTTGAAAGAAGGCTCGAGGAAGCCTTGATTGTTTGCTTGAGAACAGTAACATTATAACATTTTATCAACGAAAACATCGTGATACTCTACTGCACCAATGCCGCAGCCTGAGCATCAGGAGAGTACTTCATCAGAAGTGCTGCCCTAGTGCTGCCTGGTTCTCTTGGTTCTTCTCCAATTGTCTGATAGCCAAACTTCTTGTACAAGCCCACAGCAGTCGGGTTATCAGAGTCCACAACTACGCTTCCAACATACTCCTTGCCCAACTCCTTAGCATCTTGCATTGCTTGCTTGATACTTTTGTACATCAAGGCTTGAGCAACACCTTGACCACGAACTTCTGGCAAGGTGAACATCCCATTTACGCGAAAATGAGCATAATCTTGAAGATCCGTGGATTCTGTATTGACAGAGCTCCATGGATTACTTGTCGGAGAAGCTCTGCGAGCAGAGTCAGAAACCTTTCACCCCAACTGGCTTGTACTAGATCTGGATACATAAGAAAGTAAAAGAAAGCTTCGAAAGTATAAAGCAAATCACTCACTTTTCTGGAGCAAATGGCAAAGGACCTACCATCGTTATAGAACCTATGACTCGTTCTGCTTGAATCGCAAGCAACGTCGTCGCCATTGGACTTGCAAGACGATCGTACCAAGCATCGTCAGTAAATGCTATTTCTCTCTCGTAGGTCGAACCAAACATCTTTGGGGCAGTTTGTAGTGCAAGAAGGCGAAAGGCTTTGTAACGTTCCACAACAGCTTGGACACTGGCATCTTCGCGTTCGATTTTGAAAATTTGGTAAGCCATGTTTTATGTGGACAGGACTTCAGCGCTTCGAGTATGTATCTCCCTATTTAGGTAGATTGAGTCACACAGAGGACGTTACTCATTGCAACAGATACAGCACCGCGTGAAACGAAGTCCTGATTCTCTCGTGGTTTGGGTAACACGAACAATCTTCTGTATATAGTTTCCCCCCTAATCTGGGCACACGACCAATCTACAGCGGGCCTAGAATTGTCGACAGTGGCGGGAACAAGCAAGATGGCGGCTGCGGTTTGCAGGTTTCAAGTATTTGTGTCGCGTCTGATGCAATTCACGTAACGTGACCGAAATGGCCTTGGCTGAGTGGCCAGAGGCTGTCCTCAAGATGTTGGTCTTCCGCAAGGGAGCAGGTGTCACCAGCCAAAGAAGTTTGGTGGTGTCAAGCAACAACAGCAAGTGTCAGCTGTTGTTGTTTCAACTCACGCGCTGGGGCATGGGCTAAATTCGGAAGCGAGTCCCGTACGGCGTAGTGGAGGGGAATGGCGTGCAAACACCCACCCACCCACGACGAGGCTGGACTTGGGGGCGCTTGGTCACATATTATGAAAAGGGACAGCCTCCTCAATATGTTTATCTTCACATGTGCGCTCAGAACGAATCGCTCCTTCGTATATGACAGCATATTTCACAATGAATTCACCAACCTCACCCCTATTTCAGGACTACGATGATGCTAAGGTGTTTCACGATGCGCAGGAGCGTGTTCTCAATGAAGCAAGTAGGAACTTTGTGATTGAATTTGGTAAAGATGAGGCACAGATTGCTTTCGATTTGGGGGAGCAAGATTTCAAAGGTCTTCTCGACACACCAAAGTCTCCAACCCGACCTATAAGATGGATGTAAGCATATTCTCTACTATTCTTGTATACAAAACTGTAACTAAGCTCTGTTTGCAGAAACATCTGGGGACCACACCTTCAACCAGAGGTAGCAGACTGTTTAGGCACCCACTATGGCTTCACGAAACGACTCCAAGCCATAATTAAAACGAAGCCCATACCAGAAGGAGACAGATCTGCGGGCCGAGAAAGGAGACATAAGTTCGATAAGTTTACCGATTTGATTCCTCATAAGGAAAGAGACTTGGAAAAGGGAAGACTCAGTGGAGATATTGCTAGAGATACCAAAATTACTGCTATGATGCGTGGCCCGAGTCATTATACTATTGTGAATCAGATGGTCAATTATCATGCTATTGATTTTGGCGAAACATGTAAGGCCCAGAATGTGGTTCGAAGACTTCAAGCTAATGTTATATAGTCATGTGTGTTGGTGCCAATTGGATGCATGAGAGAAAGTCGAAGCCGAAGTCACCAGTAGTAATGGCAACAAGTGAGATAGAGGATGAAGGGAAGCAACGTCGACTATATTCTTGGCTTATTCTATGTTGCGATCGTGAGCACCTTTAAAAGCGCCATTAGGAGCAATTTCATATTTCAACATACTAACTTAAAGTAGATACCGTCATTTCCTTCCATGAGGATCCCGGCACCGGCAACACTCCAGACGATTTAGGCCTTATTCGTGCGAATCTACTAAGTGTCTTTAGCCAAGTCTCAAACCAAGTTGGAGACTCTTTCAACCCGATCTCAATGCAAACTGTTCGTGATTCTCTGAGTCTTGTCCAGAATTCCAAGGATTGGGGACTTGATGGTTCCAGTAACCTGTTTTACTACCTATTCGACGACTGGCGTGCTGCTTATCAGACGGTGGGGGGTTTCAGCCTCAAGTTGAGTGAATTGGTATGTCAAACCTCTTCTTTCGTAAGCAAGCCGTAAGCTAATATATTGCAGCGCACAGACATTCTGCAGAACGCTGTAAGAAACCTACTTAAGCACTGAACGTGGATAAATTGCTAATCTTAGAAGACCAAAAAATCCGTTGACACAATTGAGCTAGATGTAATTCCTCGGCTTCATGTTCTGGGTACACGCATAAGAGAAATGGAGCATGTATACGAAGGCTACAAAAACCTTATCCAGCGGATTCTTGAACCTCCAAGGAAACATAATGTAAACCTAACCCCAACGTCTCCTGCCTCAGCAAACTTTACGGCGACCACTAGCCGTCGAGGTCCGCCGCTTGCTCTTTCTGCCGCTTCGCGATTTGAGCGACTTGGTGATCGCCTGCAGCTTTTGATCTTGAGTGAGATTAATGAGTTCTTGGCGGAGAAAGATGCTCTTACAAACACAGTGAGTGATGTCTCTCCTTCTACTTGCACATCTGCTGATTATCATTAGTACTTCAACATCAACGCTCAAAAAGACTCCGAAGCAACGGCACGACTCACACGTGCAGCAGGCTTACTAGCAAAGCTTTCTGTGCTGTTTCTCCCAGTTAGTCTCATGACAAGCTATTTCTCCATTCAGATTGCGGAGCTTGAGGGAGTTTACACCACCAAGGATTACTGGTATTCGTTTGCCGTAATTATGAGTGTATCCTTCTTGTTCTTGTTCTTCTTTGCTAGGTTGCTAATGTGGCTTACGGAGACGTTTGAATCTTCGTGGAGGAAGGTTGAGATGCGGATAGTGAATATAAAATTAAGGAAGAAGGATCCAGCAAAGGAATCATGACGAGGTGCTAAATATGGGGATTGTATTATATATGTAGGTGATATATTGTGATTTATTGTCATATGCATAGTATCATGGGGCTTGGAATAGGTTTGCAACATATTACGACAATCTTTGAAATGGCGATGGGGATTTTGTTTCGGGTATCAATAAGGAGAGAATTGGAGGCTCGGTCAATTATAATCGGTGGCTATATTTGAAATTAAGACAGCATAACCAAAGCAAATCAAAACACCATGAACGGTATTCCATCTATGTAGTCCTCAAAGAGATACGAACAGCATGACTCCATACGGCTTAATATGCGAGCATCGTCGATACTTCAGATGGCTCAGAAGCTCAGCTGCAAGCGTTCAGGGGTAGATCCCACCTATAGGAAAATTCTGATTTTAGGAAACAATCCATCGTGCTACAATCTCTAAAGTCCAGGAATATTTGATTGTAACAACCATACTTCGTCTCATGAACTCAGTGTGTGGCAAAATTCGGTTGACTCGTCTTTTCTTCGCTTAGTCTCCTGCCCACCAATCAAAACCTATGTCTCCATGATTCGCTGAGCGCTTCAGAGGACGATAAGGGCCACAAAAAACACATCTTACAGTACTGCATCAAAGAATCACCTTGATCGATACAGCAGCCAAAAATAACGTCTCATCTATCGAACTTAGACAAAAATTAAAAAGAACAAAATTTTGATGAAACGACCAGAGTAGGACTCGAACCTACGCCCTCGAAAGGAACAGCTGTCAGAATTGATTCTAGGCTGTCGCGTTAACCACTCCGCCATCTGGCCTTCGTTGTTGATAGTTTCAGCTTTTTGTAATATATAAATATTTTCTAAAGTGTGGCGTGGTGGATCGAGGACTTCTGCTATGCGGGGCCAACCCTTGGTTTTATGCTTTGTGGCTTGGCGTTTCTTAACTGTGGGAGATTTGGAAAAGGTTTTAGTCTCAGAGGTGATAAGTCAAGAAATTTCTATATTGGTTATCTACCAGAGCACCATTGAGACAGCAGACACTTGCAAATGATTTTCTGTTCTCCATTTTGAAGGCGAATGCCATTGTCTGTCCTGTTTCAAAACACTAGCAGTAATTGAGCCATTTTCTTGTAGAGAATGACCGTAGTTGTTTTTTATTTTGTAGGAGTCTCACTGGTTCTCCGGTTTTCCCTAGGAAAATCATTATAATTCTTTGCGGGTTACTGCAACAATCTTGATAAACTCTCCATTTTATTTTTCAAGAAAAAGGAGGGTAAAGGTAACCAATTACTACCAAATTTTCATTTAAATTCTGGAAGAATCTCGATGACAACATTCTACAAGGCCATCCGTCTCTGTACTCCTGCTGTTTCTCTGTTTTTCAGAAACTCTGATATGTCTATTTTTAGATAATCTCAATAGTGCCCTGTCAATTCCGCACTTACTGTTAAAGCGCGAGGCGAGACGTACACACTAACCTTCGATGGTTCCATGTTTCAAGATTGGTCCTGTAAAATGTCTATGGATTTAAGAGGAGAACCCAGTAGAATATCTTTGTCAAGGTAGGACAAGAGCATCAGTTCTCTACTTCTCGTCAGGGCATTGATATAGAGGCCTGCAGCTGGGTAGCTCCTATCTCGCTAAACGAGATTCATCCTAGAAAGTCGTACAAACAGGTGCACAAATAATGTACGTGAAACGTATTGCAGTCATGCTGTGTGATGAATGTAGACGAGAAGGGTTACGAAGCTAGATAAAAGCTAGACTAGCGTAATACCTGCATCATCTGAACCGTCATGTGATGACCCCAACAACTCTCAGTTGCGAGGTCTTGCCGTGACGCTGCAGACAAACTCAATGACCACAGCTTCATTTGTATAAGATTTTATAAATGACTTAAGCGCTGCTACCTGTCAGAACGTCGTTCATATGAGGGCTAAAAGTAAGATAAATGACGCAATTGCTCGAATGCACGCACTTGAGGTCAACTGTCCCCAATCCTAAATAGCGCAACTGCAGCTGCTCTTCCATGTTACCCATGAAGCAATCCCAGGTGCCACCAACGAGATCACAAATCCGAAGGCCATGCACACAATGGTTTCAACTCCTCCAGTCAAGTTGGTGAGAATGCAGTGTCGCGTGCACCTATTCGTACCTTCGATGACCGTAAAGCCGATATCACGAAGAACGTCCTACACGTGGGTCCTTTCATTGGTCGAAAGCTCAGACGATTCACAAACACCTTGAGGGCTAGCTGGTGCGCCGTGACTCTCGCTGACCTCGAGCTTTCTGCGAGACTAATAAAGTCTTAACGACCACGAAAACGTAGGAAGATTGTAGGTTTCTTTTCCTTTGCTCCCTGGCGAGCCTGTCATACATCATCCGAATTATCTAGCGAGCATTTTCGTCCTTGTCTCGCCAGTCAAGAGATTCCGGAACTGATCTACTCGTTTCCCGTTTGTCAAGGATTCGGCAGGCACGAACGTCAGCGGTGCACTTGGTTGATCACGAAGCTGCCTTCTCACCAGGCTTACAAGCTGGAAACTAAGAATGATCACATCTACCTAAATACTCCTACATTTATTTTCCTTTTCCTTTTCCTCTCCCAAATTGTACACGACAAATTGTTTAAGCATGCGAATTATCGCATTATTTCTAGCAGTCGGTCTGCTGGATCTCACATATGCAAAGCCCATCGGCTCCGGCCAGCATCAACAAATCCTGCAGGCGTCATTGGAGGACCTGGCAGATTCACCACACCCGCGACCAGCCTCAAACCGGTTACATGGCAGATTCCTCCACATCACTGGTATGCTGGTTGAGGCTCCCTTATCTTGTGCGATGCTAACCAGGGTGCAGACATTCACCCCGATCCTCATTATAAGAGTCTTTCATCAACTCAAGCGGACGATGCCTGCCACCGAGGTAAAGGACCCGCGGGGAAATATGGAGCAGAAACTACAGATTGCGACAGTCCTTATGCGCTGGTAAATGCGACCTTCAAATGGATACGAGAGAACCTCAAAGATGAAGTAGATTTTGTCATTTGGACCGGGGACTCTGCTCGACACGATAGCGATGAAAAGATTCCACGAACTCAAGACGAGGTCTTGACAACGAATAGATGGATCGCGGCGAATTTCGCCGAGACCTTTGGGAAGGGCAATGATCCGAAGAAAGCACTGTCAATACCTATCGTCTCTACTTTTGGCAACAACGACATTCTACCTCACAATATCCTTCTGTCGGGGCCGAACAAATGGCTGAAAACCTATACCGATATCTGGAGCAAATTCATTCCAGAGGAGCAGAGGCATGGATTCGAACGTGGAGGCTGGTACTTTGTCGAGGTCATACCAAATAAGCTAGCGGTGTTTAGTCTCAACACACTGTACTTCTTCTCGAACAATGCAGGTGTAGATGGTTGCGCCCAGAAATCAGAACCTGGTTATGAACACTTCGAATGGCTACGGATTCAGCTCCAATTCATCCGAGAACGTGGAATGAAGGCCATTCTCATCGGTCATGTTCCCCCCGCACGAACAGAAAGCAAGGAACTGTGGGACGAGACCTGCTGGCAGAAGTACACTCTTTGGTTGCAACAATATCGTGATGTTATCGTTGGTGGATTATATGGTCACATGAACATCGATCATTTTATGCTCCATGACACCAAGCAGATTACTATATCGGGACAGAATGAAGCTTCAGCCGCTGACGAGGATCGAGAGATCATGGACGACGACCTTTCTATCGAGTCTGCAAATGACTACCTGGAAGAACTACGGGAAAACTGGTCCAGCTTACCAAACCCAGCACCAATCTTAAAAAATTCCGATCCATCCAAGGACAATAAAAAGAAGGGCAAGAAGGGTAAGAAGAGCCCAAAGGACAAACTTCTCGATAAGATCGGTGGACCCTGGGGTGAAAGGTTTCACGTAACCAATGTTGGTCCTAGTATTGTGCCCAACTACTTCCCAACCCTCCGCATCATTGAGTACAACATCTCTGGTCTTGAAAAATCTCCTATATGGGCCGACGTGCAGAAAGCATCGGAAATTGTGGAACAGGCTCAAAGAGGTCAGGACGACATGGACGCTGACCTCTCGGCGCAAGTTGAGTTCAACGGAGAAGTCGGCTTTGAAACTATAGATGAGGACAGGGGTTTGAGCATTGCCAAGAAACATAAGAAAAAGAAGAAGGGCAAGAAGCACAAGAAGAAGCCTAAACATCCTAAAGATCCAAATCTTGTCGTCCCTGCTCCGCCTACGAAGAGCGCGCCTCCTGGCCCGGCATACTCACCTCAATCTTTGACGATGCTTGGATACACGCAGTACTTCGCCAATCTGACCCACATCAATAATCTACAACTTGTTGACGCCCTGGATACAGAGTCACAAGATGACATTTGGGAAGAAAAGTGGCGTGAAGGCAAGCATAAGGGGAAACATCCAAAGGACAGAAGTCAGCATCCCAATCCTTTCAAATATCAAGTTGAATACGACACGTTCAATGATACAATCTACAAGATGAAGGACATGACTGTTCGAAGCTACCTCCGACTTGCACATCGCATTGGCAGGTATAAACCAGAAAATGGTGACTCAATAGAAGGAAATGATTACGAGAACGGCACCGAGGAAGAAGAAGATTACGACAATGATAAAGATGAAGAAGTTGATGTTGAAAAACACAAGAAGCACAAGAAGCATAAGAAGCATAAGAAGAAGAAGCATCATAGACAACACGAGAAGAACAAAGTGTGGTTGACGTTCATCCAGCGAGCTTTTATAGGAACACTGGACGAAGAAGAGCTTCGAAATTTTGATTTTCCTATTGATCAAGAAGCAGTGCAAGAGTTATCTGGCGACCCTCATAACGGCGAACTATGATGATCAAGTTTTTTCCCAGGGGCAGGAGTTGGCGTTTGAGCATTTAAGGCGCTGGAGTCTGGCAGGGATGATACCGAAGGTCTACAACGCTGCTAGAAGCACATTTTAACGGCCTCAAATTATATATATATATATATATAATATTCTTTCCTTTTGGAAGCTACTAATATCCCAAAAAGCCCAATATCCTGTGTTTCCTTCCTCAATTTGTCCCCCTCCACGTCAGTCGTCCATACATCAAGCTTCCGCCCAATGCTTACGCTTCCCTGATTTACGGACGATGACCTCAATGCGAGATCCGCATATCATACGCCCAATTCAGCAGATAGGAGAGGCAAGCTTTTTAGCGATACGCAGCTGAGTAGTAAGTCGCCACTTGTAATTGACCCTAGCCAATCATTTTCCCCGTTTATCTATCCTCGCACTACTATTGATCGCCTGAGCCTTTCATCTCTCAGCCCTGCAAGTGCAGGGTGGTACCGGATTTCGCATGCGGAAGGTACAAATGTGGGGTGGAACCGCAGAACCACTACAGTGGTCAATCGGTTTTGCCATGACGAATGAGATATGACAATGATTGGTGAGAACCCCAAGGGTCAATTTAGCATAAACAAGATGTTCAAGATGAGAGATTGTTGATCGAGTTGCTTATTGCATTCTTCATCTTCCTTCACTTTTGATTGATATGCCCAACATCTAGGTTTGTAATATGCGTTTAGTTATTGTGCTAGCAGCGCTGCTTTTGAACAGTGTTGTAGCTCAAGTTCAATACACATCAACTGCTTCAGCTGCAGTTGAGAAAGCAAGAGCAACAGCTCTGACCTTAAGTCCAACAAGTCATGTACAGGGAAAAACATTCGACAGATTCGTAACTATCTGGCTTGAGAACACAGATTTTGATATAGCAGCCGGTGATCGTAAGTCCCATCCAAATTATCCTGAACCAAATAATCCCCTTCCCTAACTTATATCTTCCTAAACAGCAAACCTCAAAGCCCTCGCAACCCAAGGCATCACCCTCACAAATTACAATGCCATCACCCACCCCTCCCAAGGTAACTACATCGCAGCAGTTGGCGGCTCCCTCCACGGTGTCACTGGGGATTCCTTCCTGAGGATTCCGAATAGCGAGAGGACTATTGTAGATTTACTGGATGCGAAGGGGATTAGTTGGGGAGAGTATCAGCAGGATTTGCCGTATAGTGGGTTTCAGGGAAATTATGTCAATCAGAAGAATGGGAAGAATGATTATGTTAGGAAACATAAGTGAGTTTGCTCTTCCCTTTTTCTTTTGTGATATTTTGGTTTGGAGAGGGGTTTTGGGGGTATGAGGATGGGGGAATGCTGACGTATGTGTTAGTCCTCTAATAAGTTATGATTCTGTGACCGAAGATGTAAATCGTCTAGCTAAGATTAAGAACTTTACGATGTTTGAGAGGGATCTGGCGAATAATGCGTTGCCGCAGTGGATGTTCATCACGCCGAACATGAGTGAGTCTTCTTGCCCTCCTGTCTCATATAGTTTCTGTTAGGAGGCGTTCCATTGAGGATTAAAGGCTGACTTGGAGATAGCTAGCGATGGTCATGATACGAGCGTAGGAATCAAAATTACATATATGACAGTGATGAGTTGACGTCTGTAACAGGTTACTACTGCCGGAAAATTCACGCGCGATTTCATCACACCTCTATTGAGTGATCCGAATTTTATCCAGAGGACTTTGGTGCTTATAAGTATGATCACCTACATCCTTACCTCTCCCCATATTCAGTGCTTTAAAATAAATGTTCACATCCCCATCTAGCATTTGATGAGCGCGAGATCTACACCCCACCAAACAAAGTCTTGTCAATCCTCCTTGGCGACGCGGTGCCGGAATCCAAGAAGGGGACGAAAGATAATACGGCGTATAATCATTACAGCCAAATGGCAACTGTGGAGAATAATTGGGATCTGGGAGATTTAGGAAAGTCGGATCAGGGGGCTAAAGCATTTTTCTGAACATGCAAGGCAATAGAGGTAGTTGGTGGGATCTTAGTCTCTCAATATTGAATACACGTTTTCTGCGGCGGTCTAATTCTTTGTTGACTTCTTTGGGGGAGTTGTCTCCTCCTCTTCGTCTTCTTCGTCTTCTTCGTCTTCTTCGTCTTCGTCATCTTCTTCTTCCTCTCCTTCTGTTTCTATAGTCCCGTCCTCATTTCCTTCTTCCTCTTCATCTTCATCTTCATCTTCATCTTCATCTTCTCCCTCTACATCTGCTTCTCCAACCCCATTACCTTGACCCCGACCTTCACCATCGCCCTCCTCATCCACGTCTAAGTCCTCTCCTTCTTCTTCCTCTTCTTCGTCTTCATCCTCCCCCTCCTCGTCTTCATCTTCCTCGCCTTCTCCATCCTCCTCACCATCCTGCAAAATACTCGCTCCTGCACCCTCCCCTGCTACACTGGCAATAAACGATCTTGACGCCACCTTCATTGTTCCCGGCCCCTTGGAGCTCCCAGCAACTTTCCCACTCCACTTGTCACTCACAAACTTTACCCCAACCTTTCTCGGGACATTCTTGATCATGAAGGTAGGTCTCAAGTCCCAATCCCACTTCTCCTTGATCTGTCGGAACATGATCTTTTGACATGCGGCAGGACATGGATCGACGATGGCTTTGCGAATTTCAGGGAGGGAAAATTCTTTGCCGGTTGGTGGTGCTTCTGCGGCGATTTGCTTTGGGGTAATGCTGAAGAGGAGTTTGGGGTTGAGGGCTATGCCGATGACGTCTGGTTTTTTGCTGTCTTTGCCGTGGCGCTTGCTTTAAGAAGTGAGTTAGTAGCGATTTGACTTTGGAAGGGGAATAGTGATCTTACATGTATTCAGCTGCCCATATGTAGAAGAAGACTTCAGCGCAACGTCCAAACCCAATATCTAAACCATCTTATCAAACCTGGACTTCAAAGGGATCCGATATACATACCTCCTTCCCTGCCATCACTATCAACCAACTTATCGTCATAACAAACAAGCTTCTCCGGCAACTTCTTCCTCTGCTTCTCAGTCAACTTCTCCCCAAGCACATCAGTCATGGGTCTCTCTAGCCCGACCGGCTCATACCCCAACCGCAACAACCTATCCTGCCTCAATCTAATAACATGGAAACTCCTCGGACTAATCGTGAAATCCGCCAATTCAGGTTCCAAAGCCCCAGGATCCCCAGCTTTTTTCTTCCCCTTATTCTTGATAACCTTCTTACCTTCTTCATCTACCCCTTCAAATTGTGTATCAAGCAATCCTTGGCCGGGGTGGGGCAGGCCCATACCGGCGGTTGAGCCGAAGAGCGTTTGCAGCTTCCCTGTGGTGGGATCGAGCCAGTAGGCAACGTGTAGCATTGCGGGGAGGAAAGATTCGCCGGCGAGAGTGCGGCACCATTGTGCAAACAACCCCAGAAGAGGGAGGAAGAAGTTTGACTCGGTGACAGTAATGTCGTCAGCGGGGCGGGCGGTGATGGAAAGGATGAAGCCGAGGTTGTCGAAGAGGGTTTCGAAAGATAGACTCGCGCCGTCAAAGGTTGATTGTACCCAATCTAGGTCGGTATCTAGGCCGCCTTTCACGCCGCTGAATGTTCAGAGGATTGGGCTGGGCTTGGAGGCAGGATGGGGACTCACGAGAGTTCTTTGATGTTTGCTACGCAGGCGAAGATGTCTTTGCTTCCTTGTTCATCGAGAGCGTATTCGTCTGGTACTCCATAGGAAGTTTGGTTCTTTGCAAGCTTATCGAGAAAAGTGAAGATCTGTCGAAGATGAAAACTAAGTATTAAGCGCAATTCAAGATATGCTTTAGGAGGTAAATCATACTTCTTTCTTCTCCCATTTCCAGGCAGACTCTACATCGAGCTTCCCACTCGCAGAGGTTATTAGTTCAGTCATGATTCTTAGACAACTACTGTGTATGGAATTTTATGAGTGAAGGAGAAGTAATTTATACGTGTGGAATTGAAATCTTGACGCACTATTTACTTGGCGGCTAGATATTATTAAATTCGCCCGCTAGCTTTAAAAAATAAAGTGGCGTCTTGGCTGCGGCCGAACTTCATGATCTCTTAAATCTCTCACTAGGATAGACTGGTGAACTTAGATAATGGTTGCAAAATCCTATGGCAAGTCGAGCAAGCATGACATAAGCGAGATCTGTAGATAGCCGAACATCAACAGGCTACCGAAAATTTTCAAAATCGCAGTGATGACTATGGTTCATCCTAACATTGGCATGCATTGTCTGAGAGAGTTAACGTAGCGGGAATACGAAGGTGGTGGAGCCTCAACCAGCTTCCTCGGTAGAGTAGAAAAGGGGCAATAACCGAAGTAGGAATATGCAGCGTCAGATTTCGGCTATTACTCATCGCTAATTTACCGAGAAACTCGCCAGAGTGAATGAAGCTGAGTGCAACTAAAACTTGTCGGCTGTAACGTCATTCAATTTTCTTTTCGATGGTTTACCGCTATTTGCTGCAATTATTAAATGCTGATATCATGGATTGTTTTTTGCTTTGATGCAAGCCAGACCTTCGGTGGCGAGCTTGCTTGCTTGTTGCCACTAGATGGCGATTGCCTCAATGATCTTTACTGGGCAAAAGATTGTTAGCTTCCCGTCAAGACTTTTTCATTATAGTTGTTTTCATTGGCGGACGTTTTCTCAAATCTTCGTGATGCGAGCTGAGACGCCTAGTCTGATCAACTTACCCGTGCCATCTGGATCGTTACACATGTAGAGCAGAACACTCTCTTAAGCAGATTACATTCCCGAAAACATAGTAGACCGTCGATAACCACTCCGTCATTTACTAGGATACTGTTTCAAATTGTGAATTCGGAGATTTTTAACTGGTTATACCAATTCTCCCAAAATTGATCTTCTGGAACAACCCTCAAAAGGCGAAGTTTATCAAAGGCACTATTATGAGCACAATATTTTCCTACGATCAAGAAAAAGGCTTCCTGGCCTGCACGAGTGAGCAGCAAACATGACTCAGCCAGATTAGCTAGCCTCAGGCTTGCGATCATATCTTCAAAACGTGTTTCTAGGTGTTCCCTCAACGATTCGGCTGTGCACCTCTTGCAGTGGGACATCTGTAATCCATCCCCAGAGTTACGCACAGAGAGTTAGAAACCCAAGGGTTTGGATACTTAAGATCCTACTCCATCGTTGCGTTTATTCTAAGGCGGAAAAATCCGACTGGTGATTTTCTGCAAACACGGCTGCGATAATAGTAAGAAACAACTTTCTGTAAATGTCACACATGTTGGACAGTCCCATGTCCCAATCAGCGCTGCGCCATGATTAGCGCTTTGAAGTTGTAATTTAGTTAGGGACAAGTAAAAAAATAAGTAGCTGTACCTGTCATCTTGGGTTATATACAGCGAGTCTATCCAGACATAACGTATTCCGAGTTTTCGAGTGAGAAAAATAGCATCATGAAATAGCCTAGGTAGCACACTAAAAGGTATGCCCCCGAGTCTCTCCGCAAGAGCTCTCTTATCAGTGGTAAAGTGCTGAGAGTCCCCCAGCAATGGCGTAGGGCAAGATGACGTCCCACTTCCCTCAGACTCATAGAGTTAAGAATTCTAGTTGAGATCCTCAGAGCCAGCATCAAAGACCCGATGTGACAAAGGATTTAGCGACTAACTCTTACACTTTGGATGTCTACTTTCGCATTCCGAAATCCACTCATTAAATCGCGAGATACACTGATTTCCCTTTAAGTCTTTTATGATACCAGAAGGAAACTGTACGGCTTTAAAAGATTCAGGCATGAAGCCATGATTGACAGTGGCTTGCGTAACCTTTTCATAAAATGGTCATTTCATAAAGACATGTCAGTATTTCGCAAAGAAAGTGTCGAGGCTTCGTATGAGACATTGCACTGTCCAGGTTTATGGTCTGTGTCACATAAGGACACGATAGAATAGACCAAAGCTCATTACTTGACGGGGAACGGAAATCAAGGCGTGCAGAGTTTTTCGACGAGTCGTCGAAGGTTGACATTTGACGAAACTCAATGGATAATGTTTTCTTATCAACACCTGGCATAAGGGTCGTCCGTATTGTGTAATACTTTGGATCACGTTTACATAGTTTTGAAACTACATCGGCGCAAAGAAGCGAGCAAACGGGGCAGCCTTCTTGTGCTGCCCTTTCCGTATTCTCGAAACCTCTCGGGTCTTGGACGTAACAAGCACGGTAGTACTTTGGGATCAATGGTCTTACGCGAATCTCACACCATGTCATGCTGCAAACGATAATTTTTATTGGTTGGGGGTATGGTCTCGAAGCGCAAAGGGCTAGCGATATGTTTACCAGTCGGGGAGTCGCAGGGAACTCGATGAAAGGTATCTATTTGTGGTAGCCAATAGCACGTGTTTACTAATTCCATCACCTGAACAAGCTGAAGGTAGACGTGTACCATTAATTATAATATACTCTAGCTACATTTCGCATTCATTCATCTACTTTTCGCTATTTTTCTCTCCCTTCTCCTTACTCTTGAACATACTCTTCAAGGAGTCGACACCCTTTCCGGCCTTTCCAAACACAAACCCAAATCCAAAGCTCCACCCCTTGATTCTCACAGTATAAATGAAAAAGTAGACCAGCGCCCAGTTACTAATGCAGAAGGCGAGAAAAATTCCAAAGTTCCGCCATTTGTAGCTCGCCTCGATGTTAAGAGTTGCCAAATAATTGGACCCGGAGCTGTATTGGCAGAATCCACAATCGCTTGTAGCATCTGGGTTGGTCAGGTAGCCTTGGCCAAACTGGGTGACGAAGGCAGACGCGTAGGATGAGCAGGTTTGGCCTGGAGGTGGGTTGAAGTAAGCTGCCTCTTGTGGAGCGCAACGAATTGGAATGTTAGGGAGTGTAGCGGCAAGAACACCACTGATCTATAGAATTGTCAATGCGATGCCATGGTGGCGACAAGGTGAGACTTACCCAATATTGTGAAGGTATGGTGTAGTACATCCAGTAT
This sequence comes from Hymenoscyphus repandus, assembly GCA_001414415.1. Classification (NCBI taxonomy): domain Eukaryota; kingdom Fungi; phylum Ascomycota; class Leotiomycetes; order Helotiales; family Helotiaceae; genus Hymenoscyphus; species Hymenoscyphus repandus. The sequence goes on from LLCE01000011.1 coordinate 182,904, forward strand.
TTCCAAATGGATGACAGCTGCGAGTATGGTTGTGCAACACCATTGAACAAACCAAACATGACAAAGAACAATGGCAGGATGTTAGAAATGACAGTCAAAGATGGTGCAAAAGCACAGATCCACTGACCCCAAGAAGCTTGGAAGAGGAACTTGGATGTTGTTAGGATAATTATAATGGATATGTGGATGACACTTACGAAGAGGATGGTCATGAGGTAGACATAACCAGAAGCGGACGATTCTGTAGGAAGCCCTGTAGCAAAGTACCAAAGCAGCCAATAAATAGTCCCTGAAACGATGGCCATTGGGATTTCCGCAACAACATTGGCCGTGCAGAACGCAATCCAGCCGTAAATCCTTGAGGGCAATTCGCGTTGCATCCAGAGCCCCATGTTCTGGTAGAACTTGGGAACCACGGCGTTGACCACAGTAGGTGGAATAAGAATGATCAAGAAAGACCTAAAGAACTTATATTAGTATTGTGGCAATCATAAACGCCGGAGAAAGTAACAGGAAATCAGAGAAGACATACGTGAACATCCTGTTCTGCATATCGGCCACGGTATTACCAAGCTGCCAGAACGTGAAGCCATTGAAGATGCCGATGATAACGGCGACGAAGACCTTACCATATAGATATGATGGATCCCTCCAGTAGTTGATGAACAGCCTCTTCGTGAGCTCCATGATTTGCATCCCTACAGGAGAAGCAAACTCATGTTCTTGGACCTGTTCGTCACGCTGGACTTGACTCCTCTCGCTCTTGATACGATCGATCTCCTTGTTCACGTTCTTGGCTTCTTCAGAGTTAAGCCACTCCTCATTCCAATTTAGACGTTTTCCATCCTCGCGTTTGCCTCCCTTAGCAGCAGTCTCAAGAATGAACTCTGCGACGTTCTTATTGGGTGGACAATGTACGCCTCGATCAGCAAAGTACTTGACTACTGCAGAACCATTATCTCCGACGGGTCCAAAGTAAAAGGTGTTTCCACCAGGATTCAGGGCCAGAATCATGTCGAATTGCTGAATGAGAATAGAGGAAGGTTGATGGATTGTGCAGACGATAGCCTGTCCGGATTGTGCCAATTTCTTGAGAAAGCGGACGATGTTGAAAGCTGACTGGGAGTCTAGTCCAGATGTTGGCTCATCTAAAAAGAGAAGCAAGCTAGGCTTCGCTGCGAGCTCTACACCTATAGTAACTCGTTTCCGTTGCTCAACACCGAGACTTCTAATAAGAGCATCTTTCATCTCGCGAAGCTCTAGTAGGTCAAGGATTTTCTCGACGTAGGCGATCTTCTCCTCTCTTGGAATGGTTCTTTCCTGTCTCAAGACAGCACTAAATATTAATGCTTCCTCAATCGTTTGAGTTCCATCGTGGAGATCCATTTGCTCGCAGAAACCAGTGCCTCTTTGAAATTCAGTGCCGAGAGGTTGTCCGTCGACAAGCATGTCACCAGAAACAACACCAAGAGACTGTCGCTGAGAAAGAGTGTTTAATAATGTCGTCTTTCCAGCGCCAGATGCACCCATGAGTGCGACCACTATCACAAATGTCAGCTCAAGCCTGGAAAGAACCTTCTATCAAGTTTGATACTTACTGACACCGGGCTTCGCATAGCCATTAACGTTGTTCAGCAGTTTACGTTCGCCTCCAGTCACGGGAACCGTGTACTCAACATTCTGCCAAGTAAAGATACTCTCAGAACCTGAAATTTCCTGTAGTGCTTCCTCGGATTGGCCATCATCTAATGTCTGACTTGATCTGGTTGACGTGTGACCTTGAGCTCGAGCACCTTTCTCCTCATCACTTGTAGCTGCTGCGGCCTTCACTTTCTTCTCCGCCAACTTCGATTTCTTGAACTCAAGTGCTCCGCCACCATTGGAAGTGAAACTAAACACTTCGGCGGCAAGAGCTGTGACGAAAACGTAGAGAACCGTAAATGCAATCACTAGCAGACAATTAGCTGTAGATCAAAGCTAGGGATCGCCTTCTACTGCTTACCGACGCCAAAGTTTCTCCACAGGTGACTCCTCGTGTAGTCAAAAGAAACACTCAAGTATCTCGACCCAGGGATTTCCAGGGATCCAGTCTGAGAGCCGGCAAAAGCACAACCTTGATACGCCGGGTTGTCATAGCCAGGACCTCTGGGAACTGTCATTGATGGTGCGCAGTTCAAAGTTCTGTCAGAGAATTGATTGGACAAACCAGCTTCAAAACTGTATGAAATTGGATTGATGTAATAGATCCAGCCGAACCATATGGAGTCCGAGATAAGCTGTGGTTTAGTGATTGCATATCCGACATAGATACTAAAGCAGGTGTCAGTTATTATTATCTTGTCTCGAGTATAATACCTACATAAGAAGATTCAAGCCTGTGCCAGCGAATCTTACAGCATCATCGATAGTTGGCGAAAGGGCAGCGAACATCCTATAGAGTGCTGTAATACAAATTGTGGTGATATAGATGAAAAGGAAAAATATCCAGAATTTAGACGCATCAACGTCGAGTCCGCTCAAGAAGTACTTAGAATCTGTTAGCACCTCATTTTAAATTAAGATCTCAAGATTGCGTTACCATAATGATTGAAAATGGGATTACTTGGGCCAGGATCAAGGGAATATCCTGCACGACTCGTGCAATCACCACTGCAGACGGCCGGTAGAAAGCATAATCACTATGCCTAGCGATAATTGATCGGCCAGAAACTGCTTTCATCAACTCTGACAACTGAAGCCAACCCAAGAAGATGATCGAGAAGAAAATTGTACCGCCTCGAGCGAAAGCCCCCTGGGTACTATCTGGCGTACCGTAAAAGAGGGAGCCGACAATAAGTGCATTGTAGATAATAACAAAAAGCTTGGTCCAGAGAGTCGTCTTGTCACCCCACGTAAGCCAGAATTCGCGCTTCGTACAAGCGCTTACTTGGCGGATGAACGAAACGGTGTAAGGGGATCTCTTCGATACTGTCTTAGATTTCGTTTCACGCACCGACTGCCTGAATTCTCTAGCATCCACGTAGTCGGTGTCGGCAAGATTCTTTTCGTAGGACTCGATATCTCTGAGGACATTTTGGTAAGATTCACTTTCCCGGAAAGCTTCATCCAGCTCTACGGGGCCTTTCGGAATCGGGCCTTCGAAGTTCTCTTGGAACCGCCGTTCTGTTGGATCAGTACATGCAGTCAAAAAGTCTGCGGTTGTCATTCTATCAGGACAGTAGTAACCAAGATTCTGAAAATATTTTTTGGCTTCGTTCGCGGGACCTAGAAATGAATCAGCTGAGACATGCAAGAAGGATTCCTTCTGATGGCACGAACCTTGGTAGACCATTCTCCCCTCATCAATGACCAGGACTTTGTCCATAAGCTTATAAATTCCCTCGCCAGCTTGGTACAGCGTGACAAGTGTTGTTCTGTCGCTGATATCCGTCATGACACGAAGCGAGTTCGCATAATCAAGAGCTGTCGAGGCATCCAAACCGCGTGTACTATTGTCCCAAGCCACAACCGTAGACTTAGTTGCCAAAGTCTCTGCAATAGATACTCGCTTGCGCTCTCCACCGGAGATACCTCGAACGAATGCCTATGAATTGTCAACAATTATTGCGGTCTAGCTAATGCCTCATAGGGTAACTTACATCCCCAACCAGTGTATTTCGTGTATGTGTTATGCCAAACATTTTCAGGAGAGCCCCCGTTATGACTGGAATATCCCCCTTTTCATGCTTTCTCGTCTTGTTCAACAGTGAAAAATGGAGCGTCTGATCTACTGTTAGGGTAGGAAGATGTTGGTCGTCTTCCTCGTTATAGTTGACCTCTCCCCGGTAATTTTTCGCTTGTTCTTCTGCAGGAATACCGCCATATGACACCTCCCCTTTCACCCCTGCAAAACCTTCTCGCTTGTTGGAAATAGCTTTCAAAAATGTACTACAGCCACTTCCGGGTCTTCCAAGCACAAGAAGCATCTCACCATCGCGCACAACGCCGGAAAAGTCGTGTATCAAGTGTCGCTTTTCGCTTCTGGGACCAAATTGTGGCAAGGGGAGAAACCTAGAACATATTTTGTAAAGGTCTGGCCCAAAAGTCTTGAACAATTAATTAGCTGCGGGAATTGGCAACAATGGACAAGAGAACTTACTCCTAGGATAGCTTCAGGCAGTGTTTTGACGAAGGTCTCAGTCGCGCCTACGCCTTCAACAGTCAGGTTTTTATAGACCACCCCAACCTTTTTAGCAGACCTCCCCTCTTGTCTCTTTTCAAAGTGACCATCTTTCAAAAAGTCTCCTAGTTCGAAATCATCATCCTCTTCCCCATCGCCTTCCCCTTCCCCTTGCGCTTCTAAGTCCGCTGTTGAAGCACGGGTGGGATGGCTCACTCTACTCGCCCGCGATGTTACCTTCCTCATCAACCCCGGCTTGGTAGCGTTCGAGCGTTCAGTCTTTGCGCTCCTTGTTTTGGACAATTGCGTCAATTCCCTTCTCATCACTTCATAATCCTGCATTGCAGCCCTGAGATCGACAGGACCACCCACGTCTCGTTCTCCCCATGTTCCATCATTTGCAATCCCATTTTCTGAAGAGGGCGAAGATGGATCATTAGAACCAGGCGCATCTGGAAAATTATGGAGAGGTACTCGGTTTTCCCCATTGACCTCTGCTCTCGCATTGAACATTCGATCGGACTGGACGTACCACATGATGACGGTTGCGCTCCAAAAGACTACAACTGAAGCGGAAAGAAAGACAAAAAAGATGCACACGTCAAAAACAGAAAGTTGTGTGGTGAGGGAAGGTTATATTAAGGCCCGACTTTACCTAGCTCTTAGCCCAACAGCATCGGAATTATGGCAGAAGCCCGTCCAAGACTTTGGCAAAGGCTACTCCTCTCTTGATTTGGCGCATCGTACCTACTTTTTTGATTATAAATTCCCTCCATTAAGGTAGGTGAGAAATAGGCGAATTTGGGCTGCATGCCTTTTGAGCTTATTTGTATGAAGATCGGCAATTAGCAACGTAGTTATGGCTAGGCTAGGGATGTGTACCGGCAGTAGGTACCTGTGCATGGGCGAAATTTCGCCCTCAGGATGGAGTACTTCTACCTATCAACCTCGTGTATGAGGCGGCCGAAAGGAGCCGCCAAAAAGATAACTTATCTTTGTACCGTATCATTGGTCTTGCACGATCTTTCGCGCAGTCAAGGGGATGTGGAAAGTCATGCTCTCCACGAGCTCCGCTAAATAAGCAGGCTGCAGGTCGCAATCTCCACTGAGCACTTCAACGTGAATTGAATAGTTGCTTAACAATCAACTGGAGCAGTCGTCTCCATCTGTATCATGGCCGCGCAAGAAATTTTCAAGGTTTTCATTGCGATGGTCAAAATTCGCCGATGACGCAAAGCCCTCTAAGTGGGACAAGGCCCGGACTTAATGATAACTCTCTCGCTCAGAGATAAAGGGGTGAGTCACTAGTCAGTACTTGTACAGAGCACAAGTACCGGGAGAATAAGACTACGGAGGTAAGTTGCGATATGATTACAACACCACTTGCATCATAGTGCAAAGGTAGACAAAATCTGATGGACAAGCCCGCGCTACTGGCTCGCCAAGTCTTCGTTTAGCTTTCTCGGATCTTAGCCGACATGGCGTTAGGGGATAAGAGAATTATCCCTGCTGAAACCTTGCATGTTCGCTTGATCTTTCAACCTCACTTTTTAATTTCTGTTGTCTTCTGAAAACACGTAACAGCAGGGAGCCACATCAGCTTACTAAAGCACTGCAAGTTTGAGATTTACACGGCTTGCCAGCTCCTCACACCCCAATCTAGCCGAAGTATTCCCTTCCCACAATTTTCACAAAATACGGAGATAGCCCAGGACGGTGGATGAAGCAGGAACATCAGAGATGATTGACAATCATGTTTACATGAACCTCGAGTGTCAACCTGGATTATTCAACCGAAGTCTCTCCGCACCGCATAAGACCGTGCCCAGCTCTAACTCGGGAGTCGATCAACACCGGGATGTACCCATGGTCCAAACTTTCTGTTCCGTTCGGCATCGAGGGGCTCTAAACTTTCACGATCGGAGCATGACTGCTTGAGAGCGCTAGAATGTCTCGAGAATGTGTCTGCAACTTCACCCGTACTTTTTTGAATTGCTATGGCGCGATGTACTTTATGCATTCGAATAATAAGTGATTCTGTTTTTCTACCTTGAATGACATTTGTCATTCTTAAGCGCTTGTTCTTTTTAATTGTTTACAGAGTAGATTGTAAACTTCACAGGTCATTTTGCAGCATGGTATTACCTACAAGCTAATGAGGCTTACATTTCATGGCAGTGATATATGAACATCAAGAAAACCAAGTTGCGTGTAATGTATTGACCGTTCAGATCTTTCATGTCATTTCATATCATAATTTATGGACGCCGTATCCATGCAAGTATATATCTCCCCGTACCCATATCCCAATGCCAGAGACCTGCTCTAAATCCAGTATGAACGCCCATCTTCCGTCCCAGTCTTAACCAAGACCCAACCTATAATACAAACTCCACCACGCTGGATTCTCCCAACTATGAAGCACAAAACATCTTACATGAAGACAGCAAACGCAACACCGAGGCCAGCAACCGTGACGAGACCTCCACCCTGCGACAGTAGCTGAGCAGCGTTAACCGTCGCCTTTGCGGGCTCTGAGCCTGTGGAATTGCCTCTTCCAGCACCACCAGTCGCCGATGCTCTCCCCGCTGACGATGAAGCTTTTCCTCCACTGGTGCTGTTGCCCTTTCCACTACCACTACCACCACCTGTCTTGCCAGTCTCTTTGGGTTCTGATTCACCAGTACCACTACTCTTTTCGCCAGAGGCCTTACCGCCTTCACCTGCGCCGGAACCCCCACTCCCCTTACCGGTCTCTTTGGGTTCTGCCGGACTCGTGCTGTTCTTTTCGCCAGAAGCCTTTCCACCTTCACTTGAGCTTCCACTGCCGCTTCCTTTGCCTGTCTCTGCAGCTCCAGCTTCTCCTGTTTTGCTTACAGCTTTTGATGCAGACTATTCGGGTGATTAGTAAAAGTATAATCATAGATAATTTCCAAACTTACAGATTCTTCACCTGTAGCAGCGACAAATCCTGCCGTGAGGATAAGTAGGAGTAGGCTCTTATACTGCATGATGTCGTTTGGCTGTGAAATTTGATTTTAAATATAGACAGCGACTGGGCGCGATTGGTATCACTTGGAATTGTGGATTTGCGTCAAGTGGTATATGAGGTTGAGGTTAAGAAACTGAGGAGTGCAGAGGATAACTCTTAGGCTTATACTTATAAGTCAAAGACCGGTCTGCCTCCACAAAATAATCGGTATGTTAATGTCACCAGTCTGAAAGAGCCTCCAACCTTGTAGAAGAACCTTGCATCTCTCAAACGGAGTCAATCCGCACCTCCACTGATCAACAAAAAGCATGTGGTAGGATATATTCTTAGCGAATTACGCACACAAGCTGTGGCAGATTTTAATGGGGAAGAAAACATGTGGCAGGAAATTCATGCGTGTTCAAAGCGACAAGTGGACGATTGGTCCATGTTGTCCACAGCCCTATATTTCGGCAATACTCTGACCAATTGGCATAAAGTATATCATACTAAATTCGGAATATTTCTGAGGCTGTGGCATACGTGTGAAGCGTTTCCTTGTTTCTATTTTGGAATTCAATAAGAATTGTAATGGCTAAGACTTGCCAGAAGCTTGGATTTAAGTTGAGGTGGATGTTCGAATTAGACACTTGATAAACTAGATATTTAGAGGTGAAACTGTAACAGCCCTGGTTTTCATCGGAATGTTGCTCTGTCTAGGAAAATATACTAGGGAGTGTCAAACAGACCTGACCAAGTGGCTTCGATTGATATCACGTGATTGATATAGGTCTTGTTTTGAAACTCTCAAACACCGACTTGTAACAACATGAGTGGTGCGAAACTGGGGATTTTCATGCCAAGTTTGCGGGAGTGGCGTCTGTGTTCGGTCCCCATGGTTGAACCTCCTAGTCAGGACCGCTAACTTTTCCACAGAACCCGGTCGTCACTTCGGATGTTATAGAATTCTAGACTTCCCGAGGAGCAAGACAACAAGACGACAAGAGATGGTGTCATCTTTCGATAACCTGGCATCGATTAACACTTAGTTATACTTCCTATTTTGCGAAAGTATGTTCAATTCCCGGCAGTCATCTTCGGATGCTTCGAAGTAGCTCGTGGACACTGTAACAGCCTTAATATAGAACAAATCGTCGATGTCTTCGATATAAAGGGACTACATAATACAACTGAAGATATGCCAGATACGCTAGAGCACTGAATTTTCTATTAAATAATGACGCTGATGTCAAAGCCACTAGAACAATGTGCAAGACACTTCATACAGACTAGAGTGGTAACAACAAGGACATGGCAGAGCAAAAATGAGCATGTCGCAAGAAGTTCTGAAAAGCTGACGCGACTAGATCAGGCCGAGCCAAGACTCAGAACGGTTTGAAGCACACTTCGGACGTCAAACTTGGAGCCTTCCTCAGAGTCTGGCAGCGGAAGTTCCTGCTCCAGAAACTTCCTTCCAATTTGCTCCGCTTCTTCTAGCTCCTGCGCTTCTTCTTTTGGAATCCTGGCACAGGCTGTGATCAGATCTTCGCCCCGTGCTGACAGGAGAATGAGCTCATCTGCTTTTTCAACAATTGCCTTATCGATACCATTCATCATAGCGCAAATGGTGCCAAAGCTCGAGTTACTGCGACCCAACACAAATTTGTACAGATACGTTATCTGCTCCTCAACTGAAGCATCTGCGTCAATGTGAACTTCCATGTGGCCAAAAGCAAGCTCCGGCCTTTCACAGAGGAAACCATTCGCAAAGATTTCGTGGAAGTGAGTAGCTGCCATAACTTTTGGACGATGGTCTCCAAGGCCAAGGAAGTATTCTAGAACTCCAGCAGACAAGCCGGCGCCATCATGAGCCGTCGTCCCAGTGCCAAATTCGTCAATGATAACAAGGCTTCGATGAGTCGCGAGCGTGATAGATAGAGCTACTTGCTGCAAGTCTATCATGAAGGCACTTTGATCCCGCGAGACGCTCTCTCGTGTTGCAATTCGCGTTAAAATCTTGTCTGTTAGCCCGATAGTCGCGCTTTCCGCAGGTACGAAGCTGCCAATATGTGCTAAGTATACGATGAGTGCATTCTGCTTGAGGTAGACCGACTTTCCAGAGTAGTTTGGGCCAGTCATGATAAGCATGCTAGGCTCCTCTATGCTTGGACGTACGCTAGCGGCACTCCGCGGCAGTAACACGTCAGACTCTCCTTCTGTCTCATCGTCTCCAGGTCCACCTCTTATATCGCAGTCATTCGGGATGTAGGAGACCGTAAGCTCTTGCAAAGGATGCCGGCCACCTGTGATATGGACGATATTTGAGGTTGTGATTCTTGGCGGGTTGAAACGATATTTCTGTGCCCCCAAAGCTAAAGCCACTAGGCTATCAAGCTCTCCTACCAAATCTGACGCTGATTTGAGGACTTGTTCATCTTGTAATATCTTGACGGCTAAATTGTGGATGATCTCAATCTCTTTGTCTGCCATAAGTCAGTTACCCGTAAGGAGTCTATTATGGCACCTTGATACTTGCCGCATATCAAGCCATACAGGTCTCCGAAATAGTCATCCATTTCCCGCATCTTCTTATTTTTATAATAGCCTAGGTCGTTGGTCACGAACATCCTGTCCCACGTATCGTCCTCGACGCCCTCACCCTCGTATCTTCCCCCTCCTGTCGTTGGATCGAGATGCACCGCCGTGAGGAAACCCAGCTGAGGGTAGAATAGACAAGAAGTCACGTATTGTAGAGCCCATTCTGGCAGGTCTTCCATCAACAAACTGTATGCCCCAGTCAATAAGCTGTCCATGCCATCATATGTTCTCTTGAAATTGTCCAATTCCGCATCAATTCCTTGTAGCACAGCTGTTCGCCCCTGTTCAGCGGAGCTCTCAAAATCCACAACCTGACTGATAGTCTGGAGAATATTCTGTAGTGGTTGAGGCTGAATTCCATCAAGAATCTACGACATATTACAAGGCTGATAGATGTGGAGTGTTAGCATCACGTACCTTGTTGATGATAGGCAGTACCTCCCCTTCACTAATTTCTCGGACAGTAGCTAGTATTGTCAAGGTATGATGCGCAAATTGCTGAAGAGTAGCCCAGACACCTTTGTATATGTTCCTGCCTACCCCCCCAGAGCTAGTTCCCTTCTGAAGATGCACGGTAACTGAGCGGATGTCTTTGATCTTTTTCAAGCTCTTTCCAATATTAGGTAGCGTGGAGGAATTATCCGACCTCAGGAAGACGGTAATTGCTGACAAACGTTCCCTAATAATATCCAGATCCCGAGTTGGTTGCAAGAAGATTTTTCGCAATCGTCTCTTGCCTTGTGGTGTTTGAGCAAGGTGGCAAAACAGACCGTACACGGAAAGACTTTCCTTTGCTCCAGAAGAATTGGCCCCCTGCATATGCGAGTTGGGATGATTTTCTGATTGCATGATTTGGAGGGAGGCAAGGGTATCTGCGTTGATGAACATCTGAGATGAGAGTGTAAACATCTCAATGGTGCGTACTCGAAATGCGTTGTCGGCAGCCGCGTCGTTTGGCAAAAACTCGATGTTTCTTCTCCGGGAGATATGGGTAAGTACAGCGCCAGCACAGCCAACCTGAAATCAATTAGTATAGGAAGAGGTTCTGTGAATAGAAAACTTGCCGTGAAGTGACTCCCAAGATCAATCCAACCGGCGAGTCTGAGAAGTCTTCCTTGTCGTCCCGCACCAACCCCTTCCACTTCACCATAGATTGCATCCCCTGCTGTTCTGAACAGTACATCTGGGGCATCATATTCGTTTATTTGGAGTGCGATCAGCTTTTCCCTAGCCTGTTCATATCTGAAATCGGCAGCTTGTCGAGTATCAAGCACATAAGCCCCAACTAGATCGTCTATACCCGTTAGAAGAGAAAAGCAAGCGAGAGACGGTCTGCTTACTAGCTTCCTCCCCTCGTTCGATGCTGCGAGCTTCTTTGCTCAGATGCTGTTCTAACTTCTCGTCCGCACGTGTGCTAATCACAATGGTCGTTGGTTGTACGTGAAGCTTGAGAGTATCAATAATGTCGATATCACAGCATTTGATGTCCTGCATTAGATATAGGGTTTCCTCCCTGGCAACATAATAAGCGCATCCCACAGTTCCAGACTTCATGTCAATAGCCATGATTGACTCATTCATCGAGTCTGCTTCCTCTCTTTCTTGAATTTCAGCATCTGTCTCTTCGACTCTGGTTCGACTTGCAAGTCCATTATGAACTAACGAAGCTCTTGATGAGGCTCGAAGTGTAGAAGGACGTAAAGAAACGCGTTCTGCTTCCGGTGCTCTACCAGGAGCCGGAGAGCTAGATGAAATACCACTAGAAACCGAACCCAATTGAGAAAATGAGAGGTGTGGAGAGGATGAAGCATGGCTAGTCGCCGGACCATGGATTCGACGACGTTTGTAGGCCATACTGAGTAAGATTGATGCTTTTCAGTTGACAAGTGGTTGGAGATAATAATTGTGTAATAGCGAGGAAATACTTCGTTAGGGGAATGGCCCGTGACAAACTTATCATGGAACTTCGAGAACATACTTTGTGACAACCAACTACTAGTCTGATAGTAAGGAGATATTGTAGAAATGAACTCTGAACGTAGTAAATTCAGAGGGTTAATTTACTTTTAATGGTGCCCCTCGTGGTCCACATGCCTAGAATTGCACCAGCTGCAGCATACTTTAGACAGAGCCATTCCTCTATAAAGGCAGTTACATTCCTGCGAACCCACCCGCAACTTTACACCCAGTTTATCATGATGCTCTGATCTCACCTCCTTCTCTTACCCACTCAGCAAACTCTTTCCTTTGCTTCCGAATGTCTACAAAACCCGGTCGACTCTCCAACAACCGGAAAGGATTCCCAACATAGTCTTTGTCCACTTCGCCATCGCCATTCATAAAGCCTTTCTCTCCTTCGCGTTCAATCTTGCCAGCCCAGATGCGCCATTGTATTGGTCGTAGATCTGGTGTTCCAAGGACAAGGCCTAAGCAGATAGTGAAGACAGCGATAATAGTCTCGATAGAGATGTCGATGGGAAGGGTTGCGACAGCAGGGCTATGCGAAGTGATTGAGGATAAAGATGCCGCACCAGTGGAGAGGAGTGCAGAGTGTTCATGGGCAGAGTAGCAACTGTTTAAACTGTCAACACCTGCTGTGAAGTAATTATTTTTGAAAAGAAAACTTACGCGTGTGCTAAGAACACGACGCCAAGACCGGTGATTGAAGTTGATAGCCAGGTCATTGTCGCGGTTAGGAATTTCAAATTGGAGTATTTTATGAAGTGATTCTGCGTTTGAGTCGAACACACTCCTGCAATGTGGAAGCTCGAAGATGTGGTTCCTGGCAGCCGCGCAGAGGAATGAAAGAGGTCCGTGCACGATATCATCGATCAGCGTCATTCGAAAATTCTTCTGCTAATAGAATTTTAGTTTGGAAATGTTACGGCACAAGTTACAACTTTCGCTCATATCATCTTCCAACTACCACTTTGTGGCGACTTTAAAAATAGGAAATACGTGGTGAGGATCGCTACCAAACTCAAATTCTGGGTGGTAAGGTAGCGAACATCATGTTGGCTATCACATTATTCGGTATTACATGGGTATCTATTTCATTTGGGCATTAGCGTCTGGCATTTTTTTCTATTGCTAGCCATGATAATCATCAATTCATGAAGCTGATTATCCTTCCCGTTTGGAGAAGCCTCAGCGGCTCGCACACCCAAAGCCAATCAACATGCGACCAAATGTGACGACAAGAGTACATGAACGAAGAACGAAGTCTATAGCTTTTGCATGGCCACCTAAGCAGACTATTAGCAGTTTGAAGAGGACGTGATGTGAACGAAGCACTCACAATATCACTCGACTGGACATAGTCCTCGAACGCCTCAATTTCCTCTTGCAAGTCAGAAAGACCAATCTTGTCGTCTTCGATGACCAGGTTGATCTGGAGCTTCTTGATACCGAAACCAACTGCCGCGAGCTTAGATGCACCCCAAACGAGACCGTCCTTTTCAATACTGCGGACAGATTGTTCCAAAACTTTCATGTCGGTCTCATCATCTAACGGATGTCAGCGGGAAGAGTTTTTAGTTAACCTTAATATCACTTACCCCAAGGCTTGACGTCCATTGTGACAACAGATTTGGCGGCCGGCTTGGTCTTGCCCTCCTTCTTCTTCTTGTACTCAGCCAGACGCTCATTTCTGATTCTCTCTGCCTCGGCATCTTCTTCCTCATCGTCACTTCCGAACAGATCAACATCATCGTCATCCTCCTCGGTGGCTGGTGCCTTGGCTGGGTTCAAGGTAACAGCAGAGACTTCAGGACCGTAGGTGGTATATTCTTTCGAAGCATCACCCGGTAATGTAGCAAAATCGTCAGAATATGAGTTAATATGCTTGTACCATCGTGCGGCGTGTGGATATTTCGTGGCATCTGGAGATGACTGAAGGGCCTTGAAGGTGGCAACATCTGCTTGGGAAGGAGAGTATCTAGGCTCAATTAGCTTCGGCAAATTTACTCGAATGAAGGACAAAATTGTGTCTTGCTAAAGAAGTAATTCAGAGGTGCACTTGAATGCAATGGCGATCGTCATTTAACGGTTCTTGAGGCCGCTCGGTAACACGGACCAATGTTGCTCATCATGATAGAATAGTTGTTGTTCGAAGGTGGAAGCTCTGTGCGCTTGACACAGAAGCATTTTTTACATCACCCCGTAGGAACAGCAACGGTGGAAGAATTTGAGAAAAGGGTTGTTAAACGTACCCAACAACGTATGAACGAGTGGTCAACCAGCTGTTGAGCACTGAGTCACATCAGTATTGTCCCGCCTTTTGCTTGCTGCGATCCTGCGATCTATTTTCGACTTGGTTATTGCAGGCTCACTTACCAGTCAGACCAGCGTCGGTGAGAACATCAGCGAAACCCATTTTGGAGAGTAATTATCGTTATTGAGTGGGAGAAGGAAAGAAATGTTATTTTGGTTGCGCGGTGGGGTTGATGTTGAAATTTGTTACTGGCGAGGGAAGAACGAATTGTGAGTGTGGTCGTAGAGCTAGTCTACAACAAGTTAGCGTCAAATCCCAAAATGACAAGGATAAGGTAGAGGATCTCGGCTCGGATCCATAAGTTTCTCGTAGTTACTAGAATACACGATTTCTTAGACATATATTGTTCTTCTTCCCACGTTTACACAGCGATCATGAATTCTGTTGTTTGTCTTCCTCCTTGAGGATTCTTTTTATTACAACTACTCCCGCCCCCAAAAAAAAATCAAAATGTTATCGAGACAAGCCCGCAATACTTCCTGGCGCATCGCCTGCGCTGGAAGAGCTCTACGACCTTTACATGAATTCTCACCTGCTATAACAAAGCTTCGGAGTACCTTTGATTCTGGACCGCGAACATTTGTCCCTTCCATCACTCTCCGCGGCTATGCTAGTGGCAGACCACATCCACCCGGAGGCACGTACCGCATGGATCTTGGTGGTGGAGAGCAGAAACCTGCGTTGGAAGAGTATGGTGTCGATTTGACGGCACGAGCCAAGGATGGGAAGCTCGACCCAGTCATTGGCAGGGACTCAGAAATCCATCGGACAATACAAGTGTTGAGTCGGCGTACCAAGAACAACCCTGTTTTGATTGGAAGCGCTGGAACAGGGAAAACTGCCATTTTGGAAGGGTTGGCACAGCGAATTGTCAGAGGTGATGTGCCCGAGAGCATCAAGAACAAACGTGTAATATCTTTGGACTTGGGACAATTGATTGCTGGTGCAAAGTTTCGCGGCGACTTTGAAGAACGACTGAAACGTGTGCTCAAAGAGGTTGAAGAGGCTCATGGAGGGGTAATATTGTTTGTGGATGAGTTGCACACACTTCTTGGTCTTGGAAAAGCCGAAGGTAGCATTGACGCCAGTAACCTATTGAAGCCGGCACTGTCGAGGGGCGATCTTCAATGTTGTGGTGCCACCACACTGAACGAGTACAGAGCAATTGAGAAAGATGTTGCTCTTGCCAGGAGGTTTCAGCCCATCCAAGTCAACGAACCGAATATCCAGGATACCATCAGCATCCTGCGAGGCATAAAGGAGAAATATGAGGTTCACCATGGTGTTAGAATCACGGATGGCGCCTTGGTCGCAGCCGCTACATATAGTAATCGATACATTACGGATCGTTTCTTGCCTGACAAGGCAATCGATCTAATGGATGAAGCCGCCAGCGCCTTAAGACTGCAGCAAGAAAGCAAACCTGAGGATATTATGCGCTTAGACCAAAGGATTATGACGCTACAAATCGAGCTTGAGAGTCTTCGTAAAGAGACTGATATCTCAAGTCGAGAACGACGCGATAAATTAGAAGCAGATCTTAAGTTGTGTCAGGAGGAAGCCAAAACTTTGACGGAGAAATGGGATGAAGAGAGAGCAATTATAGATGGTGTCAAGAAGACCAAGGAGGATCTAGAAAAGGCACGCGTGGAGCTCGACCAAGCGCAACGGGAGAACAACTATGGAAAAGCTGGAGAATTGAGGTACTCAACTATACCAGCTCTTGAAGCAAAGTTGCCAAAGGAAGGAGAAAGGGGCACAGAATCTTCCCAAGGGGGCACTCTTATTCACGACTCAGTAAATGCAGATGACATTGCTAATGTCGTGTCAAGAGTGACCGGTATTCCAGTAACCAAGCTTACTTCTGGTCACGCTGAGAGACTCATCCATATGGAGGATACTTTACGAGAATCAGTCCGAGGCCAAGACGAAGCTCTGAAATCTGTAGCTAACGCAGTCCGAATGCAACGTGCCGGGCTCAATGGAGAAAATCGACCTCTAGCTTCGTTCTTCTTCCTCGGTCCTACTGGGGTTGGCAAAACAGAGTTGTGCAAGAAGATGGCTAACTTCTTATTTTCGACCGATTCAGCTGTTGTCAGATTCGATATGAGCGAATTTCAGGAGAAACATACAATATCACGCTTGATTGGGAGCCCTGCTGGTTATGTAGGGTACGATGATGCTGGCCAGTTGACAGAAGCCGTCCGTCGGAAGCCCTATGCCGTTCTCCTCTTCGATGAGTTTGAAAAGGCTCATCGTGACATATCTGCTCTCTTGCTTCAGGTATTAGACGAAGGCTTTCTGACTGATGCTCAGGGGCACAAGATTGACTTCCGAAACACCTTGATTGTATTTACGTCTAATCTTGGTGCGGACATCCTTGTTGGAAACGACCCTATACACCCTTACCACGAAGAAGCCAACGGAGATGTTGCCCCTAGCATCCGTGACGCAGTTATGAACAGAGTACAACAAAGTTACGCACCTGAGTTTCTTAACAGAATCGATGAATTCATAATTTTCAAGCGCCTCTCAACAGATGCTCTGAGAGATATTGTTGACATACGCCTGAAAGAGCTCCAACAACGACTTGACGACAGACGCATTACTATCGACGTGGATGATAAAGTCAGAGCATGGCTTGCTGATCGAGGATATGATCCTAGGTTTGGTGCAAGACCCCTGAACCGCCTTATTGCCCGTGAGATTGGAAATGGCCTAGCCGACAAGATCATCAGAGGCCAGATCAAAAGCGGCGACAAAACAATTGTAAAGATTAATGTTAAAGGTGATACACTGGATGTTGGCACAAAGGAATCTTTAAATATTTAAAGATAATGATGATTAGGAATTGTGTTTAATTTTTAGCATTTTAGCGGCATGTTTGGAGTTGGTGGACGGAGTCAAGTGAACAAAAATCATGCGAAATGGAGTAGACAGACTTGTATAAGATATGTATCAACAACATCCCCATTATTTGTACATTTGGCCATGCTCACCTCTCCTAAAAAGCTCTCAGCAGGAGTGCATTTTGTCATTATATACCCACCTCCACAATACAAGAGCGTGAAGCAAGTTCTTTCATGAGCTAAAAAAGAGGATTGTGCATATTTGATGTCTATAATGTACTGTATAGTACACTGTTAACGTTCTCATGTTACTCTTCCAGTGGCACTCTCCCAAAAAGTGTGAAATTTACATCTGAAGAAAGTATGCTTTTATATTTGGAAACTTTCCTGCCTGTTGTCTTGTACCCCAAGACGTAAAGGTATGTGTATATCTAGGTTTCATATTATTCACCAAGCGACACTCTTGAAGTGTGTTTACAAGTGCGCAACATCTTCTCTTTCATGACTAATCCCTCGAGGCTGGTAGAAGTGTCAACCAAATATTCACAAGCCCATTACAGGATTCGATTCACATTCGTTTCTCAAGCCTACTCACTGTTCTCTGGCTTTTAGCATGTCAACCTACCCCCTCTCCTTGAAACTATTCCATAGAGAACTTTATCCGTTCGCAAAAAGGGCAAGGCAATAGGTAAAACCTTTCAAACTTCTTGTAACTTCAATACAAAACTTCAACTAGAATATCAGATATTCACCAATAAAACCATACATGTCTCCAACCAAACACCATAAGAGAAGCGTTATCGGTCCTGGGGCCAACAGTAGTACAACAGCCCTTTTGACCGGTAAGGACTCCATCACCAACCCGCAGCCGTCGTTTCCTCAACGCATCGCGGCATGGTGGATCCATCTATGTGCACCAGCAAACCGCTTTGATAAATATCCGGCCTCGCACACGGAGCCACTAGTCCATAGATATACCATGTACTTCAAATCCACGCCAGACCTCCTCAAGCAAGAGTGGGTAGAGAGAAACATACTAGCAGGACCATCGTACCAGAGAGCCGAAAATACATTCCGAGATGCGGATATAATGCTATGTGCTAGTAACGATGAGTTAGGCGCCAGTGTTGCAGGAGGTAGAGCGCGGTCGTGGAGTTTCGCTAGTGGAGAGCAGTTTCGAAAAGGGGGGAAAGATCGGAAACGAACAACAGAGACAGAAGATGAGGAGATTGCGGCAATGACTGCAAGCTTAGGAACGCTGAATAGTGATTTCGTTATGGTTGGGCCCTTGCCCAATGACGAGACAAAGCAGTTTGGGAAGCGACCTTCGAGAGTTACCATTCTTAGAACACTAAGCCATGATAGCACTGGAGCTATTCACAGGCAGAACAGAGCTTCTCGACGATTCGAAGCATTACAAACACCAAGCAGAGTATCTTCTACTGATATTCTCAGTTCAAAATTCGAACCAACAATAATGAACCATACTCTAATGCTCAATAGGCCAACCCATGACCTAGACGACGAGCTCATGGAAGCCATAGATGACTCCCTACCTCATGGAATACAGAGCACATACTGGCGACGTCCTTATCCGAACTCTAGTAGTCTGTCTATTAGCTTTGAAGCACAGGAAAAAGATTCCTCTTTCGGCTCACTTACCGGGAAGCGAGAGTGGGGTGAAGACTCGGCTAATTGTGAGGATAGTGAATTATTGCAATCAGTGAAAGATTACGAGAGTGCAAGTGATTCTTCGGGTATGGATTCATACCTTCGAATGGGCTCTTTCTTGAGCAATCTCTCCTGCGCCATGGGAGCACCAGTAGATTTGAAGGAATCATTTCAAATTTCGACATCTATTTCAACGAATATTGATAATAATGTCCCAGAACCCACCAATATTGGAGAGCGCTTGGAAGATTCTTTACTATTTACGATGGACGAGTACCTCGATGAAGACCCCAGCATGGTGAATTCTTTGACAATGGAGGACCTCACGATCTCCGGCCTTGAAGAAGCTCCAGCTAGTGGATTATCCAACAAAGCGAGCTTGTTTACATGGATGTTAAAGTCTAAAGGAACGAATCAAAAAGCCACCAAAGCATGGGATAGAATCGCAAGTCAGTCTCTTGAGTATAAGATAGCGTGTCCAGTACACTTCCCACCTTGCTCCCTCGAGAGCTCCAGGTCCTCAAATTGGAGTAACTCATTCCTGACCTCAAGTCCAGAGGCAGAATGGCGTTATGAAACCAATTCAATTCCTCCGGACCATATTACTTACGATAGTCGGAGAGATATTCCTCTACCTAACTCCCAGCCTCGACTTCAGCTGCGCGGTGGCGCAGGAAAACCAGATATACTCGATCTATTATTCGGCATCAGAAAGCCAGTTGGTAATCTCGAGGCAGGAAAGAAGCTATTAGATCAACCTGTTGGATCGATGTGGTATATCGTTGGAGGTCGGAATATGAAGACTACGTATCGAGAGGCGATGAAGATGACGCAGGAGAGAGTTGATAAAGGAAATGAAATAGAAAGAGAAAAACTAGAGAAGAAAGAGCAGAATGCTAAGGAGAAAGAGAAGAAGAAAGCTGAAGAGTCGAACCCGAAACCTGGTATTGATAAGATGGAATATTTGAAGAAGAATTCAAAGGGCAAGGGAAAGGCCCCCGAGACTAAGCCTGAAGATGACTGCCCCGCGGACAATGGAGAAGAATCATCTGGGACGAATTCTGAAGCTACTCCATAAAATAATGGTAACTGGGTACATCGGGGGAAAACAATGTTAATATAGAGCCTGACTTAATAGACATGGGACAAACGCTTGGCTTTTTTTTAATTATAATACAGAATAAATTGACAATCAAGGCCGTTAGTATATCAACCTAATGTCAGAATAGAAGAAACCCTATGTGAATGTTTCCACGTTGAATGTTATGTTTTGCCGACCTCATGACACTGGCAAAATACTCACAAATAACTTCGCAGGAGTCGCGAAGATCGCACTGGTGATGCGCCATAAGTTATTAGATAGTTCCTTCTTCAAATCAAGCCAGAATATCCAAAATTCAGGCTACGGTGAGCCACTTTCTCTGCTTTCATACAACGAGGCACGTCAAGCAGCAGCTTCTCTGGTTGCAAAATCTTCATAATCAGCATCTATCAAGCCAAAGGAGGTGAGAATGCAATTATTGTCTTCGAAATAGTCTCTTTGTACCCAGTTCCTGGGCTGGAATTTGAAACGAGGAGGGAGAATGTTACATACCACGTGTTTCTCCCTTATTCGCACTTTTCTTGCATAGAGGTGTTTTGTAGCGAATGGTATTCTTTATAGTAATTGCTATTAATAACCCCTGAGTAACTTGCGCGCAAGACACATGCTTTATTGCTATTAGTACTACGTACGTTTATGGTTGAGTTTGTGGGGAACTATGATCAAAGCATCCTCGGCCTTGCCTACTAAGATATGATTCTAGGTGTATCATGCGACTGTTAGCGGAATTCCTGTTGTTGATTAAATTTTGATTCGAACTTTGTTCTTATGAAAATACCTCTACGTCAGGTTTTTTTGATCTTTTAGATATATATTCTCTTGACGGCTCTTGCTATTTTACCATCCTCACTTTTGGCACTATGACCCTGAATTCTTCCTCACATTTTATTTCAAGATATACTCACTTTCCCCGCACTTGCGTGATCCTAGCGCTGGAAGCAATGTCAAGAGAGTTTCCATGATGTAGTCGTGCAAGGGCATGAATGACCAGGTGGGAGATAGAGATATTTTGCATCCGCAGCATTTATATTACGGCTCTTCTGCTCTCAAATTGGGTATTGTGAACTTTGGGTGCTCTCGAGACGCAAAGATTTCCCAGGGTCTCAGAAAGGAAGATCCATCGTGAACAAGGAGGGGAATATCGTCGTATTGTTGGGTACGAGTTGATGAACACTCATTATGATGTGTCTAAAAAGCCCCAAGTTTCACCAGGTACGCAGCCGAAACAACTCACACATTGACTCGAGCGTGCGACATGGTTGGTGGAGAAGCCTCGGCTCCCCTAAGCTTATGATAAGGCTGTTGTCTGGCTGACAATCGCCGCGCAGGCGGTGTCAACATTTGCAAGCTATCGATGCAACATCCCCAGTTGGGCCTAAAAGCAACCACATCACCAACAACCAAGACACCCTACTAAACTTTCTGCTCTCACTGAACAATCTAGCATCGCTATACGTCACTTAATATAGCGCTAACAAGTTTGGCAGTTCGTATCAAATCAAGCTCACTTTTGGCAGGGGTCATACATTTTTTTTTGTAGGAGGTTGGGTCCAGCCACCCGGTTTTGATGCATAATCTCAATCACCACCTTTAAGTCTAATCCCACATCGTCACACTTCCTATTCCCCTCCATTTCTTATACATTCCTCAAAGATCGTTCTAATACTAGTGTCCTGATTCCCATTGTCGCCGTCGCGATCCGATCGTTCTCGATAAGACACCAATACATTCTTTTGCACGAGACCGACCAAGTATAATCGAGAATTCTCGGAGCGGGGTTTGCTCACCGCTGCAGCTTTGCGTCAGAACGATACGAGCTCAAGAAGTCGACTTTTGACTCGACTGATCATACCTCAATTCGACCTTTCGACTAAAAATTGATAAGATGCGACTTTCACAGACACCCCCGAGTTTACTCTCATTCCTCCTAGTCGCATTATCCAACATTGAGACTACGCAAGCATTTCCGGTGGGAGAGTTCGACTTCGCAGCTCTTCTTCTTGGCCGCACGACTTGCGTGAGTTATTGTGGTGCCGACAATCAATTCTGCTGCACCCAAGGTCAATCTTGCACAACGCTCTCCGGAAATGTTGCGACTTGTTTGGCAGGAAATGGCGCAGGTGCTGTGGCAGCAGCTACTGGTCAAGGAGGATATGCCGTTTATACTACAACCTATACAGAAACCGACCTTATCCTACGAACAAGCACCTATAGCTCTTTCTGGCAAGCTGCAACATCTGCAGTTGCGCCACTAAGTCCAGCGACTACAGCTGTAGCCATATGCTCAACTGCCATTGGAGAAACATCCTGCGGACCAATTTGCTGCGCAAGTAACCAAGGTTGTGCTGCTGCGAACTCTTGTACTTCTCGCGGAACAAGTTGGATATATGTTCCAACCGCTTCAGGATCATACTCAGCACCATTACGACCAACAAGCGGCGGAGTCTCAACAGCAACAGGCACAATCTCCGCAACTACAACCCAGCCCTTCCTTCCTCCTGCAACAGCTAGTGGCAGCACTCTCCCCATCACCCAATCCTCGAGCAGCGGTGGCCTCAGCGGTGGAGCAATCGCCGGGATCGTAATTGGTACCATCGCTGGTGTGATTCTCCTCCTCCTAATCTGCTTCTGCTGTATTGTCAAAGCCGGATGGTCTGGCTTCCTCGCACTCTTCGGCCTCGGCAAGAACCGCACACGCAGGACAAGTGAGGTTGAGGTTATCGAAGAGCGTTACTCTAGACATGGAAGCGGGACAGGAGCCTCCCGAAGACAACACACAGGCTGGTTTGGTGGCGCTGGACGACCGTCAAGAGTGACTGAGGAGCGAAAGAAGAAGTCTAGCGGATTCGGTGGTTTCGGCGCCATTGGCGCAGGATTGCTAGGTCTTGCTGTGATCTTGGGATTGAAGAGAAAAGCAGATCATAAGGAGAAGCCGTCGACGAGTAGCAGGAGGTCGGATTTGAGTAGTTCGTATTACTCATATGATTCTTATACAGGAAGCAGTCCAAGTAAGTCCAGTCATCCACAATGAATCTTGTGTCAGTCCACTAACAGTCTTCCCAGGTAGCGCAAGCTCAGATCGAAGAAGTCGCGGAACAAGAACTACCCGACAGTCACGGCGCTAGCCCGCTTCTCACAACTTAAAAACTGTACACTTTCCTTATATGAACATAATTTGAGATGAAATTTTTTATAGCAAACGCGCATGGATATAGGTAGCGTCATCGGGGCGTTCAGGGAAGTTCGGACTAAAAGGAAAGATTTAAGGAATACTTTTTTTTCGCTATTTATGCATGAGATATGGACTCGAAATGAAGAAATATGGGAATGGGAAGAAGATAAATGGATACCTCTAGGATGAGGCGTGGATTTTGTACGTTATACTCGCCTTAGCCAGCTGCTAATTGGCATGGTGGCTTGAGACTGGAATGTTATTTTTGAAACAGTGAAGTTTGGTTGCCTAGCCTGATTGAGCAATGTGAGAAGCTGCTGGTCTTGAAGAACTGCTGCAAATGATATAAAACACTGCGTGAATTATGTGAGATTAATTGTGTAAACAAGCCAGTAAGGAGAACAGTTGCGGTTAAGCGAGTGAAACTGTAAGGGGAAAGAACACTTGTACACGCTCACTAATGGCATCCAGCGCCTCTTATGAAGTATTCTCTATTATTAAACCATCTGATGTCTTGAAGTGTAGCTGGACTGCATGGCCAATTCTCTTTGGTAATTAAGCCAGACGTGCTCCCAACAACCACACTTCTCCTGCTTGGGCTATCAGCGCCCTTTTCGACTCTCTGCACTTTGATGATCGACCAATTGTCTGTTTGCATATACATCTAGGAGCATCAAAATATGTTACAGGGTCAGAATAGTTTCCATGCCGGAAACTCTGATCCGTGGCCCTCATTCTACAGGTTGTGGTGACACAACGATGCTAGGCAAGTCCCTGATATCAACATGTTCCTGGGACCCAAGATCGATGATCCTCACGGCCTCAATATCCACAATCCCGGCCTTGAGCGCCATAAGCTTTAACTCAATCTCGTAACACGCGAGAGGCGCTAGAGGACCTACTCTGGTATCAGTACTCAAGCATATGAGATCTGTTGTTTCAATCGCGGCGCTTTTCTGCATAGCGTGAATAATATTGTCATCTATTACAGCATCTGCGATTTTGGGGTCTCTCCTTGATCCACCGACAGAAGGCGGCCGTGTCATTCTTGTGTCATTTCGGCGCCGTTTAGGAAGGACTGTGATAGCTAGTTTTCGAGGTCGGTCGGATCTATTGACTACGAAGACTGACCAGATGAATGGAACCCCGGGAAAGATTGGTGTCTCCGCAGGCGGAGCTGTGAAAGTCATTGTAACGCCGAAATCAGGAACGGCTGAATTACGTTGTTGTCGTGTGGTTATGTCTACTGAGGGCAGAGCATCGGGTCTGGTAATCGCAAGGGTCGAGACTGTCGGGGTCTCAGAGGCTGATCCGATGGATAACTGAGCAGGCCTGTGAGGTCTTTGTATAGCTTGGGTTGGCAATCCATAGCCAGGATTAACCGGTGGAGTAAAGTCTAGAGATGTCGTCCATCGCATAGATATTGTAGGCCGACAAGTACTAGTCAATCGTGCAATCGCTGTTATTGAAATCTCAAGATTTCGAATTTGAGTCTTTATGGTGGCGTCCAGGTCATCAGAAGAGAGTCTATAAAGGAGAGTAACGTCGTCCTGTGGGAGACATGTGATTGGCAATGTCAGCCCTGATATAATGTTAAGATCCTCAACTCTACCCCCACTAATATTGAGATCGACCTTCTCAATGCTAGTTTTGCAATTTGCAAAGGGAGTGATATCAATATCGAGAGACGCCAAAACTGAATTGCTTGTCGCTGTTGTACTAGTACGTGAATACCTGACACGAGCGTTGATTGCCGGATAGACTTTGACCGACTGCTTGGAAATGTTTTTCAAGGGCCGTTGTAGCTCTTTGGCAGCTTGAGTGACTGGTCTGACTTGTGACACCCTAAGTGCTGAAAGCCTGGGCTTGACACCTCCCATAGCTGGATCATCACCGAATGCCTCCAATAGATTCATGCCTGATGGTATTTGACTCGGCAAATACTCTTCGGTGATAGCATCTATTTGCACTTGCTCGGGCGGCTTCAAACTTGCAGTTGCCGAAAACACCACAGAAGGATTTTGAAGTCGCAACCGAGGCCTGACGAGGAAAGCAGACAACTTCCAAACCACGAGGATGTGACCATTTCCAGTGCTTCCCTCACTCTCATCTGGACCCTGGACTACGACCACAGGCTCCTCGCTGTCCTGGACCAATCCGCTGTAAATGACCTCTTGTGCTGGAGGCCCATCATAATTTTCTGGCTGAGCATTGACGACTTGCGCCTCAAGATTGATCACAAGTCTACCGAGATAGGACCTCAATGTGTTCTCGTCGAAATAGGGGGTTTGCAAGACCACGTAGATGTCCACAGTTTCATCTGTTAACTGTGAATGAGTAAGATATTGAGCTTGTAGAATAACTTGGTGAACTGACCGAAGAAAAGCGCTTGTCTCTGTGGTATTGCAGCTAGTGGGGAGTAGGTGCCTTCATCTAAACGCTCTACAGACCCGCTAAGAGCTTCTTCGATATTGAATTGACTGGCAAGTGGTATAATTGTGTCCAATACAGAGCTCTCCACAATGTCCAAACTTCCCCGTGGTTGGTATTCTTCGCGCGCTTCCGTTTCTTCCATCATATTGGCTTTTTGCAGGTGTGGTAAATTGTGCGTGTGGGCTGGATGCAGATCTCAAAGCGGATCAAAGTACGATCGAAAGACGTGCGATTGAAGATGATAATTTTGCATCTGTAGTATTGTTATCTCATGATATATTGGCATTTCAAAAGTTCAAAGTTTCTGAGGCGCAAATCGTGAAGACTGTTGATAGGAAGATGCGGCTGCAGCTGCCAAATATTTGAGCTTGGACCATATACGCGACATGGATCATCTCCAGCCGCGCCAAAACTTTATCACCTTGAGCTTCTGCTCGCTTTCAATCATTCACAAACACCAACCAGCCAATCATGAACGGTACGAACGGGCTCAACGGCCATGTGGCTAATCCTCCATTGTGGAGCGAAGCGCGAAATGCTGATGGTCGTGTCTACTACTATAACACCGTCACTAAGGCGACGCAATGGACGAAGCCGGAGGAGTTGATGACTGCCGCAGAGGTAATGCGTCTACGAAGAGCGAACGTTGCAATTTACTGATGATATTATTTAGCGCGCTTTATCGAATCAACCTTGGAAAGAGTACACTGCCGAAGGAGGTCGAAAATATTGGTCGAACACAGAAACGAAGCAGAGTACATGGGAAATGCCAGAAGTTTACAAAGAGGCTCTTGCCAAAGAAAATGTCACAACAGCTCCAGTTCCACAGTAGGTTCACTATATTCTGAACTCCACAACCGTGTACTGATGGTCATAGGCAACCTACTTTTGTCGCCGGTGGCGGTTTCTCAACCTCACAGTACGATCAAGGGCGAGATAGAGAACCTGTTGGAGAAGCTCGGCAGATTGCATATGGTAATGATGCTAACGGAAGTCGCGCCCAAGTTTTTGTGCCAGCGAATACCGATCCAGATTACTCGACGTTTGAAGAAGCAGAAGCTGCATTCCTTAAGCTCTTGCGACGTAAAGAAGTGGACCCAAACTGGACATGGGAGCAAACCATGAGATCGATTATCAAGGATCCGCAATACCGAGCACTCAAGGATCCTAAAGACCGTAAGGCCGCTTTCGAGAAATATGCTGTTGAGGTTCGTCTTCAAGAAAAAGACCGTGCGAAGGAGAGAATTGAGAAGCTACGCAAAGATTTTGCTACCATGTTGAGGAGCCATCCAGAGATAAAGCATTATACTCGGTGGAGGACTGCCCGACCGATCATCGAAGGCGAAACGATCTTCCGTTCCTCGAAAGATGATGATGAGAGACGTCAATTATTCGAAGATTATGTCATCGAGCTGAAGAAAGCTAACCTTGAACGGGAAGCGACAACAAGAAAAGCTGCTATGGATGAGCTCGTCGATATTCTTAAGGGGATTGATCTGGAGCCATACACTCGATGGTCGGAGGCACAAGGTATCATCCAGTCCAACCAAAGGTTTCAAGGTGATGAGAAGTTCAAATCACTCAGCAAGTCAGATATGTTGACAGCTTTTGAGAATCACATCAAGACTTTAGAAAAAGCTTTTAATGATTCTCGTCAACAACAGAAATACCAAAGATCCAGGCGAGAACGACAAAATCGTGATAGATTTCTGGCCCTGTTGCAAGAATTGAAAGCAGCAAACAAAATCAAGGCTGGCTCGAAATGGAGTCAGATTCATCCGATGATCTTGCAAGATGATAGATATCAAGCTATGCTCGGACAATCAGGGTCTACACCGCTTGACTTATTCTGGGACATGGTTGAGGAAGAGGAACGGGCATTACGAAGCACCCGAAATGATGTTCTAGATGTTCTTGATGTACGTCTTCACACATGTTAAATTGCACCAGCGCTTATGAATCACTAGGACCGACGGTTTGAGATCCAGCAGAAAACTACATTTGAGGAGTTTCTCGCCCTAATGCAGAATGACCGACGCACTGCTAACATTGACCGAGATGCCCTATCACTAATTTTTGAACGGGTACGTCAATTGAAGCTTTGGTTTCATACCACACAGCTAATTAGTTCCATCTACAGCTTCATGAGAAGGCGTCCAGACGCAGCGAAGATGATAAACACCAGGCAGAACGCCAACAACGCCGAGCTATAGATTCTTTAAGATCACTAATCAAGCATCTCGAACCACCAGTCCGTCTAGATGACACTTATGAAAGAGTCAAACCTCGCATCGAGAGGACGGAAGAATACCTAGCCGTGACATCTGACGAGCTTCGGCGCTCAGCTTTCGAGAAAGTCATTCGACGCTTGAAAGAGAAGGACGAGGATGCAGAGAAGGATAGGCTGAAGCGTCGTGAAAGGGGCTCAGTTGATCGGCCAATGCACCGTGAACGAGATAGAGGTGAGAGATCACACCGATCCAATGGACGCCATGCTAGGACAAGTCGCAGCCCAGAACCAGATGCCTACGAGGCAGATAGGCGCAAAGCCATAGCCGACCGCGAAAAGAATTATCGAAAGGGCAGTGCAGCTGACACACTACTTTCCCCTCGACGAGGGGATCGTGACCGAGAACGCGATCGTGAGAGAGACCGGGAGCTCGACAGACCCCATCGAAGCCGTCGCGAGGACTCGATGAGCCATTATGATCGAGAGAGGAGAGATCGAGACGACGAAAGAGAGAAGTTGTACCGTCGAAGAGGTGACCCCAGAGGCTCCATAGACGAATTGCCTTATGGCGACGAGAAACCCTCCTCAGTGAGACGAAGACGAGCTGACAGTGATGTTGAGAGTGCCAGCAGCGCGAGGATCGCGAAGGTCAGTTAAAATCTTCCTAGTTTTAACTTAACCTACTAACCTATGCTTCACAGAGAACAAGAAGAGAGTTGACACCACGTGAGCGATCCCCTCCTCGTGAGCGGCGTCACCGAACTAGGACTCCGCCAGTGCCTCTACCCCTGAAGGAGGAACCAGCTGTCCATTCTGGCAGTGAAGAAGGTGAAATCGAAGAGGAATAAGGTGATAGTAGCAACGTTCAGAATGTGTACGTATCCGCAACACCAAATTTTCATAGCATGATGACCTCGGCAAACAGGAGTCGGACAATCAACCATAAAGAGCAATATCATGTAGCGAGAACGCAAGGTTGCTGGGGTTGATTCTCAAGATTTATTGGCTTTCGGTGTGTATCTTTCTCTTCTGCTGAGCTATCATACGCCTTTTTATCAACCGTAGCTTCTTGAGCCAGCTTCATCGTATACAAATAAATGACTTCATGCAACATTTAATTTCGTGCACTTGACTTCTCTCCGCCAGGCAGCAGTCACCCGCTTGACCCATTTCCCCTCAATCTACATTTCAACCACTGTCCGTGACCAAAGTGAGATGGCAGTAGCATACGTAGGACCAGAAAACAGGGGATAGACTGCCGCCGCCACTGTTAATCGTCAGGTTCGTCTTCATCATTGGAAGCACTTTCTTCATCCAGAAGCCAGTGTGTTCCTTTATGCCCTACCCGTCGCAATGATGATCCCCTAACGCCCAGCAATGCATCCTGTGAGAAAGGAAATGATTCATGTGGAACGCCCTATTCAACTAGTTTTGGCCTTATCCTCGTCTTCTAAGAAGAACTAGTCACAGAATTAGCCGCCAATATACCAAATGAAAGGTGTATAACTCACGTAGTTCCCACCCAACTTCTGTTCTTGATCTAGTTGGGAGTTGAGCTTGTTTATACGAGGTCTGTAGTTCTGAGGGTCACGACGGAAGGTAACATCAAGGTTCTTCAAAAATGAGTTACAGCCAGTGAGCAAGGATTCAGGGGCGTTTGCGCGAGCGTCAATACCCGGTTTTCCGTCAAAGACAATAACTCGATCTGCAAGGTAGGTTGCCATGATGAAATCGTGCTCAACGATGAAGGCAGTCTTTTTCGAGTGCATGATGAATCTCTTTATGACACGTGCTGCGATGATACGTTGCTCCGAGTCGAGATACGCGGATGGCTCGTCGATGAGGTAGATGTCGGCCGGCATACCAAGAGCGAGGACAATGGCCACACGCTGCAATTCACCACCAGACAGAGTCTTTACCTCTTGGTCGATGAATTCATCGAGTTTGAGTGGTTTGACAACATCTGTTTGGAATTGTGGGAGAAGGAAAGCGGTCTTAATCTTCTTGAAAAACAATTGACGGACGGTGCCTTCGAATTTTGGAGTGATCTTCTGAGGCTTCATGCTGACCTTCATGCCGGGGACCTTTGCTTTGCCATCGTTGGGCATTTTGCCTGACAGCAGTTGACAGAAAGTTGTCTTTCCTGTACCGTTCTCACCCATCATCACAATTATTTCTGAGTCGGTAAAATCACCAGCCTCGACCTTCAGATGGAAATTACCCAAGGTCTTCTCAAGGTTGGGATAGTTGAAAGCACGAGATCTATCAACCATGAACTCATCGGCGGATTCAGCAATACGGAAGGTAAGTGATTCTTGTCGGAATCGAAGATTCTCTGTTGGAATATTGCCATCAAGGAAGATGTTAATACCCTCACGTACGGATGCTGGCAGGGTTACAACACCATAGACAGCGGGTCTTCCGTAGAGGACACATATGAAATCGGAGAGGTAATCTAGAACCGACAGATCATGCTCAACGCAAATGACATAGTCATCAGGACGGAGCAAAGAACGGATGACCTTGGCAGCACTCAGACGTTGCTTAACGTCAAGGTAAGATGAAGGCTCATCAAACATGTAACTGTAAAGCATTAGTGTGGAGAAAAAATCGTTATTACGAAACCAAACATACACATCAGCCTGTTGGACACAGACAGTACCAATAGCAAATCGTTGGAGCTCTCCACCAGACAAAAGATTGACATCTCGGTCCAAGATATGCCTTAATTCTACGAATGATCAGCTATTTAATAGTCTTCTATAAAAGACCTTTTTATACATACCTAAGACATCCAGAACCTCGTCTAAATTGTCCATTGATGCTTGACCCTCAATCAAGCCTCGGACGCTCTTATCAGCGCTCCTAATTGCTTTTGGAATACGATCGACATATTGTGGCTTGACAATAGCTTTTAGGTCATCCTCGAGAATTTTTGTGAAATAGTCTGTAAACATTGGTAAGGCATTTCAACATCAGCCCAGAATTGATACACATACTCTGAAGCTCGGAACCACGAAAGTACTTGATCACATCTTGCCAATCTGGAGGATTTTCGTATCGCCCCAGGTTAGGCTTTAGCTTCCCGCTCAAAATCTTAAGAGCAGTACTCTTTCCAATACCGTTAGACCCAACCAATCCCAAAACTTGTCCAGGTCGTGGTGTGGGAAGACGGTGGAGCTTGAAGCTGTTCGCAGAATATCGATGGGTAACATGGGACTCGAGATTGGTTGGCAGATTGATGATATTGATGGCTCCAAAGGGACATTTTTTGGGGCAGATACCACATCCAATACACAAAGACTCAGATATGAAGGCAATTTTCGACTCGGCGGTAACTTCGATGCAGAGGCGCCCGCTTCGTACGACTGGGCAGGATTTCTTGCATTCTTGTCGGCATTTCTGAACATATCATATCAGTTTCCGCATGTGTCATTGGTACTTGAGAGGTATACCTTTGGTTTGCACTGTCCAAAACATTGTGGTTAGCGTTAAGATCCTTCTTGACAGCGGGGTAGTGGGGTAATTCAAAATATTATCCATACCTTGTCAGTGCTGATGATTGCAATACTGAAATATGAAGGAAAATTAGTAATAATTCGAATCTCTCTTAGGATCGAGTCTTGGGGGCAGATATGAAGGGATTTTGCGAGGCGCACCGAGTGAGTTTGTCGGACATTTTTGGCGACTTCTGCTCCCGAGAGCTAGATTTTGTGCGGAACCGTCTGTAGAATCGAGGTCCTAGGTCTCCGATGGGAAAGATAGACTAGCAGAAAAATGCAGAAATATGCGACGCACTTCGTGCTTACGGTAGTCGTTGAGTCCTGAGACCACTGTGGCTGCGATTTCTGACTCGATAATAATTGATTTTGGCTCAAAGAAACTTGAAAGGGTAACCTTTATTGCATGCTCTTTGATTGGTCGTTGTGCTTATGTAATCATAAATCGAGCTCGGTCCACAAAGTGCAAAAAAGCGGCATGATGGCATCACGCCAGGTAGGAGGTGATAGGCAATCAAAGAAAGTTCACCTTGTTAGAAATCCAGAATTCTTGATTATGCTATCATATCCAAGGTTAGAATTTAAATGCTTTGGCTTTGTCACGCAAAAATATTGGGCAAGGTAAGTAACATTAATGTGGGGGACTTGAGCGTGTATTGGAAAATCAAATCGAACAACAAATGAATATTGGACAACATTGGGCGAGATTACAATGACTTGTCCATGCATTTGGCTCGTCTCCAATACAGTAATCTCCTCACTTAGCTCATAGCTATAGGGAAGTGACTTATTATACATGCTGAAGTCTTCCATTGAACACCTGCGGGCTGTTGTAAGCTTTGATCTAACCAACCTTTATTAATATTTACGCACGTTAATGTTGATGTCATTTTCACAGAATTGTACAGTCTAAAATAAATTTATCAGTACTAAGGCCTTATTGACTCGAAGAGACAGAGTACAACGGCGGAACGGCTATCGGGGAATAGCATAGCATAGGCGAGACTTTGTTGTGCCTGAGGCTTCTATAATCCCGGCTAGAAGCGAAGAGCGCCGCTCGCGCCGGCCTTGCCCTTTTGCAAGGCCGCACCTCTGTTACGCCGTTTCGCTCTCCACACTACTTTCGAGCATGTCGAACTCACCACCAATGTCATAACCTCCTCCCCATACCACGCTCGTTATTCGACCACAAGAATCTATCTTGACTTACGGGGGGCCTTCCCAATATGGCTTGTAAGTGTGATATTTTCCTTCGGATCTTGACCACGCAATCTGGCGTAGCGTCAAGGCTGGCTTTCGTCGACTTGGGCCCAGAATCATCATCAGCATCTTTATACCTGGAGAACACGAACTCGGACGATTCTCCTAGCAATTGTATCGAGCTGTTTCGATGCCTCCGCTACGATACTCTTGCCTGCCGATATATCCACTTGTCTCCTCAGCTATCTTCGTTGACAATCGATCGAAAATCATCGTCAGCCCTATCCTAAAGATACCATTCATAATACCCTAATGCGCCAACCGCGATCGAACACTTCCTAGAGCTTCCTTACATGTTCTTATGATGGAATCTAAATCGCCTGCTTCTTTACAACCCGATCATGCCACCGTGAAAACTCTTCACCTTTTAAAAATTCGAGCTTTGTGAACATTGCTAACATCGTTACCATAGCCCCACCATCGACAGCAATATTATTAGACGCGAACTCGCCCTTATCTTTATCCAATGGAGCCAATGAAGCTGGCGATAATGGGGTTCTCACAAACGATGATGCTCCTTACGACAGCGAATCCGACCTCTCCGAACCAGCCGTAGCAATCATCGATGAACCCTCGCCGGCGACCTCGACAAACCACCAATCCGAATTCGGCGCACAAGATACAGACGGTTCAGATTCCTCGGCAGCCGATGCTCAGGGAGAATCAGATGATGCCGATTTTGATATGGAAGATAGCCCCGCCGTAGCGGCTGCCAATGGGGAACGAGAAGATCGTTCTACATCTGCAGACTCTCGTCGTCCTGCCAAGCGGAAGGTACCTGTCGTAGATCAGCATATGTTAGCGAATCCTGAGTTGTTTCTTCTGAGGAGAAGTGTAAGTACTTGAAATGAGCTACTTATTGTTATAGTACTAACTTTCTCTTTAGGGCCGCGAAGTACAAAACCGCCCAATTGTATGTTGGCTGCTCTCTAAGACTTATGATGTTTACTTTAACTTGTTTGCTAACATCTCGCAGATTGAGTCCGATGATGACAATGAAGACTCTGACTCAGATGTTGTGTCTTCACGTCGTCCCAAAAGAAGAAAGCAAGAGCGGTCCCGTCCTGGTAAAGATCTCCACCCCTCAAGTGCCAAAGGTGATGACCGCTAACTTTGAGCCCCTTAGTATCCAAAAGAAATACCCCTGCTTTACCATCGGCATCTGCTTCCGATTCAGACAGTGATAATTACGGTGGTGCACGAGCTCGAAATGTAGCCAAAAGGAACCGTCGTCTTCAAGCCGAATCAAGCCTTCCAACGCACGTCTACCAAGAGAAACGATGGAGCAGCCGAAGAGCTGCACAAGTCACAGCGGGTGCATATCAAGAGAGCGAAGCGGAGTTCGAAGACGAGTCTGAAATGATGACTCCTAATCAATGGGGAGCCGACACTGAAGACAATTCACCTTATGTTGACGTTGTCCTACAGCACAGGCTCAAAGAAGGTGAAGACATAAATCGAGAAGATTTGGGCCGAGATGACTTCGAATACTACATCAAATGGCAGGGCAAATCCCACTATCACGCATCGTGGGAAAATACGACTTCGTTAACCGGCGTGCGAGGTTTTCGTCGCATAGAAAACTACTACAAAAAAGTGGTTCTCGATGATATTTACATGTCTCGTGGGGAGGATATTCCACCGGAAGAGAAAGAAAAGTGGATGTTAGACAGAGAGCGAGCATCAGATGCCCTACTTGACTACACCAAGGTCGAGCGAGTCATTGGCACAAGAAATGGCGATGAAGACACCGAGTACTATGTCAAGTGGAAGGGTCTCTATTATGACAGTTGTACCTGGGAAGATGCTTCGCTGGTCAGCGAGCTATCGCAGGACGCCATCGACATGTTTCTGGACCGAAGTTCTCGAACTCTCACATCAAACAGGCAGGAGTCGAATCCGAACACCCGTGGCCCTCATAAAGCTATACGAGAACAGCCATCATATATCGCGAACGGCCAGTTGCGAGAGTTTCAAATGACGGGCTTGAACTTCTTAGCCTATAATTGGACCAAGAATAAGAATGTCATTCTGGCAGACGAAATGGGACTAGGAAAGACTGTCCAAACAGTAGCCTTCACCAACTGGCTACGTAACGACCGCAATCAACAAGGACCTTTCCTTGTCGTAGTTCCTTTGACAACGATTCCTGCGTGGGCGGATACATTCGACCATTGGGCTCCGGATCTCAATTATGTCATCTACAACGGCAAAGAGCCGGCTCGGGCTACCATCCGGGAATATGAGCTTTTGATTGACGGCAATGTCAAGCGACCAAAGTTCAATGTTTTGCTCACATCATATGAGTACATTCTCGCCGATGCTACCTTCTTAGCTCAGATCAAGTGGCAATTTATGGCAGTCGATGAAGCTCACCGTCTGAAGAATCGAGAATCGCAGCTATACCAAAAGCTCCTTGACTTCAAGGCTCCAAGTCGATTGCTTATCACCGGCACGCCTGTGCAGAACACTCTGGGCGAACTTTCTGCGCTCATGGACTTTCTAATGCCAGGCGAACTTGACATCGACGAAAGCATAGACTTGACAGATGAGGAGGCTGGGGAAAAACTTGCGGCCCTTACCAAAATCATTGAGCCATACATTCTACGTCGGACAAAACAGAAAGTCGAGAACGACTTGCCACCGAAGACTGAGAAGATCATCCGTGTCGAACTTTCTGATGTGCAGCTCGAGTACTATAAGAATATCCTCACCAGAAACTACCACGCCCTCAACGAAGGCTCCAAGGGTCAAAAACAATCACTCTTGAACATCATGATGGAGCTCAAAAAAGCCAGTAACCATCCATACATGTTCCCAAATGCCGAAGATAAGATAATTAAGGGCAGCACACGACGAGACGATCAACTCAAAGGTCTCATCGCTAGCAGTGGCAAGATGATGCTTCTAGATCAGCTCCTCACAAAGCTGAAGAGGGATAATCACCGAGTGCTGATTTTCAGCCAAATGGTGAAAATGCTTGACATCCTTGGAGATTATCTTCAACTTCGTGGCTATCAATTCCAGCGGCTTGATGGTACCATTGCTGCTGCCCCTCGTCGCCTCGCTATTGATCATTTCAATGCCGAGGGCAGCAACGACTTTTGCTTCCTCTTATCCACACGTGCAGGTGGACTAGGAATCAATCTTATGACAGCAGATACTGTTATCATTTTTGACTCCGATTGGAATCCACAGGCAGATCTTCAAGCCATGGCTCGTGCTCATCGAATAGGTCAGAAGAAGCCCGTCAGTATCTACAGGTTAGTGTCCAAGGAAACCGTTGAGGAAGAAATTCTTGAGCGTGCTCGTAATAAGCTCATGCTCGAGTTCATCACGATCCAACGAGGCGTCACAGATAAAGAGCGCAAGGAGCTCCGAGAAAAAGCCGTAAAAAGAGGCATCATTGAAGATCCCAAATCCTCGGAAGACATATCCAGAATTCTTCGGAAGCGAGGACAAAAAATGTTCAGTGATCAGTCTGGCAATCAGAAGAAGCTTGAAGAACTCGACATCGACGCTGTCTTGGAGAATGCAGAGGAACATAAGACTGAAGTCCCGGAGGGAATGATTGCCGATGGCGGTGAAGATTTTTTGAAGAGTTTTGAATATACTGATGTCAAAATTGACCTTGAGTGGGACGACATTATTCCCAAGGATCAGCTACAAGCCATCAAGGAAGAAGAAGATCAACGTGCGCAACAAGAATATCTCCAGAAAGCCATTGAGGAAAGCAAGCCACGACGCGCAGCGATGAAGAACACCGCTGAGTACGAAAGACAGCAGCGCCTTGCGAAACGCGAAAGAGATCAAGAAAAGCAGGACGAGCTAGATGAAAAAAGAGAAGCTCAGGCTAATCTTGCGGATCCCAAGCGAGAACTCAATGAGAAAGAAGCCAGAAATCTCTTCAGAGCGTACCTGCGCTATGGATCAATCGAGGAAAGAGGCGAAGAACTCATCAAAGACGCTCGCCTTGTTGGTCGCGACCTTGATCTACTCAGCACAACCATCCAAGCAATCACAGATGAGAGCGATAGGTTATTGAAAGAGGATGCTGCCAGAATCGAGGCAATGGAGCGCGAGTCCAACAAACCATTGACCAAGAAGGATCGCAAGGCTGTGCTCTTTGATTACCTTGGGGTTAAGAGACTAAATGCCGAGACTGTCATGGAAAGGCCAGGGGAGATGAGGATGTTGAAAGATCTGATTGCCAACACGTCGGACTTCAAAAATTTCCGTGTCCCTGACGCCTCCAAAGCTGCTCATTACTCTTGTCCATGGGGGGCTCGTGAGGATGGCATGTTACTAGTTGGTATCCATCGCCATGGTTACGGAGCATGGGTTCAAATTCGAGATGACCTCGATCTTGGCTTGAAGGACAAATTCTTCCTCGAAGAACATCGCGTTGAAAAAAAAGAAGAGCGAAATAAAGGGGAAGAAAAAGTAGCCAAAGCACCTGGTGCTGTTCATCTGGTTAGGAGGGCTGATTATCTCTTGGCTGTGCTGAAGGCAAAACGGTCCGATAACCAAGCTGCCAAACGGGCAGTAGAGAATCACCATCGAAACAACAAGAAGCACGACCGTGCCAACGGGAACAGACGAGGGGAAGGATCGTTCTCAGCTTCGCCAGCACCACAGTCCAAGAAGTTCCAAAGACGACCTGAAGATCGCGAGAGAGACCGCGACCGACCTAATCTCAGTCATGGTCACAGTCGTGGTGAAAGTTCCCACTCAAAACCCGATCTCAAAAGGAAGAGCAGCGCTCCGGAGGACGATCGTCATCCAAAACACAAAAAGTCTGAGCATCGACACCATAGCGAGCCAGATCCAATGGTTCGATTTGTCTTCAAACCTGTCAAGGAAAGCCTTAAAAAGATACAATCCGCTACAAAAGAGCGGATCAAATCGCAGAAGGAAAGAGCCAGTGTAATGAAAAACGAGCTCGTGGTCATAGGTGACTTTATTGAGTCTGAGCTTAAAGACTCGTCCCCCCGCGACGTTGAATCTCTTCGTGCGAGATTATGGTAAGCTCTTTCCCTGACCTTTTACACAAAATTCCTCTAATATGTAATTTAGGAGCTATGTCGCTACCTTCTGGCCCGTTGTGGATCCTTCTCCTAATGGAAAACGCTTAGAGTCAATGTACATCAAGATTCGATGGCCGGAGAGAACGGCAGAGAAGGAAGAGAAGTCTAATCACAACGGCGCTTCCTCCTCACGACAGTAGGAAAGACGGAGGCTTTACATGTAGAATTTGATTTACGATAACTCATTGCGTTGGCGTTGTGGTCGGCGTTCTCCAGCGGTAGTTGTTTTCGCACTCCGCAGAATCATAGCATGGGCTGGCGTATACTGGCGACATAGAAGGAAGTACAATCCTTCCTATAGGCGTTATTGTGTTTCATGCATGGGAAGGGGTAAATACCAAAGATTCGGTTCCTGTTGCATTTGGGATGTATGCAAATTTGACCGTAAAATGGTCATCTTGCCAACATGTTGCGAAAAGTTTAGAGACTTTTACTGAGTCCTCGGGACCACTGTCTCGGGTCTGTCTTACCACATTGTAATGACAATGCACTCAATCTAAAACAAGTTCCACTCTGCATGTGTTGTGATTTACATTTTGTTTAAGATATACACTACACATATCGGTTTGAAGGTGCCTGGTCCGTAAAAGCGTTTGATGAAGATGTAGAGTTAATCATTTATCATGCCATTGACATTGTCCGCTTCATATAGACCTTAAAAAAGCTCATTTATTTATCGCAATATTTCTATTCGATTTCTGTGGACGAACACAGGTCCAGCCACCACAGCACCTAAGGCGCAACTAAGCCTCAGCCAACCGTTAAGCTTGGTCCGAGATATTTCTTGGCATCTCCACCTTCGCGGAGCTTGTCTGAATTCAACCCTTCCTCGAGACTTCAAAGTTATTTACAAAATCCATTGACCACGTGCATAACAATCCATTCTTCATCCCTGAGAGCCCCGGCCCAAGCTTTGGTTCGACTATGATGCCCATGAGAAACATCAACGCATATGACTAAAGGGAGGAGCTGTGCCACGGCTCTCGAGCGCATTTTTCTCCCTCTCTTGGACGATGGGGAGGAAATGGTGACACACGATCGAATACCTGGCTAGGCAGGAGGAAAAGGGCGCGTGTGGAAGGGGGCTGAGGAGCTGAGGAGCTTTACAGAGGTGGTGTAATCCAGTCTCCTGGGACTCTTTGTTATGGTTATTTACGAGTATTGATCCGACTGCAGGCTAGCAACGTTAGCACCAGATTATTTCCTCCACCCGCTGGTAGCTATACCGAGGATGTCCAACACCGAATTCTCGTCGCGATCGTGGTGAAGCGAGGCCGAGAGGAGGGAAATTCTAGGTCATTATTCGCCCCTTCTTACCGAGTCTTTCTATTCAAAGTCGATTCAACGGCCCAGACCTCGAGTCACGATTCTTCTCATTCCATCACTCGGCCCTTCATCTTTTAACAACGCCATGAATTGAGAATCTTCCGAAGTCTCACGCGCTCTGGAGAATCTATATATTTCCTATTGGCGGAAAGACCATCGTCCAGCGCTTGCGGCGTGTAAGGTTATATAATCAGCTCATTGGCTCTCGGCTCGGCGCCGTTGCTGCAGTCGGACTGGTGGACAGACTCGAAGCGAAATCTGGAATCCGGAGACACGAGCCAGACGAGTTTTGCTCCAATTCTGCTCGTTCCATCTCCCCACAATCTACGCCGCAGGTGAAGACTAGAAGGGGTGCAAGATTTTTCTCCCCGGTGGTGCCACGCGCTGCAAGAAATTCACCCATGTTTTTCCTCCAATAGTCCATAATTCGTCCCCATGTTATCTCCTCACGCGTCAAAGATTCGACATCAACAACGAACTCACACCATGCCAATGAAAACTCTCAGATGTGTAGGCCGATCGCCGACCACTGCGGACATCCGTACGACTTGACGAGGCCCAAATTGTTTTTTCCCTTCTTCACGCTTCGATGCAATGCAATTCACGGCAAAGATCAACCACCCTACCGAGACTGCTACACTGTTACATGCTGCAGTCCGTATATAGCAAGTGCTTAGCTGGTACGGCTTTGTACTTCCCCAGATCTCAAGGGTGTAGCAGTACAAGGTGCCTCCGAGCCTCAAAATCTGACTGTGTACGTACAGCTAAAACCGTCAGTCGGTCAACAACCAATCTCTGTACCAACATTTTCTTTTCTGAGTGTTATTTGCCATTTTAATAATATCTCAAGCGCCTCAGCATGTCAACTGTCAGACAGTCTCGACTTGTGAAGAAGGGCCGACTCAAATGTCGGATAAAGTACCTGTACATCATCCTGGTACAATGCATGTACCCGCTGTTGCCCGCTACTCCAGGATCTCCACATTGAAACCCCTGAATCGACTTCGATATTCCGAGCTTGAAGCTCTCCCCATGTTAGCAGCTTCTCTTCACAACAAGACCATCCTCTCCTACTACTTGCATTTATTACCAAATACTAGTGTATGTTCAGTTGCTTTATGCCTTAATCCTTAATCTCTGCTTAAGCACAATTTCGACTCTGTATGGTTCCTTGAATTAAGCCTACTTGGCTATGAGAGGCAGAATGCGCGTGCTAGACCGGTCCTTATTTCTTTACGCTAGCGGCCATAGCTCTCTGTTCGTTACCCACTCCATACAGTTGCCAGGTCCCTTGCGAACATCCATGGTCCATGTCGAGGCCGGTGAGTCGCTGGTCTGTTGAAGTCCCCCCTCATCCGTTCCCAGCACATGAAGCAGACGCGCCTAATCCCCGCTCTCCACATTTCTGATGGAACCTGGCCTCGTGAGCTTTGAGTGACGGAATTCAATTGTAGGTTGGCAATGTTTTTCTATGTCTATTGATTGGCAAGTCTCCGCGAGTCTGCCTCGAGAAGGACCGAAGCTTAGGCCCCAAGCTTCTGGTACATGAAATATAAGATCTAGGGTCCCCCCTCCTTGGGTAATAGCAGACGATTCTCATTGTCCATCTCTTGAGTTTATTTTGACACAATTGTGTCCTACAATTTCTACCTACGACCTAGGTAGACGACAATTCGAATCTCAAATTGTTACTCGGGACAACAATCACAATGGCTAAAGGAACTGTCATCGCCGGGACGGCTGATACGTCCCGAATTGAGGCACCCGTCACGGTGAAGGCCTACCTCATGTGCGCTTTTGCTGCCTTCGGAGGTATCTTCTTTGGGTATGATACTGGTTGGATGGGAGGTATCATGGGTATGAGATACTACATCAGACAATTGACTGGCATTCCTGTAAGCAACCTATTTCCTTTCTCCTGCCCTAAAACTCTTCCAGGGTTTCTGATGAATAGAAAGTAATGACTAGCTTGCTGTTCATAAGGGGCCTGGGTCATGTGCTAGAATTTCTAACACAAAATTCAGTATCCTGCTGCAGATGCTTCGAAGGAGGTCTTGGCCGCTTTCGTCATCCCTTCCTGGGAACAATCTCTTCTGACTGGTATTCTTTCTTGCGGTACCTTCTTCGGTGCCATCGTTTCTGGAGATATGGCCGATAGAATTGGTAGAAGATGGACAATTATTGGTGGCTGCGTCACTTTCTGTGTCGGAGGCATTATGGAAACTGCTGCCGTCGAACTCAAGCTCATGGTTGTTGGTCGATTGGTTGCCGGCGCTGGTGTGGGTTTCATCTCGGCAATCAGTAAGTCTTATTCTCTTTTACCCCCCAAAAAAAGCTTGAAATTTTATACTAATGTTTGCTTACTACAGTTATTCTCTACATGTCCGAAATTGCACCGAAGAAAGTCCGAGGTGCTCTCGTTTCAGGATATCAGTTCTGTATCACTATTGGTATTCTCTTGGCCAACTGCGTTGTCTACGCTACGCAAGACCGTGATGACACTGGCTCATACCGAATTCCAATTGCCGTACAATTTCTCTGGGCTATCATCCTTGGCGCTGGTCTCTTTTTCCTTCCCGAATCCCCTCGTTTCTTCGTCAAGAAGGGCAGACTCGACGATGCCGCTAAGGCCCTCGCCAACGTTCGAGGACAGCCAATTGACTCTGGCTTTATCCAAGATGAACTTGCCGAGATCATTGCTAATCATGAATATGAGTTGTCGGTTGTCCCGCAAAATTCATATATCGCCCAGTGGACAAACTGCTTTAATGGCAGCCTTTTGAGCGCCCACTCCAATGTTCGTCGTACACTTCTCGGTATTGGATTACAGGCTATGCAACAGTTGACGGGCGTAAACTTCATCTTTTATTACGGTGTAGTCTTCTTTAAACAGCTCAACACCATCAAGAATCCCTTCTTGATCAGCTTGATCACAACCCTCGTCAACGTGTGCTCTACCCCCCTTTCCTTCTGGATGGTTGAGCGATTCGGCCGTCGAAATTTGCTCATCATTGGTGGTACCGGTATGGTCATCGCCCAGTATATTGTCAGCATTCTTGGTGTCACTGTTGGATCCGACAAGGGCGCCGACACGAACACCTCCGCCGTATCTGCCATGATCGCATTCATCTGTATCAACATTGCGCTGTTCGCCACCACCTGGGGCCCTTGCGCCTGGGTTGTTATTGGTGAAGTCTTCCCCCTCCCAATCCGATCTCGTGGTGTCGCCCTCTCTACTGCCTCCAAC
Organism: Hymenoscyphus repandus; assembly: GCA_001414415.1. NCBI lineage: Eukaryota > Fungi > Ascomycota > Leotiomycetes > Helotiales > Helotiaceae > Hymenoscyphus > Hymenoscyphus repandus. The sequence continues at coordinate 224,782 of LLCE01000011.1, forward strand.
TGGTTCTGGAACTGGTACGTCTACATTGCCCTTTTCCTCTTCTCTTACCCCACTTCCTTCACATTGCTAACCAAACCTGCAGCATCATCGCAATCATCAACCCCTACCTTGTTGGCGAAGACTATGCCAACCTTTCCTACAAAATCTTCTTCATGTGGGGCTCCCTTTGCATGGTCTCGGTCATCTTCGCGTACTTCCTCGTCCCCGAGACCAAGGGTCTCTCTCTCGAGCAAGTCGACAAGATGCTTGAAGAGGTCAACCCAAGGAATTCGAGGAACTGGGTGCCGCATTCTACGTTCGCGTCCGAGATGGGGCTGGTAGAGAAAGGCCTTACTCTTAATGTTGGGGAGAAGGGCGATAGTACGCCAGAGAATGTGGAGGAGGTTGTGGTGCCTAGCAAGGAAGTCATTTGAACTCTGTTCTTTGAACAAGAGGTGTAATTGGGGGTGAATGATGAGGGATAAGTTAGGGGGAAAGGGGGATGGATGATGTGCTTTTTGATACCATTGATGCGTGCATGAGGTGCTGTAATGAGCAGATGTAGTCTAGGCTAGATTTAGATGTGTCTAGAGATTGAGACAAATCAACACGTTGAAATACATGTACTTTGACAAACACTTTTAATTCTCCAGGCGCTTCCTCTCATTTTCGCTCACCTAGAATTTAAATAACTTCAATTTTTCTGACAGAATTATCATCTTGTGTGCTCTATCCTCAAAAATTTTGCAGATGCTTATTCTCTGCGTCCATTTAACTTATCTATGGCTGCTGAAGGGTCTTAACTAGACGTTTCTGTGGTACCGGGAGATGGGATACAAAGGGCATTTTCATAAAACCCGTGGATAGATATCAATCATACTGCCATGGCGCTTGGCGATAAGCGCGAATCGGCTTTTTCTCATCTATGTTACCGCTTTAGTCAGTTTTCTCTGGCGCCCTAATTGTGTTGATAAGCTCTGCCCTAACACGGTACGTTGGAAGGGCAGGAGATGAACATATTGTGGGATAGCGGAACTGACAACCACAATAGTCAATGTAATACTGGATGAGACTGGTGTTCATTGCTTCATATGCTGTATTCAGACTATATAAATGTACTGTGACTGGTCGTACAATTCTAGATTTCGGTATAAGTGATGATAGAGATGATCAACAGTTTATATAATACAAGTGTCGAAACTTAGATTGCCGCTGAGTTTTGTCTAAGTTTTCTATATAGGTAGATCAGATCCTTTGAAATTAATGAGAGATAAGAGTTATCAAGTTATTTTCTCGTTGGGGTTGGATTTTTTTATGTGCAGCATTGAGTAGTATATTTATATACTTTGATTATCAGACCTAGAAGTTGGAACTAATAACTAGGATGATTAGGGGTGCCTGACCGATGGTTATCCTCTTTTCATCTAGTAGTTATCCAAATTATCTTAGTCAGTAGGATAGTATCATGATCTGTCTTTTAATCATATTAATGTGATTAACAGGTTAATAATCTCAGTTATAATTGACAAGTGTTATAATATTATTAGCTAGTCGGCACCATAATTATCATAATATGTACTGTTGAGATAGTCAATAACTTACTCCGGTAACTGACCTGTAGAGATCATTTTCCGAATAAAAGGTATTTTCTTTAACACCTCTTGAATTCACGGGGTTTCTGCCGAAGTCGGCATATTTACGAGAGAAATTAGCGATGTACATTTCCTCTAATATATTTTCTTATAGGACGGACTAATTTCGTTCATAAGTGAAATTCATTTAAAAGTAACAATGTTATTTTACATCTACCATTTTGACCTACCAAACATCTGTCATTCACAAGACGAGATAAGAGAGGGCATGCCCCGTATGACAGTCAATAATGTACTTCTCCCCCTTTCATTATTCACAGCCCAATTCCATTTTCAATATATAGTCGCGCTCCCATGTCACTATAGAAACGTTTTTCTTCTCTTTGTCAACATAATCCAAAACCAACACCACCACCACCGTACACTCCACACACAAAACTAACATCAAAATGACATTCTCATACACCCCAGCCAACACCCTGAAATACGCAGCTATCTGCAGCACCAGCAAACACACAGGCCAGGCGGCAAAACGCTTCGCAAATGAATGGCGCCAGATCCGCTGGGATCAAGAACACGCAGAAGAATATCTAAATGCTCTCAGCAGCGCCACAGTAAGATCCCTCCCCTTCATCTCGCTTGATCAAGCCGAGCTCGCTAAACATTCGCACCCCATCACTTTCACAACTGCTGAATAGACTAACATGGACGTGGAATAGGATCTGAATAGTGAATTATCTCCAAATTCCACCCCCTCAAAACTTACTCTCGAACTTGCGGAATTTCACATGCAAATCTCCAAATACGCTCGTTCCGCCACCGCCATGGAAGGCTCGCGTGTCGCACATCTCCTCTTCAACACACTTATCTATCTCGACCCGTCATGCACCCGGGACGAGTTCTCAGAAATATCCTGCCGTTTTGTCGAGAAGCAATTCTTGAAAGAATATAAAGGCACGGGAAGATTACCGATGTTTATGAATAGCCTTCGGATGGAGTTTGAAAAACTGGTTGTCCATAAACTGAGTCCCGTAGGCTGGACTGAAGAGCCTATTTTGCTGGATATGGATGAAAAAGGTATATATTATGGCGAGGAATCTTGGAGGTATCCGGCTGGTTATGGACAGACGAGGAGGGAGGATTTGGTGGGTGGGATACATTCGAGTACGTTGAATGGCGAAGAAAGCTCGCGGCCGAGTTCGGATGGTTTCTGTAATTGGTGAGCTCTTGATATCTTCTTAGCGTGCTGTACTGACGATTGTGAAGCTGTCATGCGGTACAGTGGCGTTCGTGGAATTGGCGCAGCGGCGTTAAAGGGACGGCATTTGGAAAGGATCATCATCTTTAGTGCGAGGATCATGTAGTGATAACTTTGAGCGAGAAGAGAAGACAATACTATTATCAGGATGAGGATGCGGATGCGGCATAGAGCAAGACTTTCTCCCCTCATCTGGCATCTTAGCCAAAGTGCTAAGAGAGGTATTTGCATTATTACATGAAACTGCCGTATTTGAGTCTTACAGAATGAGATATTCGTTGCCTTCCCCCTTTGTTGTTTGAGTGTCTTGAGAGAGAAAGGAGCTTGAGACACCACTCTATATATATAACTTTCATACTAGGATATTGTAATGTTTTTAGCTTAAGCTGCACTGTTTCATTTCACGAATGTTCTACCCGCCTTGGATATCTCCATAAATTCCAGCCTTGCATTAAGCTCGTTGAAAATTGGGCTGTGTGTTAGTGCTGTAAGCCCTCCAAGTATAGAACCAACCTCTTCTTGATGATAACGCCAACAACTTTACCGCTTCCCTCCTCTGTGACTATTAAGTGTCTCAAGCCCAAGCCCACAAACATCTGTACAGCATATTCTATTGGTGACTTCGCGCAAACTGTCAAAGGAGTACGGTCGACAAACGCTGAAAGTGGACCTTGCAGCAAATCCACAGGCTCGTCATCCTTCAGGACACCCTCCTCATGGATAGCAAAGTCCAACTCTCCCTCAGCAAGATACCCATGTAGCATGCCGTTGGGACCAACAAGGACCACCCCTGCATCCATGAGACCACGAGCCTTGAGTTGTGATAATTTGATTGCTAAGAGAGATTTCGAAACTTTACATTCTGTTCCAACGTCGACGGTAATCTCTCTCATGGTCTGGGAGGGCGGTATCAATTCTTCAACCAAATGACCTTCATTTCTGACGATTTTCAACGCATGTTCAGGGTCAAGAAATGGATGTCCCAAGACAGTCTGAGCGAGATCGTAGATACTCTCACTACTCATTGCATCCGCTACCCATTTAGCAACGAGGATAGCTATCATGAAAGGCGGGATATAATCGACTTCTCCTGTGAGCTCGAACATAATGACGGCGAGAGAAACGGTCATCCTCGAGACTCCAGCAAGGAAGGCTGCGGCTCCAACCATGGCGAAAATACCTGGGGAGATACCAGGAATTGTCTGGCCGATGAGACGGCCAAATAGAGCTCCAGCGTCTAAAGCCGGAACAATGATCCCAGAAGGGACTTTGCATCCGAAGGTGATTATCGTGAGCAGAAGCTTGACGACTGTTCCATAGACCAGCCAACCATAGTAGTGAGTTTTGTCCTCTAATGCTTCCTGGGCACATATCCATGATCCTTCAGGATTTTGACAGTCTACCAAAACGTTCTTCATGATGATATCACCAGGTTCTCGGGTCAAGGGGTTAGGGTACTGGACGAGGGCAGTTATTAGAGCAACAACACATAGCTCCAGTACAGGATGGTTCTTGATGATGGAATATTTGCGGAATGATTTGGACCATAGAAAGTTTGCCTGGCAAAAGGTTCCACCGAATATTCCTCCTGCTATGCCGAGGAATATGAACACAATATAGTGAACAGGATCGTAATTCACTCCGTAGTTAGTCTCGAAAAGGACCAATTTTCCGGTACCTGTGGGATTCAGCGCCTTTAGGGTAACGGCCGCTGACAGAGAGCAAAGGAAAGCTCGCCAGAGGACCTTCCTTGGAAAATATGTGCTGATCTCCTGTTGGTTTGTCAAATCGTTGCCCTCTTTCATCTCGATGATTTAACTGAGGAGATTAAACTTACCTCATATGAAAAGAGCACTCCGCCAATAGGGGCTCCAAAGGCAACGCTCAAACCTGATGAGCAAGCCACGCTTAACATTTCACGCATCTTCCTCCCATTATCTCGATATTTAGGAAACAAGTTTGCAATCAAATATCCAGCCGAAGTAGAGATATGAACAAAGGGACCCTCCTTGCCCAAGCACATTCCCGTCGCAACTGCAAATGCAGATCCGATGGCTTTGACCAGGAGAACTTTGAAGTCCAGAAAATGTGGAATGACGAATCCAGAAAGTATGGTCTTGATCTCAGGGATACCAGATCCAGCAGCCATATACATTGCCTTACCTACCACCTGTGTTTTGCCTCCCGAAAAGTGGTTGTCAACTGAGTCTTGTGGTCCCACCGCAGGTAGATTAGCCTTAGTGGTCATAGTAACTCCACCAGCAATGAACCCATAGAGAAGTGCGATTCCAACGTATATGGCGAATTTCAACCAATAAGATTTTGACCACCAGATCCAATTCTCACAATCTTCCAAAACCACACTGTTTGCACCAAGACTTGTGCAACATTTCTCTCTTGTGATGAACACATTCGTTGAACAGTATCCAAGCTTATAATCGCTAAGCGTCGCTTCGCTGACATCTCCAAAACCCGATTAGCTACAAATTTAAAACGGTCGGTGCATTAGCATACCAACTGCAAATGCCACAATTGCTGTGAAGATACCAATCAAAGCTGCTGCTAACCAGCCTTGGCATGAATCAAGCGCCGCAATGAAGCGATATTTGATGCTCCTTTTCGATCGCAAAGCACGATAGCGGTAAGAATCCTTGATCTGGACTGAGATTAGCTTGGTACATTAAAATTAAGGTGGTGTAAGTCTAACCAAATCATGGAGCCAATCAATCGTTGTATAGTCGTTGTAGGGAAGTCTTTCCCCAATTGCAGTGCTGCCTAGAGCCTGTTCGTCTTTAGACAGATGGGAAGATATGATGGAATCCGCGTCCTCTGCGCGTAACTCGTCTACTCGACGACTTCCTCGCCTGCCAATCAATCCCGCACTTTGAGGATCGAGGAGGGATGAGCGCTCATGAGCTTCTTCATCTTCAGGCATGTTTGACTCTACTCAGGTGGCGAGATTCCTAGAGAGAGAAACGAAGTAGACATGATGAAGGAACGAAGGCAAGCGCGTTGGGAAATCTAGCTGAGGACTACCCAGTGATCAAGTCCCTTGTTGGACAATCATGCAGGAGATTGGAAGCTCTTGCCACCACAGCCAGCATCCACATCGCCCCATGGTTGGTTGATAAGATAACATGATACACTTGAGTGCCCTGCCCAGATTCCAAAGTTCACCTGATAAAGCCGACTGACGATAAGGGAGGTACCCTTTACCTAAGAAGCTAGTCTGGTCTGGGGTGGCACGCATATCTCGCAGCGGGGAGAAGGCTGACTGCAGCACTTTTGGCGGGGTAATGTGCAGACCTTGTGCAAGTACAGATTGGTGCAACTTTAGATTTGCCATCTCGGGATCACGCGGGAAGGCTGAAAAGGAGCCTCGCAGTGTGCTCTGTTGTTTGTAAATTTCTAAGGTTGTCGAAGCAAGAAGAAGGTAAACGCCCAGAAGTGCCATGTGATAGTGGGGTTTAGATAACTGACCAATAATTCGCTTGCTTCTCGGAAAAGTGGAGCTCTAAAATATCCAGAACCTGGAAAATGGCAAGCTAGCACGAGACCAAATTGAGTTGGAAACCAAGCTTCATAGACCCCTTATTCTCTGCCTTATTCGAACAACTACCTTTGGATCCAAACATCTCCTATTGTCCTAAGATCACGTCAGAATAGAAGTCTGCAAATCCTATTGCTCCCCAAATATTAACCCTGCAAGCCGGGTAATCACGAATTGATCACTTGCTGCTCCCCTCAATTACTTTCAGAAGACCAAGCTGTAATCAATTGATTTTGTCTGGTAATCCTTTTAGAGAACGAACAAAAGGTGAGAATTAATTGCACAATGGTTTAGGCACTAGTTTGACCTCATGAGTAGCAAACAACTGAACAGTACGCGCCAAGTGCAGAACAAAGAGCAGTGCAGAAGTTCACTCTGTCGGCCATAAATCTGAGAACCGTCAGCAGCGGCGTCTATTCTCAAATCCTCACGTTGGCACGCCTCGTTACTTTTTGCTCTCTTTGCCAGATACTAACAGCTTACAGCTCTCTACTGTCCTCACCCACTTTCAACAATCCACAACCGCATAACACTAGCCATGAGGGCATCATCAGAGTCTACGGCGAAGCCTGGCAATGTCCGATTCATTCCTCTCTCCTACAACCAAACCGAATCTCAAACCTCAGCTCTCCGCCTCATCCTCACACTCCGACCTGAATGGGAGCACACCGATGGCAAGATCGAATTTATACGTTTCACTGATGGCATCACAAATACGTTGTTGAAGGTCGTGAACAAAAGACCCAATCTCTCTGCCGAAGAGATCGACAACGAGGCAGTTCTTTTGAGGGCTTATGGGAAAGGGACCGATCTGATCATTGATCGTGAAAGAGAAACTCAGAACCATGAGCTGCTAATGCAACACAACCTCGCCCCTGCGTTGCTAGCGCGATTCCACAATGGCATGCTCTATCGATTTATCCGAGGTGCTGTGACATCCCCAGCGGACCTGCGACGACAAGACATATGGAGAGCTGTGGCGAGGAGGCTTGCAGAATGGCATGCTGTGGTACCCTGTATTCCAGCATCTCGAGCCCCATTGACCACTGAGATTAGCGCCAGCGAGGAATTTGGTATCTCTGCAGCAACTCCAAGCAAAAAGGATCCAGCGTTGCAGGCGGCCATCGACAATGTTGCTCCCGGAAAGATTGCTCCTAATGTTTGGACCGTCATGCAAAAATGGATATATGCTTTGCCAACCTCTTCGGACGCGCAAAAGGCTCGACAAGCAAATTTGCAGAAGGAACTGATCAGACTGGTCGAGGAATTTAACGACCGCTCAGGCCTTGGTACAGATAGCGTGAGTTCTTCCTGCCAATACACAAACACAAATCCACAAAGTTTATATTCGCTTCCAAAAGAATTGCCAGTTCCAGCCACTCTTGAAGTTTAGGCCGAAAACATGGTGAGATCCTCAATAATCCATACTGACATGTGCCAGCTTGTATTTGCCCATTGCGACTTACTGAGTGGGAATGTAATCATTCAGCCCAAGCCCGCTGGAGCCACGACCACTGATGGGCCAAAGGAGATAGTCAGTTTCATCGATTACGAATACGCTACGCCTTCCCCAGCTGCATTTGACATTGCGAATCACTTTGCAGAATGGGGCGGATTTGACTGTGAGCACCAGCTGTTGCCAACAAAATCCCAGCGACGAGACTTTATCCAAGAATATATCCGAAGCTACTTCTCTTTCCAAAGCGACAAATCTGCCATTGACGAGGTAGCTGAGGTGCAAAAGCTGTTTGATGAAGTAGACGTCTGGCGCGGAATCCCAGGATTCTACTGGGGTATCTGGGCTCTCATCCAGGCCACCATTTCCCAGATTGATTTTGATTATGCTTCATACGCTGAGGTTAGATTGGGCGAGTACTGGTCCTGGCGAGAGGAGTGTGATGGGAGTAGAGCGGCTTCTACTAAAGAGATGCCAGTGAGAGAGCGACGATGGGCGGAAGAATCGTGAATGACTAAGGCTAAATTGAGGTTGCACACTATTCTGCTCCATGACTACATATAGCGAGAAAATACACAAAATGGTTCGGCGGCGGATCTTCGCCCTGGCTTCAACGCCTATAGATCAACCAAGGGGGTTTTAAAAAGGGTGGCGTTGTTCAGGTCTTCAACCACGATGCCTGGCTGGTGGGAAATTTTCTAAAAGGCTCAGTAACAGACCGAGTCCCCTTCCTGTCGCTACTGGAGGATGAACGATCCTAAAAATGATGAGGCTCGTTAAGACTTATCCTACACCAATATATCTCATTCTATCTATAAAACCGATATTGTTTTACACCTAGGCAGATATAAGGATTTTCTATTCAAGCCTGTATGCCCTGGCTACTCGCATGTGGGGGGTTTGGGTTCCTAGTTTCCCCAGTCCCAACCCTGTCATTCCTCACCTAACAATGTATGCCATGTATCCATCTCTGAACAGGCAGTTGAGAATTCCGAGTCCCCCCACCCAAATATCAATACCCTTCAGTTTCATCGATTAAGTGGTATACTTACCAGGTGACTGACCGCACTCGAGTCAGAAACATCAATAAAGCACAGATCTTCAGATAAGAGCGTAAATAATCCGATTTTGGCGTCCCATAATATCCAGAACAACACACAACTTGATTCTCTCCCTTCGGAAATCGAAATCCTAATGAATTAGAGAACATCGAATTTGTTTCTCGGTATTTTGAGATGAGCATTTGACGGTCCCTGCTAGATATTTGAGGGGTTGGAGGTGTCTTTCACCAATATAAAGAGGAAAATGCGCTATAGATAAATTAGATAAAAAGGATGGAGATATCTCGATGTAAGTACAGTACATACCTATACTTTCACCATACAAACGCTATCAATACTCCTGCTTCGGGGACTCTCATGTCAACGAGAAAAGAACCAACATCCAAACCGTCGATCTCCGAACTCGAGATGTGGATCGAGTTGTGGGTAAACCTTGTGCTCGTCAAGTCATTGCTAGAGAAGTCGCGGCCGGTACCGGGGTGATTGGTATGTGAAGGTCCTACACCCGAATTCTCCCCAGAGTGCTCACTCTCTCGAGAGGGGGCGTTGAGATATCGGGGTGCTGTGCTCTTGAGGCTGGGCGAGTAGTGAGATGGCGGCGGGTACTGGCGTGTTTTCGTCATGATCAGAGAAATGATGGAACATGTTAGCGGACTTTCTTCCCCTACAAGGTAAGGTGAGGCGGCATCTGGAGATGGGAGATGGGATGATAGTACAATGACACTAGTCATGTTGCTACGGATTCTGAGCACACTGTCTATGACAAAGACAGAAGATAGTGATGTAAATGAGCACAAACATCTAATCTATCTTTAGAGTTTCTGTAGTTCATGCAATGCCATGACAGGATTTGCAGAGGAGGTAGGAAGATTCAGATGATAGTACGGCAAGGAGATCTGCCGATCAACTTACACTTCTTACACATCCCCTCAAATCACACATCAGAATATGGAAAAGTACACGGAGGCGACAATAGAACCCGTCTACAAGATTCAACCTTCTCTTCTCATCTCCTCACATTGTTCCTACTTGCCCCTTTCCCCTTTAACCCTAGCATACGACAAGCGAACAGAACCAACATGACCCAGTCCTAGTGTCCCTGGTATTTGACACAACGGACAAGAACGAATAGGCAAGGCACAATAGACAGCCAACCAACATGCAATGTCAGGAGAGGGAACGCCTAGCGTGGAGGCGCTGAGAGAGGTATCCGTTGTCTATTTTGATTCCGCGGCTTGGAAAAAAGGTACGTACCATTATCACGGCGGCAAGGAGAGAATCGATCAGGCAGTCTGGCATAGAGCAACGCAAGCAAGCGTAGACATACCTCGCCTATCTCCTTTTCGAATGATGGCTTCAATTGCGGTCGCTTTCTCAAATGTAGAAGTAGGGGATACGCAATGTGTTCTGTCACTGGGCGCTTCTTGTTGGATAGGCTCGCTATAGCATCGTAGCCTTCTCGGATTATCTTACCCGGCTCGCTCTCCATTATTGACTCGCTTCGAGGAGAAAGAGGGCTCTGTGCGAAAGAGGGAAATCCTACATTGCCAGTGGCGAGTAGGATGTAGAGAACTTATGCTTGCCAAAACGAGAAAGCGTAGAGCTTCTTGGAATGCCACAGTCACCGGTTCTGAAGTAACATCGATTGTTATCTTCACGTTTTCATATATTTGTGTTCACACAAATTAACAAGTTTTGTGCCAATTCCCTGATCTACTCTCATGCCAATAGGGGGTGGTATTGCGTCCTTGTGGAGCTGAGTGCTTGCAATACAATCAAACTTCAGCAGATCTGGAAGATAAAGGGGTCATCGAAGAAGAAGAGGGATTTTATGAGATTTCATAATTCGTATTACGGCCAATTGCAATATACAATTGGATCTTTGTCGAAGCAGAAATAATGGGAGATGAGTGGCGGCCTTGTGGCAAAGAAAGGGGGAGACGAGATGAATTACTGGATAAATTCCGAAGAAAAAAATAAAAGAAATAGGTGGGTAAGCTCGTGCTCGTGCTCGTGCAATATACATGCTCAAGGGCACCGTACCATTGCAGATAATTCCTGGACCTTCAGCTTGAGGCATTTGAAGAAGCGACTCTCAATAGTAGATTTTAAGCGCAACATTTGTGCGTCATGGAAACTCTGTCTTAATCACTCATACTATTCTCATCTCCTCATTAAGGCATATTGGATATGCCATCAGAGCCCCTAAGAATTCAGAGTTCTGACCTTGATGGAGCGAATCTAGGGAGAATTTTTGGTGTGGCTGTGGGTGTTGTCGCTCTCCAAGGGTTCTTGCTTACGAGGCGCTTCGCTTGATCCTTTCGCAGTCTCCGTGGGCGCAAATGGAAACACGCACGAGTCTGGAAGCTTGGAAATAAACTCACACTTGCACGATATGCCGCATCACTTGAACCTAATTCTGAAATGGCGCAACTCAAGACCATCGTATTCAGCCGGACAGCCCGCAAGCCAATACAACAGGCACAGATGAAAAGGGCTCATCGACGACCAGAAGCATCTGGATGCTCGCCAGCATCCCAAGTCAGTCTCCAGTCGGTATGTGATCGTGGACTGAGAGCACAGATTCTCAATTCCGCCCAAAGAAAAGTAGGGTGCGGCTTGCTTTCCCCATGGATGGCGGCAAATTACTCTGGCACAGAGTCCGCCATCGACGCTGAGAGTATTGTAGATGGTGTTGTGTCCAGAGGGTCAACGTAACTGATAGCTGCGTCAAGTAAGGGATTATCGGAAGCTGGTGAAGCGTGTTCAAATTTCTTCCTTCCGCGAATGCGTAGAAAAGTCAACCTTGCTATTCATTGCCCTGGTGAAGCTACTTGCAAGCCAGCATGAAATTGTTAAGTGGCGGTTCTCACGCGAGTCGATCAATAATCGATTGCATGTTGTCTTCGATTCGAATGTACGAGGAGGTTGTGGCCTCCAAGCGGTTATCCCGTAGGCTTGGTGGAGAGAATGGGCCATAAGGTCGGGTCGTAGCCAGTCAGACAGCTTGTTCGGTCACGTCCGTGTTACACGAGATATTTCATCGAGGACGACATGACAACTTTGCCGCATCTTAATTGCACGGAGCTTGAATCTTAAGAATTAAATGCAAACAATAAAGATATCAACAATATGCACGAAACATATACCGCACTAGTCAGTAGGATCGTCCAGCCATGGAAGCTGTAGGGGCGATGTCATCGTTCCTCCACCAACGAGGATCGAGTCCTGTTGGTACTACCGAAGGTATACGACAATAGCTGGCGAATGATACAGGTTTGGCAGACCAATGTTTGCTTGTACGCCTGGTGATACTGGTAGAGTGACAACTTGAGCCGTGCCATGATAGCTGGCAGATAATCTGAATTTGCGGAGGTCTTGCAATGCGGCCGCGCGTATAAATTGTGAACGGTTCGGCTGATTCGGCTGATTTGGGGGTTTCGACTATAGATGTCATGTCGCCTTCTCTAAGGCGGGCATGGCGAACACTTGTTCCATGAAAGGAGGAGAGAAGCTTCGATGCATCAGATCTGGCTTCCATTTGGGGGCCAACTTGTCGCTACGATCCTTGACGCAGGATGGTCGAGAGTGAGATGTTTAGTCCTGAGATGTGAGAAGGTAACCCAAGCCGCAATCCGCAACCCAGTACCGAGATCCTGGAGTCAGATCTCCCTTGCTTTTCTGCAGAAGGAGGCGATCATGGAGCTCAACTAGCGGCGATTGGAGCTATGCGAGCTTCCTGTCGGGCTCCCCATATGAAGTATTCATACAACTGCAGCTGGACGTGTTTGATGATGTTCTGGACCAAGTACCTACCTACGTACGCGGTGTGGTCTTCCTCTGAAGGCCATGGTGGCATATTAAATAGGCAATCGAGGATATATGCAAGAAGCATACTCAGCGAGGCTGACTTTTGGAGAGTAATATGGAGGGAGAGTCGAACTTTGCATCAAACTGTGGACACTGAATGCTCAAAGTGCAAAGACTTATAAGCTTGGAGGAGTAAGCAGGGACTGGTGTTGCACTGCGCCATGCATAAGGGACGAACGACGGGACGGATTGGCTTGTTGTCATGTGAGAGAGCGCGAGAGTATGAGAGCGCGAGAGTGTCACTCTAGAACTCTCGAACCTTTGAAACTTTAGGAAGAGGATGCAGAAAGTGGCTGGTGGCTGGTGGCGGGAGGCTGGGGACCGGAGAGATTCATGCAGAGAAGTGGGAGAATGCTAGAGTGGAAGAAGGCAAAGAGGTGAGGAAGTTTTAGACGCCGCAATGACCAGGGACAATCCAACCATGCTCCTCCCACGTTTCTCAGTGGTCCAGCGGAGTGTCTGGTGGAAGTTTGAAACAAGGACGGCAGGCATGGGCGACATGGGAACGGGGATAGGAGCAGGGGCAGGGATAAGAGCAGGGATGGCATGGGCGATTCGCGGCTGTGAAATCTGGACATGGATATGGACATGGACATGCACATGCACATGTATACTCTCGTCTTCAACCATCACCAGTGCTCCACGATCATCGTATGGGAGCGATTTGACGAAGATGAACCCTGGTCGGGAACAAGTCCGTTCAGTGGTTGTCGCGTATAACATGTTGGAATTACGAATTATGGAGTATTCCGAACTTCCTCAAGCCTCAAGCACCTACGCCCGTACTCTAGTGAACCTGGTATTCACCCAGGGTTCTGCGCCGGCACTGCTCGAACAGTCGAACAGTCGAACAGCGAAAGTGTTCAATTTCCTGCATACGGGCCAGGAACAATGAGTCAATCTTGAACTGAAGAGCAGACTCGTCAGTAGAGAGGGAGCAAGATTCGAAGGCTTTGATGAGAGGCAACCTAGAGGCAACCTAGAGGCAACCTAGAGGCTATCTAGAGGGCAACCCTCTCAAAGGCCTGTCAACCTACTGCTCGCTATGTTCGTCTGATGTCTGATGTCTGACGTCTGATGTCTTGCTGCAATAGGGTTGTTGATGGTGATGGTTGTGAAGGGCCGCATCTTGATGGCCCTTTAGTCGGCAGTCGGAGCCCGAGTCTGGTCATCTTGTCATCTTAAACTGCAAAACCGCCTCCTGTTTGGCTGTGCGGTTGTGTTTCTGGTCGCCCGATTCGCTATGCCACGATGCTGGCACACCACGATATTAGCATACGGAATACTACGATGTTCTCTTTCTGCTTGCAGCTTGTTGTGCGATGAGGATTCTTCCATCGAGCGTCAGCAAGCTAGTCAAGGAGGCTGAGGCCCTGATGGGCCAATGTGGCAAGACCCCAGGATCTGCTGCACCTTTATGCGCCGTTTCATTTCTCCTTATTGGCCGAGGCCTACGAAGGGGGCGGTAGCGCGTCTGTACGGGGCTCTTGTCGCGCCAGCAATTCCTTTTTCCTCTTCCCTCTTCGGCTCCAGTGAAGGTTATCGGGCAATGATGTTCGGGTGGGCTCATGGCAGAAAAGGATATCGAGCTCGAAAATTATTCTTGCTCCGTGACATCGTGCAGTATGGATGGTATGGAACTCGAGTGTGCTGCAAGGGATCTTCGCCGTTGATCCGCATCCACATCGACAGCTACGGTATGTCGTACCACTCGGAGTCGTCGATGTCCCGTAGGAGAATTGGAGATTCCCTTAGGCGAAAGCCCCTGGAGGTCTGGAGGGGCAATATTGCGACGATGGATGCTTCCATTGCTTCCATTGCTTCCATTATTCCAGCTTGTTTCTAGAAGGTGGTGCATATCCCCATCGTCAAGTGACTTTCCGGCCCCAAATCTGAGGCTCATGGAATGCGGCTGCTTATCAGAATAACTGCTGCTGGTCAGAGTAGACTCTGGCAAGGCGATCAATACGGTATTATCACTGACAAATCAAGCGAATCCTCGACGGGAATTCTCACCAGTCTTGGAAGAGCTGTCGTGAGCGCTTGCTTCGAAGAACTGCGCCGGCCTCTGCTAGACCTGCTCTTGATGATGAGAGAGGGGACCTCGCCGATCCCTTCAACTCGATTTCTATTCTCAGAGCTGCCTTACCACCACCAACAACAACACTACGTCGGGCGGTTCCAAATGCGCGTATTGCTTCACCCGCATGTCTATCCTTCGTCCCATCTTCGTCCCATCTTCGTCCCCTCTTCGTCCTATCTCCTACTATGCACCCCGTACTTACAGATTCCACACGAGAACAGAGATCGCAATCTACCAACAAACAATTCCATCGTTCCAACCTTCCAACACTCACTCATTAACGTAGATCATCCCATCGGCGTTTGCGCATGTGGCTCCGACATGGTTTCTACGATGCATTGAAAGTTGCTGAGCCGCAGAGGCGCCTTCCACGCTCAGCACCGTTCTCTTCTTCATGGCGGTTCAGGACTCTGTACCATATATTTTGTGCAGTTAAGGTTGCCTCTGCCACATATTCGCCCTGCCACAAGACCGTGCCCACGTCGACCACCCACTAACCGGTATTTTTCTGGCATCCAAGTTTCCACCGCCTACTCCTCAGTCACTCCCTCGAAAGTCCTCCCAACTCCGGCATCCGGGTGCTGGGGGCTGGGATTGTGATGCGCAAACAGGATCAACCTGCTGCTAGCCCTACTCCGTACAGAGGGACTGTCAGAACAGCGAGGCTCAGCCTAGCACCCCTCGGAGACAACTGACTAAGTCGGGCTGATTGCTCACAGCACTATGTGTAGTGCGTATGATGGGCCTGTATGTGTTCGTTTTGCGTGTCCTATAGGCCGGTCGAGCGACGTGCTCGCTGCTATGTCTGTCTATGGTATGAGAAGTTATGCTAATTCTAGAAACATGATGCTCACCACCAAAGAGGTAAAGTGCGGGTCCGTTTGTACCTACCGGATTGTTGCTCTCCGCTCACACAGCGGCGAGAGACAGAGAATGGACCGCCCCCACCGGTGATTTTAGGCATTCTCCTACTGGTTAGGATCCGAGTAAATCGAGTAGTTCGAGCAGTCCCTCAATTGGTGCCTTTAGAGGCGGCCAAAACGTGGAGA
Organism: Hymenoscyphus repandus; assembly: GCA_001414415.1. Classification (NCBI taxonomy): domain Eukaryota; kingdom Fungi; phylum Ascomycota; class Leotiomycetes; order Helotiales; family Helotiaceae; genus Hymenoscyphus; species Hymenoscyphus repandus. Next base: position 240,680 of record LLCE01000011.1, read on the forward strand.
AGCCATGCTCAAATCGACCAAGCTCTCATCTTGCTGATACAGCCGCCCAAAAGTTACTAGCGGCCGTCTTTCCGGAGCTGCTAGAGTCCTGCTGGAATACCAAGGTGGTATTAGTCCACCAGGCTGAGAACTAACGCACTGGGATGGCAACGCGATAGCCGTTTATTCGGCCTGAACAGGTAATTCGCAGCGTCTGGGGGGAAGATGCAAGACCAGGCGGCAGGATGAGCAAGGGTATTTGATCTGACTTAACCCCTGCTCCTGAGAGGATTATAACGGCCACACACAAGCGAGTTGTTTCTTCATTTCCATATAACACTTCATTTCGAGAAGCTTTAATACGCCCCCTCCCCCCACCATGACCCAGACCACAGTCATCAGACATTCAAGATCGTATCCGCTCCAGAGCCAGACTACCGCCATGGATTCACCAGCAGACAAAGAGGAGCGCAAACGCGAGGTGAGCTCTATCCCCACAGAGAGCACTAGCAACCATCATGCTAACGGTCGCTTGTAGTACAATAGACTTGCTCAGCGAGAATTCCGTATGTTCTACTCCAACCCACTTTACCGTGTTTAATAGCTAACCGGATCTCGAGGTCGTCGCAGGAAGGAACATCTCAAGAATCTCGAGCAAGCTCAGAAAGACCAGAGTACAGAGCAGTCCGAGGAGATCGAGCGCTTGAGATATCAGAATGATGAACTCCGACGCGAAAATGAAGCTCTTCGATCACAGGTCTACGGCTCCTCGTCTTCTAGCCACGGCCTGCTCTCAGCGCCGATTCATGTATCTTCGATGTCAAATGAGAACCGTGCCTACTCGCTTTCCCCCTCGATTTCAGGGACGTCGATCTCGGGCGCCGGTAGTCCTCCCTCATCCATGGGAGCAGATATGATGGCACTGTCTTTGACCTCATCCATGATGCAACCAAGCATGCAAGCATACACCGATCCTTCTGCATTGACATCTCAGCCATATTCTATGGTACATCCATCCGGCCTCCGTCATAATTCACAAAGCTCACCTGATTCATCAGGGTTCCGAAATTCTCGATCTGGAGTGGGAGCCTCTTTTCAGTCTCTGAACATATCTGAGCCAGCACCGAACGTGCAAGGCCGCCATCGAAGTCACAGCAACCAAGGATCAAAGTATGTACGAAGCACCAACGACCTCATGTATCAATATTAAGATATGTCCAGTAGTCTCGTGATAGTGCCGTATGATCGCAACAAGGCGAGAGCAGAGATCAACCAGATATTCCAGCCTCTTTATTCCGATACGAGCATCACCTCAAATCCAGAAAGGCATCTTACGGTTTTGAGATCACTGAGCGAGAACCTGCCGACCGCACTGAAGCCGAGCAAAGAGCAATTAGAAACACCCCATTACTGGGGAATAGACATGATTCCATCGCCGGCTATTCGAGAACGACTGTTGACGGTGAGCAACGATGTGGCTCAAAGCTTCATCAGTGAGATCGGGATCATTAGCGACGAACGAGAGGAAACTGGGCAGTTGACGATATGGGGAAACGATCCCCTCAATGAGATGACTTGGGAATTTTCGCAAGCAACATTGGAGCGGTGGGGGTGGTTGCTCGGTCGAGACTGGGTCAACAGAGCAAATCTATGGCGGCGGCAAAGGGGAGGGTCCCTCTTGCCAGAATGGTGAACAAAATCATCTAAATTTGGATGACATTATGAATCAGGGCTTACTGGAGCTTTTGGGCGGCATAGCGATGGCGTTTCCTTCCTGCTACGTACGGCACTCTGTTTTGGCGATAGTTACGGTCCTGGGAAAATACGGATACGATACATATACCATTTCAATTCAATGTTACTTTATATACCATCTTCATTTCAAGCATAATTAATGTGCGCAAGGCGTCCAGTCTAGCTACAGTCCCAGCTCCACACCTACAATCTTGCATTTTTTCTTGAATCTCTCCCCTGAAACCCGACTACTCGCACAACGGGAACGATAACACCTTCCCGCCGTTCGGCGTTCGCGCTCGCTGCTCGGCCCCGTAGCAGCTTCCGTCTGCCAAAGTCCCTTGTGAAAATGACGACTTCTCAGACAGCTCGCTGTACGACAGCACGCTTCCTCCCGTTGTATACTACTCAATCAACCCTTACTGCTAATCTAGTACACTCCCGAGACTACCAATAAACCCTATGCCCGTAAAGAATCAAGAATGATGGAACCCCATCTTTCTACCTACAATGATCGAAATGATCTACATTGATAATCTAGCAGCCTGAAGCAGATATGTCAGCCAAGCCGGCCCCTCGCTCGTCACCTTGAGGCATGACTTCCCCACATGGTTTGTGGTTGGAGGAGGCTTATGGTACGCTAATCAACGCTATTTTAGTTAAAGCTGCTTGCTGACTCTCTAGCAAGGCGGAATCTCAATTACGACTATGCTTAACAAGCACTGCTCAGCACTAGGAAAGTACTCGAGAAGACGTGAGAGCAACGGAATTCGATCCGAACGACAATAATGCCACGGAGTTTCGAAAGAGGGCTTGTTTGAGCTGGGGTTAGAGAACACTGTGCGCAACGTTGCTTGCAATTCCAGGCGAGGGTTGGTCACGTTTGCAGCTTCAACAACACCCATAGGCCGGCAATCTGCTCTCGATATCTGCTAACATGTGCGATCCAGGCTTCTCAAACTGCGCTGCCTCGAATCCTTGACTACCAGTATTCCCTTTCATGCCATAACGTGCACTAGTTCGTAGTCACCAATGAACAATGCCTTCAACCGTTCCTTCTGAAGAGTGACCGGACCCCATCACTTGTTGCAGACTGGATGTCATCCACCACCAAACATCAAACATCAAACATCAAACATCAAACATCAAACATCAAACATCAAGCATCAAGCTCGAGCACCAAACATCAAACAATCAAAATGTTTCCAAAGCATCGTCAAATACCAGCAGAAGGATGGCTAAGCCTACCTGCTACGGAAATTTAAATCCCCGCGTGTGGGTGGTGCAACTTTGCCATGCGATCTAGGAAGGAGCAATAAGAACGACTTTTATTGCAGAAATAGATAATTCAGACGAATCCTTAATCAATCTAATCTCGAGAATCGTAAACGCAACAAAGTTCTTGATACAGATGGTCAACTTGCATGCATTCCTCACCGCCAGTCTCCTTTTCAAAGACCTCGAGGCAGATACAGACCGCGCGCATATACGATCAATTCTGGCTATCAAAAGTGGCCACGTCGCTTAGAGCCTGCACCCCCAGCCTCCCTACTGCTTCAGTTCAATCATTCTGAGAGATTCCGATAATCTGGAATGAATCCTTGGTGTCGCCGCCTGCGGATAAGAAAGCCTACGATTTCGACGTGGCTCATTATGATGGCTAAAGTACTTTCATTACGTTCTTGTTTCCAAACGTAACCTAGGGTCACACAAAGCCTCCTGACGGCATCACGAAATCCTCAACTGTACAGTTTTGGCAGCAAACAATCTTCTACTACCTGTCTCAAGGAATCAGGAAGATCATCCAAATCTCAAATTACCAGATGGCAACAGAATCATGTTCCATTTGCTAATGGACACGAACTCCGTAGCAGAGCCTCCATCATGCGAACATTCCTATCGCCATTGAGTAGTATCCGTATTCAGAAAATTTGGCAAATGCCTGCTGACTCGTGTTTCGGACGGGGCTCCCAAAACTGGGCTCCAGATTACTACCCTGAGAGACATCGATAAAGGATCCAAAGAGCCACGCCCCCGCTCTGCGGCGGGAAACTCTCTCGCGAATCAGAAAACATTCAAGCAAAACAACACCTCTAATCATCCTTCCGATCTGCCACGAAGCCGGATGGCAGTCTGGCGGAAAACTCTGTACGAAATAAAGATAGGGACAGGAGAATGATGGCCTACCGTGTCTGGTCGCACCCGCGGTAAATCGTCCCTCAACCTTGGAGCCACGCGGATTTCTTCTTGGATTCGTGGTGGCTGCTGCGGCCCAGGCTCTCAGTCCTTGGCTCCTTGCAGGGAATGGGTAGTATTTCGAAAATACTATGTACGGAACATGTCTTACTCGTCTTTGCAACTGGGGGAATGTGTTTTCTTTGCATGTTGCTATGGGCTGTACAAATTATACGTACAAATATGTTATATCGGGATGGATGTCGTCTGTTGATTCGGCTATGAAGCGACAAAAATGATCTCCACAAGGTGCAGGACTTTCTTCAAGGAAGGTCTAAAAATAGGCCGATGACCCGCCACATTTTGGTGCAAGGTCCAAGCCATCCCGCCTGACATCCGATCCCACGGCGGTTGTTTCGTTTCAGAACATGTTTATCTGAAGTTCGCTTGATGAAAGAGCCCACCTTTAAGCGCGCCGTGAGTGCATAGCAAGTTGTACCCCGGCTCCACTGGGCAGTCTCGGAGACTATCAGGCTTTTGAATCCTGCGAGGCTTTGTGGGCGGTTTTTTTAACCTCCCTTTGCGTCTCCCTTTGCGTCTCCCATTAGTTTGTAGGAGAACCCGTCTCTCACGTTCTACATTCTCTGTGCAACAGCTGCATCCTCGTGTTATGCTTCCCAATTAGAACATGCCTGATCCTACCAAAGGTCACTTGACTGCCAAAGCATCGAGATCGGGCAAGTTTCAAGTTTGATTCTCTCGTTATGCCATGATCGTCAAATTGGCAGTCGCTCCTTTTGCAAAACAGGTTTTAACCTTAAAATCTTGCAGAGAGAGTTAGGCTAGGAAGATGTCGATCACTACTCGCCTTAGCTGCACTACAAGGCAACGTATCGCCGTCTTAGCCCCTTATTGCCGGACCCAAGCTCATGGCTCTGGGTTTCGCGGTAATTTTTCTTGGTACTCTTCCACCTTTGTACGATTCGTTCTATTTCACTTCTACTTCCATCTTTTCAAGAACTCAAGGCAAGGAGCGACCTGAACGTTGCAATCGCAACGCACTACCGAGGAACCAGCAGTGTTTTGATAACTGTAAGTAGAAAATATGAGCTGAACGACTTACAAAGGGTATTGTCTCAACGCGAATGATCATCATAGCATAAATCAATGCATACTGATATCACCGGCGCAAAAATGGTCCACTACTCGTCCCTCACTAGCACTCAATTCCAAGCTTCCGACTCATCGAGTATCCCGAGGTCACCATACATATTCATGGATATGACCGGCGAGTAAATTACTTCATATGGTAATTTACGAGAAGGAGAGACGAAGCCGAACACTAGGGGAAGTGCGGGGACGAAGAGAGAGATCTGCAGTGGCCCGTGGGAGGCTCAGAAGAAACTAGCGAGTTAGTCTTGCGAGGCTTGTCGTTAGAGCTGGAGCTACTGATTAGATTTGATAGAGGCGATAATGAGACCGAGAGTGCCGGGATAGTAGTGCATAGGAGAAGGGAGAGTCCACGATACGGAATGTCGCAGTTCAACAACACTATGATGAGGTGGTACTGTAGGTATCGAGAGGTATGTCGAATCAGCAGCGATAATTGGAGAATGCACGGCAATGCATATCACTTGTACAGAATGTACCTCGAATGAAGGCACTGAAGAAAGCGAAAGCCTCACTCCATGCCTTCAATAACTAATGATTTGGTCACCCAGAAGTACATCAGGAGGAAGCCCTTCATATCATAGTGACAGGGAGAAAAGCCAATGGAGGTTTTCTCATATATACTTACTGTAATCATATCATTCTGCAGCATGGAACCGTTGTTCTCCGCGTTCTTCTTGTACGATTGAAGCATCAAATGTTCAATATTTCATGTCACTTCCCTATCATGCAGAGTCTCTACTCGAACCCATGTGCAAGATCATGGACTGCTCTGTTAATCTCCTCGTTGCTTGTATGTTCTGAGTTCCTTATTTAATACATGGGACTAGGAGACTGTCTAACTAGGTTGAAGCTATACCTTCTTATCACAATGATTGTCCCTTGTCCGTATTCTTTGTCCGGTGCTAGAGCAATGGGGGGGAGTAGAGAGGGGTTGTGATGGCTGATGATATTTAGCGATTGCGATATGCGACAAGCATACATTCTCTCATCCCAACAAATACCACTTCATTCAATTCTTCCACTAGCGCTAGAGTAATAGGAAGGTTCGAAGAGAGCCGTGAGGGTCAACGATCTTTTTCCACTTTCCAAGTATACACTCTCGTATCCTATCAACTATGATTTCATTTTATTCCTCATTAACGGGTTGGTTTAAGAGCGTTGCGATGATTGGTATCATTTCCCATCATCATACACTAAGACCCTATCGTGATATGGGTATCCGAGATGTGTCTCTCTTATCATATCATCTCTTGTCAGCTAGACGCGCGACTTCCTTGAATGCACTGCTGCCGAAAGGATTTGAGACGGGTTGTTATTGTTGCAAATCGCATGCTTTCTCCGAGAACGGGGCGAGGATTTGCCGTTCTGGAAATCTAAGGCGAGATGGGTCGAAGAGTGGGAGGTTGAAGGTGAACAAAGGCTAGTGGAGGAGAAAAATAGAAAGTAAGAAAGCATGAGACATGATACTGTTTAAATTGGGAGATTGATTTCTCCGTGATACGTTCTTAAGTGTTGTTGTGTTTGTCTATCTGCGAAATAGGGAATTCCTTACGACTAGATGCGAGCCCGCAAGTATTACCACCGGATTTAGCGAAGGTGTCTAAGAGTCAACGATTTATGAAGTGCCCCAGTAGATCAAGTGTAATTTAAATTCCTCCAAAGACAACGTGTCAAAACATAAAGATATAAAAGCACAAGGATATATGCAGAGCTTCTCATCTCTCAGTTTTGGTGGGGTGACATCCAAGGTTCGATGCTTAGATAGGTTCTTACGAGTCCAAGAATTCATATTTTTTGAAAATTCCTTTCCCTTCAAATATGTCTGCTAAAATGTGCTATATGGTGTTATATAGTGAGTGGGATATCATGCCTTTTCCTAGGTGACCGAACCACGATACGCCAGAGCTAAATGATACCTCAAGATTGTCCCTTAAACTCCATGACAAGACCACCTTCAATATAATTGGATATTTTCCTTCTCGTTTCAGATCAAATTCACCACCGAAGATATCTTGCAGTATGCAGTTAACACAATGTGCAGTCCGTTCAGAGCGCATACCAACCAACCAACCAACAACGTTTAATTGCATGAGAAGGGTTTGCTACCAGTGGACACGGCTATAGTAGTTGTAATTGCGGAGATGATCGTTGTACTGCAATTGAAAAGAGCACGTAGTTGATCACGCCATGACATCAATCCCTAGACCTTGGACTGAACGTCGAGGAGACGCTGGAAAGCGTTTCCCCGAGGGGGATGCATGTCAACTCTTGTAGATTCGAGTATCGAGCTGCTCTCATGCAATAACAAGATTATCTAGTGCCTTTTTTGCCATCTCCAGAATTTGTATGCATCCATGAGTCTGTTCACCCAGACAAGACTTTTCACTCGTAAATGGGCCCATTGAATGCAATTCTTCAAGTTCTTCCGGAGGAAGAGAATCAAGCCACTTGTGACGCGCGATTTGGCGTTGCTCTATCTCGTTGACGAGTCCCTTTAGGCCCTTGTGTTTGAAACCTGGCTGCTCGTGGCCATAGATGTCAACACGAAGCAGAGCTCGAATGGTGTTTCTCCATTGCATTGGTGGCATCTCCACCGGATTGAACATCATCTCTTTCTCGAGGCATGCCATCTCGCCCTGTACGGTAGTCTGGATCTGGCAAAGGCCCCCGTAATCGTGAAATCTAAAGCTCTTTGTTGCCCCTGCAGCTAGAGCTGCATCCGTTTCGTCGTCGATCATTTTTAAGAGCCTGTGATAGCCATGGGCAATTATAGGCAGAAGCGTTCCCAGAAGCATCGTATTCTGAAAACCGTCTATTGCTGGTTTCTTCTGTGCTAACATCACCGCTCCACACTGTGAGCACCATATTGTTTTGGCTGCTGTTTGTCCCGCCCCTCGTACAGTACTTAATGCCTGGACGATATCCGTGGGAAATTGCTGGAGACTTGCGAGTGCTAGGTACATAGACGCTAGGCAGCTACAAGGGAGAAGGGGAGGTACCGACATGTATTGAGGAGGAGAATTTCCACTTTCAGGACTAGTAGATTTGTCTGACGTCGACGATAGCTGGGGAACTTGGTCGAGAGTAGGGTCTATTGTATCGTAATTGGAGGTGTCATCAAAATTGATGGGTGCAACGCCTAGTATTTCTCGATCGCCAAAATGCCACAAACTATTCCCATTCTCCGCTGTAGCCATCTTCCTAGGTTGGTCGCTCTCTGCAGAAATTCCGAGCATGGACGTGTTTGTGTAGTATGGTTGAGCTGTAGCCATGTCATCATATTGGTAGTCGGTCAGATCAAATGGTAATGGACCAAGATCTAGCGATTCGATTGTAGGATCTAGTGCAGGCTCCTCTTGGGTCTCAATAAATTGCCGTTTCCTTGGACGACCCATCGGTTTCTGCTCTGAATAATGACATCTAATCCCTTCTCGTTTGCAGCGCTCGCAGCCATCGGGGTCCTTTGAGCAGGCCAGTTTTCTAGTCCCTGCATGACGGTTAGCGACAGTATATGACTCTAATACTAGGCTGGGGGGCTTACTGCACTCGTCGCAAGCACGATGCTTGACAGTTTTGTCCTTTGTAGGCATCTCTGTCGGCATGATTGTCGAGCCACAGGCGACGGGGTCTAGGTCGAGGGACGTTAGGAGTTGGTTGAAGAAGGCCATTCCTGAGTGAGGAACTTCAGGAGGGGCGAGAATGCGGCACAGTTGGCGAGGAGTCGTAAGTCTCCGCTAACAGCGCTAGCAGGGTGCGCTAACCGATAAGCTCAAGCTGCAGCTGCGATAGCGAGCATCGACAAAAATATTTTGGAAAAAGTTCACAGCCTCCAACGTCCTGATCGCAAACCGCAACATGGCGCCCACAACGCTCGATCGAAAGCGCAAGGCGGTTACGCGTGATGTCCCGGAGTTGTCTGACGTGGAGTCTGAAGCGGAATTTGGAGACGGATTATTAGAGGGTATTCTATCGCAAAGCGAAGATTCTGAGGGAGACAGCGGGGAAGAGGAAGATAGTGAAGATGAGGAGGATGAAGACCTTGACGAACTTGAAGCACTCGACAGTGATGAAGTACCCTCGGATATGGAAGACGATGACGGGGAGGAGTTGAATGAGGTCTCAAACAAAGCCAATGGCTCGAAGGACGTTGTGAAAAAGATTATTGGGGAGCAACTGCTCCTGGACGAGGACGATGACAAACCAAATTATACCGTCGTAAAAGATGCAAATGGTGGAGAGAGATACGTTTACGAGGAGATCAACCCTGTCTATGACTCCGACGACTCAGATGCTGTTGCTCCAACCAACACAATTGGCAATATTCCGCTGACTTTCTACGATTCCTATCCACATATTGGTTACGATATCAATGGGAAGAAGATTATGCGGCCAGCCAAGGGAGAAGCACTGGATGCGCTTTTAGACAGTATAGATATACCCAAGGGTTGGACAGGCTTGACCGATCCCGCGACTGGTAAACCACTCAATTTGAGCCAAGATGAGTTGGAGATTCTCCGAAGGATACAGACAAATGAGGCGCCAGAGGATGGCTATGACCCGTATCCAGTAAGTAAATCTTTTAATCTATCGTTTGAGAGTACAGCTAACAATAAATGAGGCGACCGTTGAATATTTTACCGGGATTGAAGAAATTATGCCACTAAGTTCTGCACCTGAGCCAAAACGGCGATTTTTGCCGTCAAAACATGAGGCAAAGAGAGTAATGAAAATCGTTCGAGCGATACGAGAAGGGAGAATCCTACCATATAGGCCACCTGAGGATAAAGAGGAAGAAGAAGAAGAACATCATTATGATATATGGCAGGATGAGCAACCACGACCGGACCATGTCATGAACATACCAGCACCCAAAATGGCACCTCCAGGATACGACATGAGCTATAACCCACCCCCAGAGTATCTTCCAACCAAAGCAGAAAAGCAAGCTTGGGAGTCAGCAGACCCCGAGGACCGCGAAAAGGAGTATCTACCAACCGCTTACGGTTCGCTTCGTAAAGTTCCAGGTTACGAAAAGTTCATCAATGAGCGATTTGAGAGGTCACTAGATCTATACTTGGCACCTCGTGTTCGCAAGAACAGATTGAACATAGATCCTGCTTCGTTGTTACCCAAATTGCCTCGCCCAGAAGAGCTCAAGCCTTTCCCTACGGTTTGCTCAACACTTTTCCGGGGCCACGAAGGACGAGTACGGTCGTTAGCAATTGATCCATCAGGTATTTGGCTTGCTAGTGGAGGCGATGATGGTACTGTTCGTGTTTGGGAGCTCCTTACTGGTAGACAAATATGGAGCGCGAAGATTAGCCACGAAGAAGCTGTTAATGTTGTAAGATGGCGTCCAGGAAAAGATGCGGTTGTCCTGTCTGCTGCAGCAGGGGAGGACATTTACCTCCTTGTTCCACCGATTATTGACCCTGAAACAGATGTTGCTAGCAGGGAACTCTTGGACCAAGGTTTTGGCTACGCAACAAATGCCACCCAAGCTCTCACCGCCAATGGTGCTAGAAAAGAGCCTGTAGCAAAGTGGACTCGTCCTGGATCACGTCTTGAAGATGAAGGAGTACTTCTTAAGATCACAGTCCGCACAACAGTCAAGGTGATCAGCTGGCATCGCCGAGGAGATTTCTTTTCGACGGTCTCGCCTACTGCTCAACGAAGCGCAGTTGCCATACACACACTTTCAAAACATCTTACGCAAATCCCCTTCAGACGTCTTCCTGGCATCGCACAAACAGTTCAATTCCATCCTTCGAGACCACTCTTCTTCGTAGCAACCCAGCGTACAATCCGAAGCTACGACTTGCAGAAGCAGGAACTTGTTAAGATCATCCAGCCTGGTGCTCGCTGGATTTCCTCCTTCGATATTCACCCAGGGGGGGACAACCTCATTGTGGGCTCATATGATAGACGTCTATTATGGCATGATTTAGATCTTTCAACACGGCCATACAAGACTCTGAGGTTCCACCACAAAGCCATCCGAGCAGTCAAATACCACAAAGGAGGCTTTCCTCTATTTGCAGATGCCAGTGATGATGGAAGTCTACAAATATTCCATGGGAAGGTGGTCAGTGACCTAATGGAGAATGCCACGATTGTGCCAGTCAAGGTGTTGAAAGGCCACAAAGTGAAGAGTGCTTTGGGTGTCATGGATATTGATTGGCATCCACGAGAGCCGTGGTGTGTTAGTGCCGGTGCGGATGGAACTTGCAGATTATGGATGTGATACCATTGGTTAGACTTGCTTGTATACATAGCCTTGGCGTTATTGGCAGGAAAACAATAAATGAAGCATTCATTGATCATCTTTTAAGAGTCGTAATAATCTTGAATCTTGAATCGTCTTGTGGTGTGATTTACTCGAAACGAGTAAGCAATCACCTCAAACCCTTTGTCCGTGAAGACCAGAGATGGTGTTCTATTTTATATGAGAGCACAGGTAGAATCTCTGCATACACCTTAGTATGAGGCTACTTAACTCTTTGGCATTTTCTAAGCTACATGCATTCTCCTCTTAAAGTATAGCGGATTCAACTTGATATTTTTAGAAAGGCAAGAGGAATCTGTCAAGTGCTCTTTGATTGTTGGCCTTTGACTTCATCGTTTCAGACTTCGAAGGACAATTGCTAGATTATAGTGAATGCAGAGTGCAAGCTAAAACCTCTACAGTCTATTAAAGGGGGAGTAACTCTGAAGCTACAGGCGTTTCTGGAAATCAGTGCTCTGAGTCAGTGAAATGCCTAAGAAAAAAGAAATAGTCAAGCAACACATATTAGTATAAACTAGAAACGTCTCTTAACAATCAAAGGGCACATTAATATTCTGTCCTCATATTCGCACTTCTGGGAATAAGTGCACGAAAAAGGTATCAAACACCTGTCCATCCCATCACTACACTAACCATACATATATGTCGAAAAGAGCTATCCATCCTTCCATCCTTTCCCATTGGCGAGTCCCAACTCCCCACGCTGTCTCGAATATGACACATTCCACTTCTCACCACGCGTACCTACCCATGAAAGGCCGAAACCAAATTGACAACTCCCACGACATCAAAATCCGAAACGCCAGTTTCTTCAGCCCACTAACCCCATGCGCCAGAGACAGGAAATGGCGCAAATCTCACTACCAACGGATATGATGCAGTTCGAAATCTCCAAAGGCTAAGTGCCTAAAAACACAAAATAAATTTTGGAATCTGGTCTTTCAATTCGCTTGCTTGCTGATAACGAAGTAAAGACGAGAAATAACGTAGGGAAAATGGACAGGTTGAACGCCATTCGTACGAGGCCCAGCAGACCATAGCCTCATCATCGTTGTCGACTTCCCATACCTCGCAATAACTGTTCCCGCATTTCGTGTTCACTATCAAAAGCACTGCCCATTCCACTGCTCGTCCGACCGTAGGCTGAGTGTGCATGAGTATTTGCATGATTCGTTCCTCCTGAGACCGGCCCTCTCGACATTCTTAACAGATTATCAGCCGTGCTCTCAAACGGCCCAAGTCCTGAACTAGTCGTGCCATATAAGCTGGCGCTGGTATCTGTAGACCTGGAATGAGGATTGGAGGAGGTATTTGAAGTGCCTCCCAGACTACCTAATCCTTGCCCATAACCCCCTAAACTCGCAGCACTACCACTGCCTGTATGTCCTAACGACTGGAGAGGTATAGGCAAGTCGACATACGATGAATCAGAAAATTGATTGTAGTGATTTTGCGATTGGCTTTGGTGTGTAGGTGGGGCATGGGTATGTGACCTAGCAGTGGAGTATGCTGATGTCCCTTGAGTCAAGGAGTGTGTGCTTGGTGTCCTGTATGGATTTTCTGCTTGAGAAAATGACGGAGATGCTTGCGTCATGGCGTGTGTGCTTGTTGTCCGATAATTTGACTCGTTTTGAGAGAACGATGGGGAAGGCTGTGCTACATGGGGACTAGCAGTCCTATATGCTTCCGCTTGAGAGAATTGCGGAGATGCTTGGGCAAGAGAATTTTGAGACATTGTACTTTGCGCCATAGTATGCGAGCTATTGGTTCTGTAGCTGTTACTACTTCCCATTTGTGGTGATGCCGATTGCGTTCCATACAACTGGGATGCCTGGTGAGATGGATACTGTTGGTTATACGACGCAGCGCTCTGGCTCCGCTGATTGTAGAATGTGGAAGAGGAAGGTCTAGTTGTTGAATCTTGTGCAGACTTCATATCATTACGCTGTAAGCTTTGCTGGGTACCTTGTTGCGACTTCTGTTGTTGCATTTGCTGTGGCATATGAGGAGTGCTCTGTTGGGGAGGCACAGAGGATGGTTTAGACTGTTGCCGTACGTGCTGCTGTTGCTTTTGTTGCTGTGGCATAGTTGGAGTGTGGCTACGTCCATTCTGATGTGTTGTGTGAGTTGCAAATCTTTCGAAGTGTGCCTCTAAGCCTTCTGTAGGACGAGACACGGGCATGTTTGGTTGGGAAATCTGCTGCGAAGCAACATCTTGTGAGTCTGGAATCGTGCTTGGGGGTAGGATTGGGGTAGCAGCACTAGTGACCGAAGCCGTCTGAGTTCGAGAAGGAGGCTCAATGGCAGTCACAGTAACTGCAGCCGGCGCTTTAAGTTTTCGTTGCCGCTGTCTCTTTGGAGGCGGAGGGGCAGTCGGTGCTGGAGGTGTCGCGTCTACCTGTCCCCATTGTATAGCATCTTTGGCCATATTCATTGTAAGATCATCGTTAGCATTAGACAATGCACCATTACTTGAGGTCTGTTGAGGATTGTGGGATTGAAGATGTTGCATTTGAGGCATTGAATGCCGGTTTTGCTGTACTTTTGGAGCCTGCTGTGTTTGTTTTTGCAATTGCTGTTGCTGGGCCTGTGGGCTACCTTGCGAGCCATAACCCGTTGAGGATGCCGCAGTACTGTTTTGGATGACAGCATTGGGAGGCAGTATGGGGGTGGCTTTCGGCTTCGCAGGGGCACGTTTTCTCTTCACACCACCTTCTGCTGGTCCCTTTGTAGGTACCACTGGAGAAGGAACAGGAGCCGCAGCTCCACCCACGGCGCTCACAGCACTCATAGCTCCATCAGGACCAGCATTTCTGAATGCCTCCAAGACAGCGCGTTCCTCAGGGCTCAATTCATCTGGTATTATGACCGATGACTGGCCTAGATGGTCCTTTTGGGAATTGGTTTGCCATGATTGATCCGAGTATTGAGATACCTGAGGCGCTTTTGGCACAGGTACGACGGACTGCTTCATTGCTGGGTGCAAAGCTGGCTGACCTTGGTCTTGTTGCGCACCTCCTCCTAGATCTTGTGCCTGGAGCATATCTGGAGCCATGATTTGTCCATCGATATGCCCATTGTTCATACCATCAACGGCAAATTCACCTTGTTGGCCATCGCCCTTCAATTTCTTGTTTGTGGAACCCTTTGGCCTACCTCGCCCTCGTCTCTTCATGTTTGCAGAAGCTGTGTTGCCAGTCATATCTGCCGCCGGCGCCTGTGCGGGTGTGACTGGTGCTTGTTGCTGAACCGGCTGAACAGGTTGATTGTTCTGTTCATTCATAATGTCCGGGGCCGTGGGAGCTTGAGGATTGACTTCAGCTAAATTCTGTGGTAGACCCCAAGCAGGAGCAGAAACAGCTGGCCCGAATCCGTAGCCATTCCTTGAATTTGGTTCTTCACCAGAAGCTGCCGCGTCTGCAGGTGAAGCTGTGACTTGCTGGCCTTGAGATGGTCTACTCTTCCTTTTTCCGTCTGGGGGCTTCATGAGCTCAGTGGGTTTGCTAGCGGAAACGACAGGAAATATTTCCGCAAGCCAGCCTATAAATAATGCCCCGGTTTCTCTAGTATTTGCGCTCTCTGGAAAGATACCATCTTCCGGAGGTGGAGCCCCAGGAATTCCACCGAAATAAGCCACTGCTTTGCAGATCTGGTCGACAACAGTAACTGGGTTGATAGTCCTCAAAAGAGTCAAAAGTCGAGCTTGCTCCATTTTGGTCTCATCTGGTGCCAATGGCCGTGCTTGCCGTTTATCATCTCTACCAAATGGGGAGCCGCGATTGGTGTTGCGAGTGACATCGTTCAGAGTTGCCTCGAGTCCCCTTTTTTTTGGCGGAACATATTTCTCCTGTTGCGCTGCCTTTGCCCGTGATGCCGTATTCTCGCTCGTCCTTCTGGCAGCAGCATCTCTCTCCGCCGCAGCATCTTTCCCTTGTGCTTCATTCTTCTTGACCCCAGCCATATGCATCACCCCAAAATTACCCTGCCTGTTGTCTGTCTTGCCTTTCAATTTACTTGGAACAGGGTTCCTTACCCGTCCATCTTTGTTCGGGCCTAGAATTCCTTCAATTATTGACTGAGGAGACCGATCGACCAGCTCGTGCTGGTGCTGGCCGAGTCCAGCGGCGGAAGAATTGAGGCCATCGAGCATTGGAGGGGCATTGCGTGGAGGTGCGACCGAGGAGGGACGATCCGTATTCTGGCCCGATGGAGGTCGAGAGGCTTGCGCCATCTCTTCTGTGTCGATACCCGCGCAGGAGGTAAGCTTCGAATTGTGCTGCTCATCGGTGGTCGCGTTAGGAGTCGAGGTGTTTGTGGGTGGTCGCGTCTTCGACAAATTGTGCGAGGAATATCTGGCCAAATGACGAAATAGAGATGGCAGCTAAAGAGGCGCACCTTGCTCCTGCTTCCATCGAGAAACGGAGAGGGTTGGCATCACCATGTTTGGGCACAGCTGTTAGGTTGTTTCTTGCAGGTGTTGCCCTCGTGCGGCGGTCGCATTGGATTCAATCAGCTCGCTGAGTCGCTCCGCTTAACGCTAGCAGGACCAATAAGAACAACAGCCTAGCTACACGGTCTAACCTCAAGTTATTGGCAAAGGCGTCTATAAATAAGAATAGAGTTACACGGGCCAGGTTTCCATAGTCACATCTGCATATTCAAGTATATCTATCAATTTAGCGTAAATTGTCAAGAAAGAAAAATCTCAAACTGCCTCTCAGGTAGTCGGTGTCTTGAAGAGAATGGGATTATCGACGTGGCGTATGCGCATGCCCATGCCCGTGAGATCCAACATTGACGCTGTGCCTCGTCGACATATCGCGGTAGCGGTCCAGCCAATGGTCATCCCACTCGCAATGTCATCTGGCTCCCATGCCATGGCTTGACTGTGCATGAACGTGTCAAGGTTGGCCTGATATCTTGCCATGACATACCGGTACTATAATCCAAAGATAAAAACATCCTCGCTCCCGTCCTAGCTTACATGCCTCCACGGCTAGCTATCTATACAGATATCGTCTATAAAAAGAGGACCTCATCGTTCGACGCTCCACAACTGGTGAGTCCATCCTCTGGCTTTCAGTTTTCTAGTTCTAGATCCAGTAGACTTCTTCTCTGAGCTAAGCAAAAGTAAAGTTTTACTTGCCACAGCAAAGCCCTGAACGAGCTGTTGCATTTTGCCCGATTGCTCGAACAGTGGAAGCACATCGCATTCTTCGTCAGCAATTTTTGCTGATAGATCCATACACTCCATTAGGAAATTCCGAGACAGCATACGACCTGCAAAATCAAGCGTCCTTATGAAGGCGAGAATGGTTTCGGGGAGGTAAGCCTTCCTCAGGAGGGCAAATTCAGCCTCTGATTCTTCTGCTTGGTCAATATTCATTAGCGATGCCCCCAGATCAAGGGATGGAACGGAGGATGTACCATTTGGAGCCGTAAGCAGCCACCCTTTCATGAATGTAGGTGCTAAATTGCAACCGTTCAACATACTGTTGGCAAGCTTCTGTCTCCAATCGACTCTAGCACTTTCCTCAGCGGACAAACTAAAGTAACATTGTCAGTCGTCGTCTTCGTTTTGCAGAATAATCCAGAAAACTCACGGCGAAACTATATTTTCCGTGCCGGTGGCAGTCTCTATGATATCCAAAAGCTCCATCAATGTCTCCATTTCTCTGTAATTCTTGGCTTCAATGATCATTTGTTGTTTCAACAGTCTCTTATTATCGGCTGAGCCGTCAAGTACCTCGGTCAAATCCTCGTCACCGTCTTCAAGACCATTAAAATCGAGTTGCTCACCGAGGATAGCCTCCGTCTTCTGAGATGCAATGTAATCACTATTCAGCCGAAGCGCCAAGATCCGAGCAGCGTGGAGATGGACATGTTCTATGGCAAGTTAGCTTTGGAAATTATGCGAGTGCGATGACTTACTGAAGAATCTCAAGTACAACATGGTACCAATAATAAAGGTTTCACTCCAGAGGCCATCGACAAGCAGGTACCATTCAAGACTTCGGATTAGAAGTAGATCGGGTCGATCAATGTCGCCTTCACCCAAGAAGTCCACGTGGAGACTGCTTTCTAAGCCTGGTGTGTCTCGAAATAGTCCAAAGTTATCAGTCGCTGGATAACCGCTACTAGTGTCTGGGTGATCATGGAGCAGGTATCGTGATTGCATCCTCACAAACTCCTGGACGTCTAAACCGAGTCCCCTCATCAACGTGATTTGTGTTAATCGTTGTGCATCATCTGTTATATCGATCAGATTCCTACTCATAATAGCGTAACGCCTCGGACCAGTGAGTTGAGAACAATAGAGTGGAATAAGTTCTTCCTTCTTTGCGAGTCTGAGAAAGCTGACGTAGGCGACTATGACATTTTCCACGGCGGTCTGGGTCCAAACCCCCCCCAGATCAATCCCGAGACTCATATATATCAGCAAGACATGAGTAAGAACCCGCAAACTATCATGATCGTCCAATGCAATGTATTTTTCGAGGTCTGTGGGTTGGATTGTCTCTGCTGGAATCATATTCGAGGGTTTCTCGGCGTTTGCAAACTTGGAAAGTGCTAGGCCTTGTTGATGTATGAAATGTTCAAATTTGTTCGCAATCAGGACGCCTTGAAGCATCTTCATTGGTTTAATTGCTTCTTGCTTTGTGCGAAGATCGTTTCCTAAATTTTCGATGAATCTTTCGGCTGCAGTCTGCGGATCACCGTGGAATTGAACGGCATCGAAAGCTCCAAAATTAGACAGCGTGGTAGGGTTGAGATCGGGCGAACTGACACCTTGGAGGTATGTGTCGAATTGTGTTCGGAGCAAAGCATTATAATGTGTGAAGACGAAATCATTCCAAGATCTACACACTGGCTCGACGCTTGGGGCGTCACCGCTCAGTATTCCATAGACCGCTCGCTCGTACTCATCGCCTCCACCATTGTGAGCTAAGGCGAAACACATCCGTCTCCATAACATCCAGGATTCTGGGTTTGCTTTTTCATCGGAATGCTCGTCCCGATGAGGAATACCCGTCATGCTCACGGCTCTCCAGATTTCTGTGCGCTCTGCACACCACTCTTTGATATCATCCTGGCTTCTACCTCGGCGAAGCATCTCATAACACCCCAACCAGATAGCACGTTCAAAGTACTGGTCCTCAGCTTGCAACTTTCTGTCCTGTCTAGTCACCGCATCAGGATCTAGTTGAGTGACCAGCATTTCGGTCCTTGTGGTATTTTTGTGTGAATTCATCACTGCTGGGGTGGATGGGTCCAGGCTCTCATGCGCTCCCACGAGACGTTTGGTGTTCTTGATAGCTGCCTTGGTATGCAACCAACCATGGGCTATTATGTCCCCTCTTTCTGCATTCTGCTGAAGTTCTTGGACTAATTCGTCGATATCCTCGCCAGAATCTTCGGCTGTATCATTCAACCAGTCTATGACAGTCTTGCGCTCAAGTGCAAGTTCATCGTTGTCCAAGAAATCGTCCCAAATCTCTTTTTCTGTCGAGTACTTGTGAACGGTTCTTTGACGAGGTACAGATTTGCTCTTGTCGGTTCCTGTCGGTTGATAACGACGTTCAACCAGTCGCGCCAGGAGATCCCAGGTGTGGACTTCCTGCTCCCATCGTTCTAAATCGTCTACAGTGGTTCTTTTTTCAGCAGATGTTGTTGGATGTTCTTCGTCGGAATCGCTATAGTCGAGCTCGTCTGTATCCTGGACGATTTTGAAACCTCGCATTTTCTTCCTCCATGCCTTACCATCCTTCCTTCGCCGCTCTAATTCGTGCTCCTCTCGTAGCCGGTTCCTGGTTTCTTTGGCAATAGCATGATACTTGTGCATCAGCTCGATGGTCAATTCATGACGCTCTTCTCCAACTGGTGCTCTCATTGGATTGTACCCATCCAGCTCTTCTGCGAACCTCTCAACTTCGCGACCAACTCGGTTCGCAGCTTCGCGAAGGGGGTGGAGTATGTCTTCATGGTCCTCGGGTCCTTTCAGTTGCAGATGCTTTTCGTTGTCTAATAAGGTTAGGCATAGCTTATTGATAACCAGTGAACGGATCAACTACCTTCTTCGTCCATCTCTTGGTCATCATAGGATGAAGCTGGTTCAATAGATAGCTCTCGATCTGAGCGGGACTCGCGCTGCACGAAACTCAATCAGTGTTCTGAGGATAAAAGAGCTGGAGGTTGAGGATATACCGCAATAAATTGCCAGCTCGTCTCGCGTTGATTCTGCATCCAGATGGGTTTTTAGCAAGTCTTTGACTAGGAACACGGGTAGTAGCTACCTGTCGTGGAGGTCGCAAACTTTCCATCCCCCCTTGAGGAGTGGAGCTTGCGCCGCTTCTTGTAATAGGTGCCATACTGTACCGCGAACACAAAACACGTGTCCACACTTTCCAGTGCGCGGCCGGAATTTGGGGGTGAATATAGGTTTCTTTGACCTGCTTGTGATGAACCTCGAAGCTGTAAATAAAGCTGGTCGCAGAATCTCGCGGTACGCGGAGTCGGACCGCGTTGGCCGACTTAGCGAGAAAATTAGCGTGGTGGAGCGGCAGGCTCTGAGTATTTCTTCAGAGCTTCTCTGCAAACTTGTTTAAAAACCAATGTCACCGGCCATCTAAATAGAGTCTCGGAATAAGCCTCCACAGGAGTAACCATCACTGCTTATTCAGGTCCACTGGATCTCTTTGCGCGCTCATGATCGCCCAGAGTAATTTACTCTTCCTGTTCACGTTCCCGGACCATTTGGACTGATGGTGGGCTGTAAACCTGAAGTGGTACATTTTCAACGCGATAATGCAAACTTCTCCTGCTCAAGCGCAAAAATTCCATTGATTTATATTATCTGTACAACCTGATCCTTCATCTCGAACCTCTTGACTGGCTATGACCTATTTTTCAAAGCCTCTTGTGCCCTCTGCTTCATTTTTAACCTCAACAGACTCGCTTGAGGGCAGCTCACGGTTTTCGCATCGTCTCCATTTGCCTCGTAGAACGAATTGCAACATTCATACAAAGCATCCACTTGACCTCTACACCTCGATTCATTGTATGAATTCTTTGCGAGACAATCTACCCAATATGTTAGCTCGAGATAGCTATGATCATTTGATTGTCCTCCTAAGTCGCGACTAACCTTGAATTGCACACTAAGAAGAGTTAGCATTTGACGTAGATGCTTTCAAGACAGGTCTCCTACCGCTTTTGAATGGCATGGCGGATTACTGGTGTACTCTTTTTGTCCCTAGTATTGTTAGTATCATATGGAGAGACAAAGAACAGCGTCAGGTACCATGAGAAGCAAATGATTTTTTTCCTGGTGCTGCATTTCAACTGGTGACCGATCTTCACTGACAAAGATATGATACAATCGTAATTCGAATCAACAAAGCCAAAGATCCAAAGCAAGGAAAATGAAATTGCAAGTGGTTCCTGCAACAGCTTACAACTTCAAGTGGCAATCAACCTCACCTTCAACACTTCCAGAAGGCTCGGCTGGCTCCCCGCGCTAGCGCCATATCTTACGGCGCGTGAATTTAACTCCTCTCCACCCCACCAGCGACTCCTTTCAAACCATCTTACTCCCAACCACAACCTCGACTCGCATTCAGACTCATACCAAGTCTTACAATTCGTATTGCGACCACTCAATCTCCTCGTAAGTTCGAAACAATCCAAACTCCATCTTCTACAACCACATTCACCGACGCGCCCCACAGCCTTCTTCACAGACTTGACTGCAAGACTTCAATCACATTCCAAGATGTCGGGTACAGATGAGAACGGTAGCCCAGGCGCACAAGAGAAGCCAGAAGCTGGACCAAGCGAGCATCTCAACATCAAGGTCACCGACAATAACAACGAGGTCTTCTTTAAGATCAAACGTACCACGGCGCTCAAAAAGTTGATGGATGCTTTCTGCGAACGCCAGGGCAAGGCACCAACTTCTGTTCGTTTCTTGTTTGATGGCAGCCGTGTTGCCCCTACCGATAGTCCCGACACCGTAAGTCATGTTTATCGCCCCGTGCCGAACTTTTTTATCTTGATAATTTGAAGCTGACATAATTCGATACACAGTTGGACATGCAAGATGGCGATACACTGGAAGTCCATCAAGAGCAGATCGGTGGCGGTCACTGAGGAGATGTTTGTTCACGCGGATGGGCAACAAAATTTTTAGATAAGCTGATATCGCGGACGCGGACTGGGGATAAGGCTCGAAATTCAGCATTTGAGCACGCGTGGGAAGGGTACATGGAAGGAATTGTCTTTTGGTTTTTACAAATGGCGCGAGGGCGTCACTCAATGAATCATAGCATCGATTTTTCTTTCGAGAGAAATCAAGAAGTCCAAGCATATCTTGTACGCAAGAGCTTCTTCACCTCCAAACAATCAAGCAACATCAAACATATCTTTCATGGGCACTTCGTTTCAGGTCAAGTGCCAGCATGCTGTGTTTTATCCTCCACTCGACCCATTCTCTTTGCTCGTGGGACTTGTTGACTTGATGATGCACCAAGAGCAACGTTATACCATTTATGGCATCGAAGACTTCCTAATCACGAGTCCTGGATGAGGCGGAACGGTTGTGGTAGAAGAATTAAATGTGTACGACCTCAAAGGTTCTCGAAGCCGTCAATCTTGGTGGGTACCAAAGGGTAGTCCCTAGGCGTGGCGTGGCTAGCCAATCGCCCACGCGTATACCCCACAATGCAACTCATAGTTACTCCGCAAATCGTGGATAGGTACCAACCCAACCAAGCGTCAGGAAAGACAGGTCATGCACGCCCATTATGACCACCTTTTGCTCCGCTGACACTTCCTTTTTCACTTCTAAACTTCCAAGAGATATATATCTGTGCCACCGATCGTCATTTGTGAAGCAAGAGACCTTGTATATATATTAAATCGATAAGTAAGCTCTATCCTCTGAAGTTATTTCACCCTGTTTCTCGAGCTTGTGTCTGACTCGTGGTCTACAGTATTAATCCCTCAGACATTGAAGAGTTTTTTCAAGATGGCAGAACCAAAAGGTATGTGCCATTCAAAGCTCCACGAAGCTCAATGCTAATGCCACAATTGAACAGCCCTAGAGTCCACGCTCACGAAATTGAGCCTAAACCCACAACCCTCCAAAGCATCTTCCTCATTCAAGAAGAAGCAACAGCCCCTTGCGGAGTCCTGGGAAGACGAAGTAGCTGACGAGGAATCTGGCGAAGAAACCGACCGTCCCCTTTCTCCACAACAATCTGCAGATTACCCCTCAGCTCCCCCTCCAACACCCATCTCACCTACCTCGAGACACGACAATTTTGTTAGTCCATATGGATACTCTATGGGTATGGATGGCGCGAGCGATGCTAGAACAGAAAGAAACATCAGACCGGAGAAAACAGATGCAGTAGCCAAGAGAATGATTGCCGGTGCATTGGGGGTAAGAGCTCCTAAGAAGACAGACGAGCAGAAGTCGTATGATAGGGCTATGAAAGAGAAAGAGATTAAGAGGAGGAATCAGGAGAAGGAAGCTGCTGTCAGAGCACGGGAGGAAGCCGAGAGAGCTAAGGCTGCTGTTTGGGATGATTGAGTGGCTTGACACCATTGACAAGTGATTTGAGTGGGATTGGGAAAATGGTGTATGAACGGTGGCTATTTTTATATTGCATTGCAACAAGGAGTTCGCATCCTTATTCGCCATGGATTAGGCTATGGCACAAATCGTTCCCTCCAAGTGGAATATCAGTGGGTAGGAATTAGCTTTAAGAATCTGGCATGTTTTGACTTTCCGCTTTCATCGATAAGGGAATGAACTTGGGACGAAAGAAAATATGTCTGTCAAAGGTACGGAAGAGTCGCTTGATTTAATATAAATCTAATGAAAAGTTAGCGCCGATGCATAAGGGTTTGACAGTACTACACTAGACAGCCTCCAGATATTCTCAAGTGTTGGGTGTACTAGATGGAAATCTGAAGCTGGGGTTTTCCACAGCAGTGACCTAGTATTCATGAAGAGGAGTTCTTAACTACCTGAAAAATCTTCCCCAGAATTATATCCATACACATACCGCAATTTAAAAGCTTACACAAAGCTACGCTTCCCTTCATCCAGGATTCCAGACCAAGTCCCAAAATGAAATCCGACCTCGGAGACACCTCGGAATACTTCCCCACACCGCACGTGCCAGAACCCCAATGTCTCTCCCCATCTCTATTATTCCCGAACTCCCATTCCTCATCCATTCCTTAACTTCCTCAGTATTTCGATTTCTTTCACATCACTTTCATTGCCGGTGTTGGAAATCTGCTTTAAGTTTTGGAAATTGTAGTTACAAAGACACCTAGAAAGTATATTTGAACCACAATGATTCACCGGCATCTACTGCGGGGTCATTCCGCGATGAAGGGAAGACATGCATTCAGTACTACGTGCTCGAGATATTCGTATGAGAAGACAATATCCAATTTGAGGATTGGGAACGATACGAGGGTTATGTTTCAGGGGTTTACAGGTTTATTTGCCAATCTCATATGATTTTCAAGATTGTGGTCTGACAGCAATAATAGGAAGACAAGTGAGTTTAATTAGTGGTGCGAGATAATCATGTTTTAATGATTGAAAGGCTACAGCCAATGCAAAAGAGTCGATAGAATGGGGGACAAATATTGTTGGGGGTGTTACTCCCGGGAAGAATGGAGAACATCTTGGACGTCCTGTCTTACCAACTGTTAGGGATGTATGTTGTTCCTCCAACAGTGGGTTGAAATTACCAATAAAATATTCATCATGTACAGGCAATGGAACAGCTAAAGCCGGATGCAACTGGAATATATGTGGCGGCTCATCAAGCTCCGGCGGCCATTGAAGAAGCAATTGAGGCAGAAGTCCCACTCATTGTGGCGGTTGCGGAACATATTCCTATTCATGATATCATGCGAGTATGTATACACGCCTGATTTCTCCAAGACCAGCTTACTGAGTACGTAGTAGATACACTCCATGTTAAAGACACAATCTAAATCTCGTTTAGTAGGCGCTAATGCTCCTGGTATTATATCAGCAATTGGGAAATGCCGAATTGGATTTCAGCCACTTTCTTGTTTCTCCCCTGGCCGTGTTGGAATTGTTGCAAAGTCTGGAACTCTAAGCTACGAAGGTATTCTACTCCGCTCCTTCAGTATTCTGTTAGCTGAACGTTGTAGCTGTTGCCTCTACCACTAGAGCGGGGCTCGGTCAAAGTTTGTGTATAGGCATGGGAGGTGACGTCCTAGCCGGGACAAACTTTGTTGATGCACTAAAAGTATTCGAGGAAGATGAAGACACCGAAGGTATCATTTTGATCGGTGAGATTGGTGGTGTAGCAGAACTTGAAGCCGCTGACTGGATCACTAAATACAACCGGCGATCTTCAAATCCTAAGCAAGCACCCTTCGATCGGCTTTGAAGAATAGAAGTTAACCTAATACAGGCCAATAACTGCCTTGATTGGAGGCATTAACGCTGCTCCAGGTCGCGTGATGGGCCATGCGGGTGCATTTACTTTACCTGGGGAGCCAGATGCTTTGACGAAGATCAAGAGTCTTGAGAACGCTGGAGCGACTATTGTTCACCATCCAGAGAATTTCGGAGCAGCAATGAAGACTTTACTAGCAGGTTACAATCCACCCCGGAGGAACTCCACCAGCGGACCTTTGCAACGAAGAGGTGTTCACACCATGAGAAGATTACGTCCTTCGGTGGCATCACGGGCACCGGAGACCATATCAAACCAAAAACGATCACTGTACATTAAGGAAAGCCTCGGCCTTGATCTTCTGCGAGAAAGAGGAATCAATGCCTCGGAATATTCAGGCACAGGACGAAGGCGGATGCTAGCCATTGGCGTAGATCGCGCTAGCTTATCACCATGTGTCGTTGCTTCTCCTGCTACTGATCCACTAAGTCCATATATTGAGGCAAAAGTTTTCCCTTTCGACTACCGAAGGGGTTTCGACAAGAGTCACGTTCTCGAAGTTGCAAGACATCTGCAGCTGGGAGACTCATCAAGAGAGTCTTTGCCGAAGTTGATCACTGGATTAATCGACTTGTACATGAAGAAGGAAGCTTTCCTCCTGGAGACACTCTTCGTCGAAAGGCTAGGAGATTTGAAAGTAGTAGGCGCGAAATTTGGGTTTGACGACGCTGCGTTCACAAGTAGCAAGCGTCAAGAGGGTGTTCATGCCCTACGGGAAATTAAAGACGAGGATCCTCAAGAAGTCAAAGCAGAGAAGGATGGGATCGTATACATCAAATTTGCGGGAGACGGAAATATTGGCACTCTTGTCAATGGCGCCGGACTTGCAATGAACACTGTTGATGCTTTGGCTGATGCTGGCGGGAAAGCTGCGAATTTCTTGGATACTGGTGGAAAGGCCACCAGTGAAACGGTCAAGAAGAGCTTCCAGGTTATCCTCCAGGATGAGCGAGTCAAAGTCATCTTTGTCAACATCTTTGGGGGGTTGACATTGGGAGACATGATCGCTAATGGGATTCTTCTGGCTTTCAAAGATCTTGAAATGCGATTGCCTATTGTGGTCAGAATTCGTGGTACAAATGAGGACGAAGGTCAGAGAATTGTGAGTCCTAACTTGTTGTTCCCTACAATTTTGCAATCCTACATACTGACTGTCCCTCATCAGATTGCTGAATCTGGCCTCCCATTACATGCATTTGACGATTTTGAAGAAGCTGCCATGAAGGCGATAGAGTTGGCGAATAAGTCGTGAGAGCAGACGGGAGAAGAGAAGAGTAGGCCAGGAATCCAGAACTGAAAAATGTCTAGAAGGTAGAAGGTAGATCATCGTGTAATCTATAGAGAAATGATCCATGTCAAATGAAAATTACTTGCAGAAACCTGAAGTGGGATACTTCAAAGTGCAACAACTCTGGGGAGCTTTCGTCCCAACTCTTGATAGGTCATGGCAATGACCTCACTCGAAGACACAATGAGATAATTTCAAAGAAGGTACGACGAGAGCCTCCGGAACCTTTTACAATCTGTAACAAAATCTGATACTCTCGTCCACTCGTCCGAAGTTTCAATATTCCAAGTAACTATTATAAACGAAAGACATGATCAGGGAATTTAAATAGAGGTACGAGAAGTATCCTCCGCATGCTTTTGCGACGTGCAACAAAACTTGAAGCTCTCGTCCGGACTTTGACGATTACAAGTAATTGTTCTAGGAGTAAATTATGGCTAGGAATATTTAGAGTAAGATACAATAAGTGTCTCTTGTAGGCCATGCAATTTGCAACAAAGAGTAAAGCTTTCGTCTGAACTTTGTTACTTTAGATATTAGAAGTGCAGGTGGTAATGAGTATCCCATGGGATGGCCTTGGGACCTGATAATTATAAATCAATTTTCATAATTATCCCAAGTAGACTTTAGAAGATTATCGTTAGAGGGGAGATTCTGTTAAAGTTAACTGATATTTGTAATACTTGCTAACCCTACCCGTGCCTGACGGGGCTTTCCCCATCACGTGAACCACCTCGATATTTCCTCCCCATATTTTTGAAAGCCGTTTGGCGGGGGCAAAACGCCACTAGGTTTTGCTTTTACAGCACGTCATCAAAGCTCCATTTTTCGCAAAAGTCCCGGAAGCCGCAAACATCGGGCAACAAAGGATCCTGAGAGTGTCGTGAATAATCATGAAACATGTCTCTACACTAGCAAGCTCGTAAGTCTCCGAGATGTGATGGATCTGAGGCGCAGACCACGAAGTGACGATTGAGAAAGAGTGTTGGAAGTGAAAATGTTTGATCAGGTTGGGGTTCTCGGGGAGCTATGGCCTCCTTGTGCCGCCGGGATATTCAACCTCTCACAGGGAGATCCAGCCGCCACCAAACATCTTTCCAAGACCTGACAAGCTTCACAGGACGGCAGCCTCAACGATCAAGCCTCCGTGCCCAGATTTTCCAAGAATCACAACGGACTTCGAAAAGCCACACTCCGTACAACAGATCACAACATCGTAGGATTCTTATTGTGTGATATCAATGTTCGATATTTCGCGAACACGAGGCTCAAAGAAGGATTCTAGAAACCCAACAGGAAAACATGGAAAGCCCTGGAGCAATTGCGCCTGCTCATGATGCTCGCTAAGTACTGCCAGGCTTGTAGAGTTGGTACGGCAGGTAATGTGGAAATGCTGAACTGTGATAGGTTCTAGCCTTTCGTACTGAAGATGACCTCGGTGGCATCCTTGCCTTTAGTTAACTACCCAGTTGGCCTTACGTAGGAACTTACTTGATCTCCCACGCTAACGGGAGCCCGATTCGACGGGCACCACTCAAAACCATCTTCTTTTCTATTTTCCCCTCACCTCTCTTTCTTTTGCCATCTTTATCGACAGCGAAGAGATAGACATCGAGATTAGCCCGTGTGCGAGAGAAACCCCTCGTCGACACGCGCATATTCAACAACCCGACCCCAATATTCCTAGTGGCACATGCAGCCCATTGAACCTCTCTCTCAACACCTCTTTCACTACGCACCTGTGGTGCATTTTCCCTCTCGAAAATGGCGTTAGAAAAGAACAACTTGCCACCAAATAGCGATCTCAACAACGGTGTCAAATATGACAACGGGTCCCCGAACGGCAGCGATATCGAAAACACTGGACGAATTGGTGGATTCGGTGGTAGCAGAAACAAGCCTGTCGGTGGAAGAATTGCGCCTGTCTTGCCGCATCTGAAGGGCTATGATTTTGGAAGTGATGATGATGGAAGCAATATCCTTGGAAAGCAGATCGAGCTAGAAGCTGGCAATGATATTCAATATCGTACCTGCAGTTGGCCTAAGGTATGTTCGGAATACGCTGTGATGTGCTTTATAACTTCGCCTCAATAGACTATTATCCTACGCGTTGTGTCAGATTTCTTAGCCCTGATATTCGTGTTCTTATTAGACACTCACTGACAATTGAAAATTAGACAGCTGCCCTCCTATTCTCCGAGTATATCTGCTTAGCCATCATGTCGTTCCCATGGAGCTATTCAGTTCTCGGTCTCGTTCCAGGCTTGATCTTGACTGTGATCATTGCGGCAATCGTCTTATACACGTCCCTAGTTGTATGGTATGGATAGTCCCCTGCTAAATTTTGTAACCAGTTCTGATTGAATGTAGGGAGTTCTGCTTGAGACACCCAGAGGTTCGTGATGTCTGTGATATTGGCCAAATGCTCTTCTGGGGCAAAACTTGGGCATGGTATGCTACAGCGGTTATGTTTGTGCTGAATAACACTTTCATTCAGGTAAGAATATCGTAACTGACCTGTGACTATGTACTAATTATTTTAGGGTTTGCACGTCCTCGTGAGTGCCAAGTACTTGAACACAATCACCAACCACAGCCAATGCACCATTGTATTTGCAGTCATTGCAACCATTATCTGCTGGATCTGCTCTCTCCCAAGAACCTTTTCGGCTCTTGCTAAGCTTGCGACATTTTCTGCGGTCTTCACCTTCATCTCCGTTCTTTTGGCGGCCATCTTCGCAGGCATTGAGGATCATCCCGCCAACTGGCATGCCGATCCATTCTATACTGATCCAGTCTCCGGAGCCCTCGAGGGTGGCGATCCAAAGGTTACAGCTGTCCCATTAAAAGGCACAACCTTCGTCGTAGGAATGAGCGCTTTCCTGAACATTAGCTACACATTCATTGGCCAAATTACTCTTCCTAGCTTCATTGCTGAGATGAGAGAACCGAAGGATTTCCCCAAGGCTCTATGGGCTGTCACCATTGCCGAGATCATCGTCTTTGGCTGTGTTGGAGCGGTTGTTTATGCTTTCACCGGAAACCAATACATGACTGCCCCTGCGTTCGGTTCACTGAGCAATGAGGTATTTAAGAAGGTTTCATTCTCTTTCATGATTCCGACTTTGATCTTCCTCGGTGTGTTGTACGCTTCCGTCTCAGCCAGATTCATCTTTTTCCGTATCTTTGAGGGAACAAAACACAAGAGCAGTCATACCGTTGTCGGCTGGGCATCATGGGCCGGAATCCTTGCATTGACCTGGATCGGAGCTTTCATCATCGCTGAAGTCATCCCCTTCTTCTCTGACCTTTTGTCGTTGATGTCATCCCTATTTGATTCCTTCTTCGGATTCATCTTCTGGGGTGTTGCGTACATTCGCATGAGACGAGTTGACGGTGGTGTTACTTGGTTGAAGGATCAAAGTGTGTACGGATACATGATGTTGGCATTGAACGTTTTCATCATTCTTATTGGACTTTACTTCCTCGGTGCTGGTACTTATACTAGTGTGCAGAGCATTATTGATAGTTATGCTGCTGGCGCTGTTAGCGGCGTCTTTACTTGCAAGAGTAACGGCCTCTAGACAATAGATTAGTAATTTTGGATAATTGGGACAGTCTACGGAGTTCAGGGTAGTACAAGCAGCCAAAGGGCGTAAGCTTTGGAAGTCGGCTTCGGAAATGAGTTACCAGAGAAATATGCACTAGTATTGCTGCTACGAAAGTTACAGAAAACAATCATTTTCACATCAGGCAACTCACTAATAAGGTCCTCGCGATGTATCGTGGATTAATCATCTACTCTATATCTGTCAAGCATTGATAAACCCTTACATTTCAAGCTTGTCATCCTCGCATACGCGAAATTTATTCGAGAAGGTTGACATGACTACCAAATCAGGCTTGGCTCTCGACGAGTTTGTCCCACTTTCGTGCGTCATCTCACTTCATCCGTAACCTTGCTGCAGCTTCCCCTCATAGACGTAGGACGGTTGCAATAGTGGCCGTGGAGATGTCGAGTTGAGAAATCGTATCTTACTCGTTTACTGTATTGCTTTCGGGGTTTGTACTTTCAAATTAGGTGTTTGATTGCTAAGCAGTTATTATCGCTGTAAGTTCTCGACTCAGAGTGTGTATTTGGTAGCTGAGGGTCATTGATAAAGGGTGTCGACGCTTTGTTGCATTTTTCTGTATTATATATAAACATCTCAACACCCTCTCAATAAGTCCTGCCTTCCCTTTGGCAATATTTATTTCCAACTCACGACGAATTACCTCCATACATCCACACAATGGCAACAAAAACATATCCCCAATACGGCTGGTCCGCCGTTCCCCGCGATATCCCTACCCTCCTCAAAACCCACTCAAAGGCTCAAGGCGACGCTCCTTCTCTCTCTATCTCTGAACTCGAGATTCCGAAAACTGAATTAGCAGTAAAAGTTCACGAGTATGCGAAACGAGAGTTGAACCGCGAGACATTCAATCATAGTTTGAGAGTTTGGTGTTATGGTGAGTTCGGCCGCACCCGTGATCTTGGAAGCAGAGTGAGAGGGGAAAATGATATTGGAAGGGACTGAGAAGCTGATATATAATGAATTAGGACAAGCAATCCTCCGACACGCGTTCCCATCCTGGCAAAGTCCCGAATTCAACGAGACATACTTCCTTACCTGTCTCCTCCACGACATTGGAACCACGGATAAGAATATGCCTGCGACTCTAATGTCTTTCGGTAACCTCCCTCGTCCTCCCTTGCCCTTCCCCTTTTTCCTAACGCATCCCAGAATTCTACGGCGGTTTCATAGCCCATGAATTGCTTCAAAATCTCAAAAGTCCCATCCAGCAGAATGAATCCATAACCGAATCCATCATCCGACATCAAGACCTCGGGTCCACAGGCACACTCTCGCGAATGGGCGCCCTGATCCAACTTGCCACTATCTTCGATAACATGGGTCAGAACCCATCTCTCGTGTCCCGTCCTACTATTGAGAATGTGGTTGTGAATTACCCGAGGTTGGGTTGGAGCGGATGTTTCGCCGCGACGATTAGAAGAGAGAACGGCTTGAAGCCCTGGGCTCATACTACCCATCTGGGTGAGCGGGACTTTCCTGAGGGGGTTGAGGGAAATGAATTGATGAGGAAGTGGGATGGGACGGGTTTGTGAGAGGTGTGATTTTCGGGAGTTTTGCTTAAGAAATAATGGTTCTTGAGGGACGATGAGAAAAGAGAGATCTCAGAGGTTGTCATATATATATATATATAATGTTTAGTATTGATTAAATGCTTACAAATGACGCCCCTAAATGTACCGCAAAACCCCAGCGCAAAATGCCAAAACGCTTTGTGCCACAGATATACATAAGAGAAGAAAAAGAATGCCGTGATCTCATCATCGTGTCTATTAAGAGAGAGTATTCTGATCAAGACAAAAGGAAAGTCAATTTAGTGAATGTAATGTACCATAGATATCCCTCCCTCATGCCTTCAATTGTGTTTCCAAGCACTTGATGCACAACACATGTGTTTCATTGCCAACTTGCTTTGGGTAGAAACATCCATCGTCAAATCCGTGCTGGCACTCGTGGCAGCGGAAGCATTCGTCATGCCATTCTCCACCTAAAGCCTGTACATATTGGCCGATGACAGGCTTCTTACACTTCTTGCATTTAGGCGCTCGGTTTGCGGTGCGTTTCGTTTGACATTCCAGACACCATGCATAGCCATCTTTCTCGATGTGAGTTTGTCCTCTTTCGAAGGGATCACCACACTCAGCGCAGAAGAAGTGGCCGTAATGCCAGTGCTCGCCCAAAGCTATAGTATGCTCTCCTAGGATTGGTGTTTTGCAATGCTTACATCTCGGGGCAAATGCTTCATGCCAGTCAAGATGGCAGTAGAAACGCATTCTCTCGTCCCCATCCTCAGCCATTGTTTGGCCCTCTATTTCAGGGAGCTCTTCACCACGTTCGCGGCGCTTGATTCTATCGGTTCGCTCTGCACGTCTTGCATCTGGTTCGAACCGAATCTCAAGAGATTCAAGACCAGTTCCGCAATTGAAGCAGATGAAACATTGAGGATGGAAGTGCTGTGGCTTGCCAGCGATAGCTACCACACGGCCTTCAATAGGCAATGTACACTGATGGCATGTAGCGGTTGCTCGTTTGCCAACAGCTGTAGCTGCAGGTGACCAGTGACCTTTGGACACATCTGGTACTGCATGACCATGGGGACGAGGTCGAGGTCGACTGGCAGCGGTCTTGGGATCAGGTAGTGGTCTCTGGCCGGTGGATCTGGGGCCACTCGGGGTGACATTGATGGTAGGAAGTCCAGGTGCTGATACCAAGATCTCTGGAGCATCAGGAAAGTTGATGGTCGGAACAGATGATGTAGGGCCAGGAAGGTTTATTTGGGGGATAGGAGGATTAGAACCGGGCAGGTTGATATTTAGAATAGAAGGAGTGGAACCGGGCAGGTTGATGGTTGGAATGGAAGGAGCTGAGTCAGGCAAATTGATAGTTGGTATTGAAGGACATTCGTTAGGTAGAAAAACGGTGGGAATCGATGGTTGCGGCCGAGCTTCGTTGATGGTTGGAGCTGGGACGCTTGATTGTGGTTTGTTGAACGACGGTATCGAAGGCCTCGCAAAGGGGGATCTCCTCGTGGAATCAGATGGTCTCGGGCCGGTCAACTTGGTGCTTGGGGTTGACCATTTCCTCTCTGGAGCTTTGGTGGGAGAGGACGCTGGGGATTGAGTTTCTGGCACCTTTGTAGGCGACACACTGGGAGGGGGGGGGTTATCTACTTGGTCTGGGAGGGATTTAGGAAGGGGAATGGCCTCGACAGGGGCTGTGACATTCTTCGAATCTGAGCGAGCAGGTATGCTCTGCCTTTGACCGGACGGCCGATCAAATGGGGATCTTCTTCGCACTTCTGGCTTTACATCAGCCTCTTTCGGCTTCCAATCATTATCAAAGCTTACGATCGGACGACCTGGTTTGTCACTGACAACCGTTGGCGTCGGGAGCTTAGGACTCCTGTCTTTTAGGCGCATGCTCGTAGCCTGTCTAATATCATCACTTCGAATCTCGAGTCCATCTTTTGTCCCTGCAACTGATTCTTCTTGATTTTTCTGAGCTGACGTTGTCTCGACAGTTGTGACCGGGAGGGAATTGGCAGTATACAGGGGATTTCTTGATTGCGTTGGTGGATTTTGATGGATCTCTGTCTTGTGAAGCTTTTTCGTTGGTTCTGGTGGGGTGCTGCTAGAACGAATTCCAACGTCCTGCACAAATTGTACTCGATTCAAGGGGTTCCGAGGCTTAATTCGTAGAGGTGCGGGCATATCACGTTCTTCCTGGGGTCTGCCTCGAGGGGAATTCTCCTCGGGCTCCTCCCATATCTGGGAGCCAGTGAATGTACTGCCAATCTCTCCACTGATATTCCTCTTGGCACTGCTTCTTCTTCTTGAGCTACTCATTTTGCTGTTGCTTACAATGCTGCCGTACGATTTTGAATTTGTTGTGGTGCCTGATGCCGACCTTGTTGAGTCTAACGAATGTCGGACCTTGGGCTCTGGACTAAGATTGCGGTCGGATTCGTCGGAAGAACCAAAGGATACTCGATTTCTAGGCGACATCATTCCACCACTGCAGCTCGAACCACCAGAAACTGATCGTTGAGGCATATCTCGGGCAAGACCAGTGACCATTCCCAGGCCTCCGTACCGTCCCACACTCTGGGTTCGAGCGTGAGCATAGCTGTTCTTTCTCAGATGCTCGTTGTATTTGTATGGTGCTTCTGGATTGACAGTCTCTGGATTCTGATGCTGAAAAACGAGCTCCGATGCTTCATTCTGAGCGGCAGCGTGTATTCGAGCTTCCTCTTCTTCGTGGGTTTTGATATCCATATCTTCCATTGCTTCTCGTAAGGAGACGGCCTCTTCTTTCTCCATCCATCTTTGACCGCGTTCAATATATGTAGCGCTTGGGACAACTTCGGAGGGTTTCAGAGGTGCAGTGGAAGAAGATTGGCTGGGCTGTTGTACTAGTTGTCGACCAGTTCTCGAAGTTACCGAATATGTAGATAGTGAAGATTGAGCACGCCTGTGCGAGAGAGCGCTGGCGGATCTAGAACCAAAATCCGAGGAGGCTCTCTCAGGAAATTCTGCTGATTGCGGGGTTTGCGTATTGGGAAGGACCCTGTCGGTGGATTCTCGACGGCTGCTGGCAGGTTGAGGTCTTGCACCGCTTGGACGTGCGACGCGATTGTTTCTGAGGTCGGCGAGGTATTCAGCTGACGACGTGTCACATTAGCCTCATGCCTCATGCCCTGCTTGTATCCGTAAAATATTTGGGAGTTTCTAGGTCATTTGATAGCAGTGGTGCAACATACCGAACTTCTCATTTGACATAGCAACTGGGCCTGGAGGCGTCACTTTGCGCGTCCTATCTTTTGATCTGCCTCGGAGCAGCATGGCTGTTGAAATATCCGTGACTTTCTCGAATTAGAAGTGATGTTTGTATAGGGTTGATGCGATGTGGTGGTTCTGACTGGTCAAATGTGAGAGAGAATTGGCAAGTGGCCGGTCTTTGCGACAAACGAACAATTGGTAGAGGTATTGATGGTGATAGTGAATAATATCGGACGGAGATGCTTCGTGGATATAAACAATTTGGAAGAGCAGAATCGAAGTAATACCAGCCTATGTAGTAGGTAAACAGTGCAACGAGCCACTGGTGACTGACTCAGTAACACTGGATTGGTGCAGCCATGGTCCTTTGCTGTCTTTGAAAGCGCGGAAAAAATAAATCAACAAGGCTCCGGTTGGCCAGACGATGCCCCTGCTAGCGCAAAGCTCGAGCTCAGGTACAGCGACAACACACTTGGTTACCCACATCACCTCCGTATAAAGAAGATCTTTGAGGCATCGGTGGTGGAAGACGTTCTCCTGTACAATGAGATGTCTTGTCTCATGAAGTTCCATGTCTCGCTTGATACTCGGAATTGACGGATAGAAGATGAATTTCACTGCACGTGATTCTCAAGTTTTCTGTACCCTCGTCAAGTCTGTACCCGCAGCTTCCCTGCATTTCTTTAACTTCAAACGTCTTCTTAATTTCTGTCGTGTCTCAATCTCACCATAAGCCTTTTTTTTAATATTTCGCTGTTCGTCTCTCCAGGCTGGATTGAGGTGATGATATTTGTATTTCTACTTTGTCAGAAAGCGGCCAAAGATACTGGTTATTCCCCAATATTTCCGCAATGGCTATTAGTCAAAGGCGTGCCGGAAAGACGGCAAAGGGCAGACTTGCCCGGAGCATAGCGCGTTGCTGGCCAGATTCAATGCCATCTTTGACACCCGAGGATGCTCGCGGGGTATTGTAGGGGTCGCTCATAGTGGAGCTCGAGGGAGCCAGCATAAGGAAGGCAATTTTTTCAGCATACAAACGCTCATGAAGCCGATTTTTTGATGACTGAATACTTCTTAACCCACAACCTTGAAAATCTTCTTCAAGTGTTTGACCTTGCACATTCATTGTTAAAGATGATGATCACATAGCCCTTCCAATTTCATTTGCTATAGAACTTTTGCCATTCACCTTTGCCTCGAAATTCTTTAACGCCCTGAACATACTTCATGAGCCATCATCAATTCTCTCATCATGAGCAACTCCACGTTAAGTGAAGCGAGAGAACTAAGAAGCGATGGTCCAAAGTTGTCAGAGACGAAGTTCGAAGCTCAGAACGACAGAGATCGAAGTCCAATAACCGAAGATAAGATTGCCGACGTCCCACCTGATGGAGGTTATGGTTGGGTCTGTGTTGCCTGCTGTTTTGTCATTAACATGCACACATGGGGAGTCAACAGTGTAAGTTCTTTCAATCTCCAATTAGTTCACTCATCTTCAGATGGATTTCCTTTTCCTGATTGCATCTTGACATTCAACATTGACACCTTCATAGTCCTATGGCATCTTTCTTGCCCACTACCTGGATATGAATACCTTCCCAGGTGCCACGGCCCTCGAGTACGCCTTTGTAGGTGGTCTTTCCATCTCAATGGCGCTCGTCATCTCTCCTCTGGCAACCAAAATCGTTGGTAGATATGGAACCAAACCAACACTGTCCATTGGAATAGTTCTCGAGACTGCTGGTTTACTTGGCGCATCATGGACAACTCAAATCTGGCATCTCTTCCTTTCTCAGGGTCTCGCTTTTGGATTTGGTATGGGTTTCTTATTCGTGGCAAGTGTTAACATTATTCCGCAATGGTTCGACAAACGACGGTCATTTGCGAATGCCATTGGCGCCGCCGGATCTGGAATTGGAGGGTTGGTGTATTCCTTAGCTTCCAACGCCATGATCCAAAATATCAGCCTCGGATGGGCATTCCGTATTTTGGCAATTGTTGCTGCCGTTGTCAACACAGTTTGCACTCTCCTTCTCAAAGATGTAAGTAGCTCGCTAAGGTACCTTTGGTGAATGTATCTCCTCCTACCAAAGATGTTTAAAACTGACTGTCCATAGAGAAACAAAGCAATTGGGTCTAAACATCTTGCCTTTGACTTTCAGCTTCTCAAACGCCCAGAGTTTCTCTTAGTGCTTGGATGGGGTATCTTCAGCATGTTGGGCTATGTCGCTCTTCTATTCTCTCTCCCAAGTTACGCGAGAACTGTTGGTTTGACAGCACAACAAGGATCTCTCATTGGCGCAATGCTAAATCTAGGGCAAGGTAAGGATGCTTCAATTTCATTGAATGCTGAGTGGATAGAAGCTAATATTACTTCCAGGTCTTGGCCGTCCCCCCGTCGGTTATTTTAGCGATGCATTTGGCCGTATCAACATGGCTGGCACTTGCACCTTTGCAACAGGACTCTTCTGCCTTGTAATCGTGAGTATCCCTCAACATATTTGATATTATCCAGAATGATACACTAATTTCAATCAGTGGATATTCGCGAAGAGCTATGGTGTACTCATCTTCTTCAGTCTTCTCGTCGGCACTGTCTCAGGAACGTGAGTTTCGTCCTCTCACGCCTCCTACACCCATTTGCTGACAAATTCCACAGTTTCTGGGCAACAGTCGCTCCAGTCGGCGCTGAAGTGGTCGGAATTCAAGACCTCCCCTCAGCCCTATCGATGCTCTGGATCGCGCTCGTCCTTCCTACCACCTTCGCAGAGCCCATTGCCCTTGAACTCAGAGCGTCGAGTGGCAACATTTTCCTTCATGCTCAGATATTCACTGGTTTCATGTATATTGGTGCTGCACTGTGTATGTGGTTCCTTCGAGCATGGAAAATTAGCGAGTTGGAGAAGCTGCAAGAGAGAAAGGAGGTGACGGAGGTGGGTACTGTGGCTGGCAATAGTGTGCTGAAGAGACCGCAGTTGGAGAGACATGTGAGTAGGACTAGTACAGTTCAGAAGGCGAGGGGATTATGGAGCTGGCAACGGGTCTAATCTTGACTTAGCTTAAGAATGAAGCTGAGGATTCTATAATCCTTATCAAATTTTCAGCAGTCTATTGATGCGTTGGTTAAACAGAATTTCCAAAGATACATCCATTTTCCTCTCGGGTATTTTGAACTTTGTAGAAATATCGTATGGAAGTATTTTAATTTCCCTGTAAAGCTACGGCAGCTGGCTTTTATAGCCTGCGAAAGCTTAGATAAACGAGTTGTGGCAGGCGACAAATCTAACTTCTAACAAAGTCATATCGCAGATGCACTTCTGTCGGTTCAATCAATCTTTGATCTTTATCCACTGATAGTGCCTCAACTTGGTCCATTGTGCTGATAAATAGGAAACAAGTCTTTAGATTTGAAGGAAACCGGGATAAAAATAGCACTTAACACAAAAGCTGTAGTGCCAAATCACCGTGTCTGGCAACAGCCAAAAAGAAACAAATCTCAGAGCATTGACGTTTAGATATATATTCTTCAGTTCGGCAGATTTTGAGTCAGAACCAGACAGTGTTTCGGACTTCGACAATTAAACCTACAACGCCATCGTCGCAACTTCAAACTCCTAGAAATGAGCAAACCACCCTTTTATCGCGTCTTTCGTTATTACTCCTTTGCGAGACATAATATAGCCGAGCTAAGTACATTATCTCAACCCCCAACTATCGAGGCTCTTTGTCATTCCTTCCAAAGCTTGCCATAGTCGTAAGTATTTAGTTTTTAGTATAATATCTTAGTTAGACATTAACGAGGATTATCTTCCGGCACTGGTAGCAATTTATGACGGCTGTTTCTTCGCTACCATATACTTTTAGCCGTTAGGAAATGGAAGTGATGCCGGGCTTCAAAAGTCGTACAAATTGCCAAAAGGGGATGACTCAGGAGCTAAGCATATCACGCTGCCTGAGCGAATATAATATGGGACGCTAGTTAGATGTGCGCCTTCAGTTCAACAAATACTGATACTTGTTTGCGAGCCCGCGCTCTACATTTGGGGATAGCAACATGATTCGAAGACTTGATGATCATTCTCGCCTTTACGAATGAGATAGAAAGGTCAATTATACCTTTGAAAATAGAGACTCAGCTTTTCAGAACAAAGTTCCCCAATCAGAAGAGCACATCACGATCAACGATGACACAATTACAATAAAGTAAAAGACACGATGAGAGAGCGCTTGCAATTATCATCAAACATTCTATGCGAGCGGACCATATAGGCCAACGAATACTGCAACACGTACGCCATGTGCCCATTCCCAACGCCAAGCAGTGCATTTCTTCGTCCGTACATCAGCCCAGTCGCCCCCCATTTGTCCACTCTTTCACTCGTTCACCATGAAGCATTTTTCTAACTCAGAGACAATTCCACATGTCAATCCGCCAGCTTATTGTGCCGGAAAAGACTTTGGTTGATTTCAGATCTGATTAGTGTTGTGAGCCGCGACAGGTTCCAAGGCCCCATTCCCTAAGACTTCCATGTCGACCTCTTCGTCTTCTTCTTCCTCCTCCGAGTCTTCTGCATCGACGTCTTCTTCGTCATCTTTGAACCCGCTCTCGATCTCAAGTTTCCTCAACCTTTTTCGCATCTCATCTCGTTCAGAGTGTTGCCATCTTATCAACGTTGCTGGTGCATGGACTTTGAATCCATAAATCCTCGGTGTGTATCGCTCATAGCTCTTGGTAGGAATGAGTGCAGGGTAGACTTGGAATATAATATTGTGAAAAGAAGTTCCAAAATACGCCCCGTCAATTGCTGAGTGCCGTGACGATTTTGGGTTATAAATGTCCTCGCATCTCGCGCAGTAGAGTTTTACGGCCTTTATGTTTGGGTTGTCTGACTGACCCATGGGAAGAAGAGGATGCGATTTGCACATAACTCGAGGGCATTTGCCAAAATCGGCCTTCTTATACTTGTCGAGCTGTGCAAATAAAGTAAGCTTCTCTTCAATCTGTATAATTTCATTTTGCTTACCATCTTCGCCAGGCCTCTTGTGGTGACGATGAATCTAGCATGAACGAGCCCATAAAGATGCCTCGCCGACTTTTCTATCGTCTCCCTCATCTCATCATCGCAGTCCAGATCGAAGACATCCGTGACCAGGTCGAGCGCATACTGATAGTATTGAACCTCGGTATTCAGCCCTGTAAGATTGAACCGGTCGGTAAGGTAGTCTTCATCAATCTCACAGAAGTATTCGTTGCCTCTGGAGGAAATGAACTATGGTCAAGTAAGTCAGTAAGATGATGTGAATCAGGAGGCAAAAAAAGATCAAGAGGGTACGTGAGCCACAAGCGCTCCCCGGCTCCATAGGTATGGCATGAAATCGTCGAAATGGAGGGTAAACAGTAATGCAATTTGGCGCTTGACAAAACTGATAGTGGCAGCTTATGCATTCTCGAATGTAGCTCTAGAACAGATAAAAGGAGAAGTTGACTTCAACAGAAGGACTCTAGCAAGGTATTCTTGCGATTGCGTGGCTTCGCAAATGGCGAGAGGGGCAGCTTCACAACATATTGCTATTGCTCAAGTTTGAGCAATATTGCAGTTTGTGGAACCTCGGAAAAGCCTGTGCCGAATACTAGGCGTCTCGTATTTTCTGTACTTTCTTGGTGCTCTGGCTAGTCGTTATGTTGATCGCGAGTTGGAGATTCTCGTGGTGGGATGCTGTATTCGTGTCGCGCAAAGTCCATAGTCCTCATGACGACCTAAAGGCGATCCTGCAGATTGGTCGCACTCGCCTATTACTATTCCCCAGGTTGTGCCGTGTCGTCTTCATGAGCAAACGCATGCGGCGCACAAGATGTGAGTGAAAAAGCTTCCAACATACCCAATCTCTCCAGTAACTGGTGTAATCACTGTCCGTCTCACTGTTGAAGTCGTCCATGATGCGCGTTGCCCGTCAGCAAGTGCTCTGGTGGCACCTGCCTGTGTATTGGCAACGTCGTGTGGTGGTATCGTAGGAAAGAATCCCGAAGCTGTCGTTTGTTATTCAAGGAGGCTTTCAAGAGATTCCTCAATCAGCCCCTCCTTAGGCGGCGCCAAGAATCACAATCGGCGATAAGATGTTCCGTAGATAAGGCACTCACGCCAATCTAGAATCATACCCGATGGACTTGATATTACAAATATCCAGCCATTGAACTTGTTGATGTTTTTTTATTAATTGAAAGTCAGCTCATGCAAGACAGCTTGTGTTCAAAGTAAAGCTCCACGGATAATAAAAATTTCAGACATTTAGTGAAATTTACGTTCTTCCGTCTTATTACGTTACAAGAGATACATCAATGAGAGGCCGGAATCGGTGGTTGCCGTCAGATTTTACATATTGTAATAATCAGATGGAGAAGATTGTATTTACCAAGCCACTAAGCTTCAGAAAGTTACACAGCCGAAGTAGAGCAGTGACAGGACCGCTTTCAAAGTCCTATGTCTTGGGGCATAATTTGACAGAGCTGCCTTCTCCCAGTCAGGGGAGAAGAGCTTATAACACTTTAGAAATAGATCGGCAAGGCGTAGCTTGGCCGTTGTCATTTGCATGAGAGCTTTACCAGCAGAAGAGCAAGGTGCCATTTAAGTAGCTGTTCAGCCCGGGTGACCCTATTGTCCGGGCGAGATTGATAGGCCATAATTTATAAATACAATGTCATTCCTCAATGTTATTCCGCCAAACCGCACCATCGTATCGGTATCAGTACAAAAATGAGACATCTAAACAAAGGATGAATATTCGCTCTATTTACTAAGATCGGTCGACAAATGTGCCCACTGCCCGAAGTAAAAATGACTTTCATAAGCGTCAATCTTCACCAGAATCACACGACGTTACCCTAATATCTTTGAATGGAAGATAATGGTTGCTTTCTCCCAATGGAGATAAATGGCTGCGGCGTGAAGAGGGTGTTCAAATCATACTTTGATTTGAGAGACTGTCTTGATTTCTTGCTCGTACCGCAATTTGTCCGACTTTCCGAGGTCAACATAAGGCTATTAACTGTTAGCGGGATCCCCTCATATAGTAAGTATGATGTGCTCACCTTCTTTTGTGCATCTGACAGAGTTGCCCATTCTTTGCCCAATTGGATCACTGCTTCATTGGAACGGATACCCTTAAAATCGCCTGAATCCATTCGGTCTTTGACGAAATAGGCGTATAAGTTGCTCGGCGCTTTTGGTTGGCGGTCGTCTTTAATCTGGATAAGCCTCGTCGATCTTTTTAGCTTACGCGACAAAAGTTTACGAGCATTATTCGCGGCTCTGATCTCATCAACTGTATAGCTTTCCACCCATTTCTTGTACGCCACCGCATTGGCAGCCTTGTTTTGAGATGCTTTGTGGTTGAGCGCCTGAATACAAATGTTAGCTTGGGATCAAGACTTCCACTGGCGGTGTGCGTACCTCTCTCTCCGCAACGGACAATTGTTTAAGCCGAGCAACGGCATCGACTAGGCTGGTCACAGCCGGAACCCCAGGCCGAGAGGCTTCAGAAACAATGAGGGTCCAGGCATTGGAGGGTAAGCCTTTTGGTGGTGTAAGGATTTGTTTCTTCAATGCCTTTACTTCTTTCGCAAGCTGTTCTTCTGGCGTTAACACCTTCTTAATCTTTTTGGGCTTCGGCTTAAGTTTCTTTGGGGCCGCTTTCTTCGCGGTCTTCTTTGCTGGCTTCTTCGTGGCCTTCTTCGAGCTTGTCTTGGACTTGGTTGTGGTTGCTTTGGTCTTGGTGGTTTTCTTATTGGGTTTTGCTACTGGCTTCGTTGTTGTTGCGAAAGATCGACTGAGATCCGAGGTAATTCGAGATGAGGTTGGGAAGATTAATCGTCCTGTCGATGAATCGTACAGTTGAAGTTGCGAAGCCTTGTAAATTGCTCGTTTGCTCTCTACCGAAACTCTAGCACAACTGCGCCTGACGGCGGCTCGACCAATGCACGACAACATGGCGAGCCTAGTAACAAGGATAGCTTGTGAGATTACACGTATCTGATGGATTCGTGATAGCAGTGGAGGCGACGTTGATAGTTAATACCTGTGATCTGAGGTCGATATGTT
The DNA here is from genome assembly GCA_001414415.1 of Hymenoscyphus repandus. NCBI lineage: Eukaryota > Fungi > Ascomycota > Leotiomycetes > Helotiales > Helotiaceae > Hymenoscyphus > Hymenoscyphus repandus. Next base: position 283,341 of record LLCE01000011.1, read on the forward strand.
GTTCTAATGCACGCGTTTATGATCAACCAACCCCTTCTTTTTGACACAAGCCGCACATGAGCTCCAGCTTGGAGCTCAAATGCACTAACCATATATAGTTTAGCCTCATTCGCCGGCTCCGTTTGACCCATCTGCATGCTGCAACCCCACACAAATTCTCAGCCTCATCAACTTCACATAGGGAAGGCCATCGCGAGGCAATCTTCCCAATATCGCAACGCTACGGACTCGGTGGTATATTGCTAGCCAAACGGTCCATTTCATTCCTGCCAGAGTATATCTGCCACCAATTAAGGCAAACATGGTTCGCCACAGGAATTCTCGCTCACCATCGCCAGCAGGAAGCCAGCACTCCTCGAAACGGCTCAGAAGAGACGACGATGTCAGGCGGGACCGAGATCGCAGAGATGATGGGCGGGGCCCTCGGCGGCGAAGTCGTTCTCGAAGTCTGGATGTGAGACTCCCGCACTGGGAAGATGATGCTGGGCACCTTACTTACCATTCTCACTCACAGCGACGACACCGGGATCGAGATCCACCACGGAGGAGAGAACGATCCATAGATCGCAGAGAGGATGATTATTACAGATCTGGCAGAAGAGATCGCTCTAGGGATCGGAGGGATCGATACGACAGGGAACGTTCCCCAGATAGACGGCGACACAGAAGTAGAGAACGCGATTATCGTGATAGGCGAGACGACTCTTTTGATAGGGCCCGAAGGTACCGCGAGGATTCTACTGACTCTTGGCCGCGTAGCAGAGGAGATGAGAAGCGCGGGAAGCCTCCGCTTAAATCAGAGCAAGCCAAGGCTCCTGAGGTACGTTAGCATCATTAGCATAACCAAATCAGATGGTCTAATTGTGTTTTTCAGGTATCAAAACCTCAACCATCAGGACCAACCGAGGCCGAGAAAAAGGCGGAAAGATTAGCCAAATTGGAAGCATGGAAGAAAAAGATGGCCGAAGACAAGGAACGTAAAGAGAAGGAATTCGCTTCTGGCGGCACTCGCAAAATTTTAGATGATATAGACCAAAAAGCGACTGTGTCTCCCTCTATTGCATCGCCAGCATCCCCGGACACTCCGAAAAGCGTTCCATCACCTGCTCCCTATGCCGGGAAATTCGATCCGAAAGCAATAGCGAAGAGGGCCGTTGCAAGTACTAACAGTACGAATACATTGGGCAAGGATCTACCGTTGACGGGATTGACAAAAGCGTCCGCCATCTCAAATTCTTCGGTGAAGGGGTTACAAGCTGACAAGAAGCCAACAGCTTTTCACAGTAATTCTAATGGTATGAAATCTATTCAAATGAGACTTGAAGTAGACGTTAATTGACTTGCAGCAATATCGGCGTTACCTAAGGCCAGGGCAAACTTGAGTGCCTTTGGGCTGAACAGCAAACCTGGTAGCGAGGCTGAAAAGGCATCCTCGAAACGCAATTTAGATTTCGGCGAGGATGATGAGGGAAGGAAGAAATTGGAGAAGCTACCTACCCTACCTTTGGCAAACATTGAAGATGTGGATACTGCGCTCGCTAACGATGATGAAGGAGAGGAAGACGACGATGTTGACATGGAAGATGCCGGCACAGAAGAGGAAGCTGCTGCTGCTGCGAGAGCTGCTGCGGAAAAGCGTGAAGAGAGGTTACAAGAACAGAGTGTTGCGAACGCTGCTCCTGAAGTGGTCGGACCGTCAAGCTCAGCTTCAAATGATACTTCGGACAACGTAAAAATGACCGACGCAAACACGACACAAGTCGAAACACCAACAGTGGAGGTTGATGATGAGATTGACCCTCTTGACGCTTTTATGGAAGAAATGGGTGATCCGTTTGCAATCCCCAAAAATTTTGGGTCATTCAATAAAAAACAAGCCAAGAGTCGACAGCAAGAACCAGAAGCTTTGTTTGGCGACGACGATGTCGATCTTAAAGCGCTCGAGGCAGATCCAGATGATATTCTTGCTATGGCCAGTAAAGCAAGGAAAAAGAAGGAACTCCCTACTATCAATTATGCTAAGATAGACCTGGAACCGTTCCGCAAGAACTTTTACACTGAACCGGCGGAGTTGTCAGAACTGACGGAAGCAGAGCTTGCAGACTTACGTCTGGAGCTTGATGGCATTAAAGTGGCCGGCAAGGATGTTCCAAAGCCTGTGCAGAAATGGTCACAATGCGGTTTGAACGTTCAGTCCTTAGAAGTGATCGGAAAATTAGGCTACGAGAGGCCAACTGCGATCCAGATGCAGGCCATTCCTGCCATAATGTCCGGCAGAGATGTTATTGGGGTAGCTAAGACCGGGTCTGGCAAAACCATTGCATTTTTACTGCCTATTTTTCGCCACATTCGGGATCAGCGACCTCTAGAAGGATCAGATGGGCCAATTGGTTTAGTTATGACTCCCACTAGAGAACTCGCGACTCAAATTCACCGGGAGTGTAAACCTTTCCTGAAGTCTATGGGCCTCCGTGCTGTTTGTGCCTATGGCGGAGCCCCCATAAAGGACCAAATTGCAGATCTAAAAAGGGGTGCCGAGATTATAGTTTGTACACCTGGTCGTATGATTGATTTGCTTGCAGCCAATTCTGGTAGAGTTACCAATCTTCGTCGCGTTACTTACGTCGTTCTTGACGAGGCCGATCGGATGTTTGACATGGGCTTTGAGCCACAAGTAATGAAGATATTTGCGAACATCCGGCCAGATAGACAAACAATCCTGTTTTCAGCAACCATGCCTCGTATTATGGATGCATTGGCCAAGAAGACCCTCAATTCACCTGTCGAGATCACAGTGGGAGGAAGAAGTGTGGTGGCCCCAGAGATTACCCAAATTGTTGAAGTACGAGAAGAGAAAGAGAAATTCCATCGGCTCCTAGAGCTCCTAGGCGAACTTTATGACAAAGATGAAGACGCACGCACACTCATATTCGTGGATCGACAGGAAAAAGCCGACGACTTGTTGAAGGACTTGATGCGAAAAGGCTACCCCTGCATGTCAATACACGGAGGCAAAGATCAGATCGATAGAGACTCCACCATCGATGATTTCAAGGCTGGGGTTATTCCAATAATGATTGCTACTTCAGTAGCCGCTCGAGGACTGGATGTTAAGCAACTCAAACTTGTAGTCAATTTTGATGCCCCAAATCACCTAGAAGACTACGTCCATAGAGCTGGACGTACTGGGCGAGCTGGTAACACGGGCACTGCAGTGACTTTCGTCACGGAGGACCAGGAACAATTCTCAGTTGGCATTGCAAAAGCTCTCGAGCAATCTGGTCAGCCCGTCCCAGATAGGTTGAATGAGATGCGAAAGTCTTTCCGTGACAAAGTCAAGAGTGGCAAGTCAAAAGATAGTTCAGGCTTCGGAGGCAAAGGACTGGAACGCCTTGACGCTGAACGAGAAGCGGCAAGGAATCGGGAACGCAAGACCCATAAGACCGATGGTGATGATGAGGAAGAGGGTAAAGAGGACAAAGCTGCGGACGACGATGTTGTTCTCAAGGCTGCCTCGGTTGTACAGCCAGCTGCTTCTTCTGCTCCCACACCACAGTTATTCGGTGTTCCCAAGGGTATCGACTTGGATGGTAAAATCACGGTTCACCGCACTGAAGCAGCCACTTCGTCCGCTAGTGGTTCTAAATTGGACAAGGTCACTTCTGCTATTGATGCTATCAATGCTCGGCTGAATAAAACAGGTCAGCTGCGGTCAGGTGTACCGATTGACAATAAGGGGCCGGATGCTGGGGCCTTTCATGCTACGCTGGAAATCAATGATTTCCCTCAGAAGGCGAGATGGGCAGTCACGAACCGAACCAATGTGGCAAAGATTCTGGAAGCAACGGGGACTTCTATCACAACCAAGGGAAGTTTCTATCCAACAGGGAAAGAGGTTCCAGCCGGAGGCGACCCAAAGTTGTATATCCTCGTGGAAGGAGACACCGAGGTTGTGGTCACCAATGCTATGAGAGAATTGATGAGGCTCTTGAAGGAAGGTACAATGGCTGCTGCAGATGCTGAAGGCAGAGCTCCCGCCAGTGGCAGGTATAATGTGGTTTAGATAGGAACTTGTGATACAAGGGTTTCAAAAGTATATACATTCGGGAATCCTTAAATTTTGGGACCAATTCTATTGAGGTAGGAAGTGATATGTATTCAATATCGATATGTTCGCAGCAACGATCATCAATTTTCATGCCTTCCATTAATTATAAGCTCGAGCTTCCGCTGCTGCATCTGCATCCCTCATCCTGCGCGTATCGCTACTCGTTTCCTCCAAGGTGCCGATCCGTGTTTGCTTCTTCTGTTCCTGAAGCTGACTCCCTAACTTTCCTTTCGGTTTACTCGCAGAGTTCGCCCTTGCCTATCGAAACCAAATTGTCAGCTTTCACATCTTGCAACATAGCCGAAGCCGTATTCCTCATGCGAGAACCCCTTCCAGTCCATCTAGAAGTGTAATAGTGCCTTACCTCCGCAGCTTCTGCAGCTTTCCTCCTAGCATCTTCCTGCTGTGAAGTCCCTCCTGTACTTGGACTCGCTGACCCAAGTGTCCGTGGCGGTCCGCCCACTTTCCTGGGGACGGGAGCGGTGGGATTTGAAGTTGGAGCGGGGGTGGAGGCGAGGGTTCGTCCTGGTTGAGCGAAGGGGTCGTGAGACGCTTTGCCGCAGATGTTTCCCATGTCGATAAATTGGTAGAGAGCGTGTGGTTCAATAAGGACCGAAAAATTAGAGTTGGATTGATGAATTGGGGAGGTGTGGTGGTTATGGGCGCATGGTGAGGTTGAGGTGTTGTGAGCAGATGCGAGGCTTGGAGATGTCTTGGCTGCGAGTACAGAGTTGAAAGTAGGTGGTTTGTGACTCTTTAATTGACTTGGACTCCTTTTGTCAATTGTAAGTAAGCGAGTTGAATTTGATAACCCAAAATATGGTTGCACTGACCAAATTCCTTTGTTCTCAGGGCCATTTGTTGTAGCCTTCCCTTCACGATTTCCAAACGTTTGTCTCGCAAGCCAATCGATAAGAATGACCGAAGGTGGGGCGGTCGTGGCGCCTTAACCGTCGGCGACTTTCCGTATCCTTCTCTATGCCCCTTTAGATTTTCTTCGAAAAGAACGAAGTATTTCTTGTTGGGTAGACTCTTAATCTCTATTTATTTGACGCCGAAGAAATGGTGCCACTTATTATTGTTGTTCTGACCGTGTTTAAACTTTGGTATCCTCTGCTTATCACCTGCGTGGTGGAGTGAGCAGATTTAGTCAGAGCTTCTACGGAGACAAATAGAGGAATATTGTGTCATAATAGATTCTTTGAGAGCGTGTGAAAAGAAAGGATTTGGACTTCTCAACATAGAGCTGGGAATGTGATACAAGTCCTTCTTTCTTTTTAAATGTATATATTCTCTCTGTATTTAAGATATTAGGCTCTGATTCCGAAGGAAGAGCAAAGAGCTATAATGAATTTCTGTACCGGCCAGCTTCATAACTTAGATGTCTTGGATTAACCAAGAATGAAGTTGTTCTGTGAATAATAATTCGTAGACATTCTTGATCGACATGTTCCTTTGCGGCAAACAGTGTATCTTTATTAATTAAAATCAAGAATATATGTAGTATAATTTCCTATTCCCAAGCAACTATCGGTAGATTACTTTTTGGCTCTTGGTGGTTGGTTAATAAACACGAGTTGTGATTGGCAAGGAGCCCACCGGGCCTAGCTTGACTCAGCAACCGGAATTTTGGCGAGGAAGAAAATTCGCCCCACCCTAGTTCGAATATTTGTTCGGGTGGCCTGGCACGAAATGGGCACCCGGATGGCTAAAAACTAACATCGACGAGTAAGAAGACAGAGAAGAGGAAGATGAGAAGGAAGTGAAGAGAGAAAGCGTAGGTTCTTCCCTCTTTCTAAATTTCCTCCCTACCCTTCTTGGAGAAATATCGAGGTCGTGGCAACCGCTCTGGAGTTGTTGCGGACATGATCAAGTCTTCATTTTTACACCCAAGCATCCTTCGTCTCTGGCACTTGATCTTTGCTTGGAGGCCATAGCCGATCTCAGCCCTCCGCGGTCATACCTACTATATTCACGTTGCGGCTTGCCTCTATTTCCAGCAGGCTATTGCCCCTCATGGCCTCTCAAGCTTTTCCTTCGGACAATCAAGGGTATGGCTTTACTAACGACATCTCAGAGAGCGCTTGGGTCGGCGACTCCTTCTTCGCCGTCGACTTCCCTGGGTTTCTGGACAACTTCGAAGCCGAGGAAAATCTAGATAACAGCAAGACATCGGCGACAATGGCACAGACAACTTTGGCTCCCAACCCTACCAACTTTGATCAATATCACCCTGGTCCTCACTTATCGCAACAAGCAACATCTGGCCCTAGCATATTAAACATACCTTCCTTCGACCGTAGGCTAGCCAAACGCGCCCGGGTTGATACTATGGATGACTCGGGCATCGTGGAGAGGTGCTACTCACAGACCGGATCTCAAAGCACTTGCTGTAGCAGTTGCTCTGATGGCGAGCCATGTACACGACCGGAATGTGAGGAAGACGCCATATCTTGTACCGAGTGTGCTTGTGGTATTCCCAAATGTTCTTGCCCGGAGCATGAAGGAAGCTCTTCCAATAGAACACTGGTAGGTCATCCTACGCTGCCGATTGAGAGCAGATTACGAGAATGGAATGACTCTGTTCAAGCTGGTTGGAACCCACAGCTTGCGTCTTCATCACAAATCAACAATCATCCTAATGAGGTTTACAACAGCCTAGAATACAATCATGTCGACCCTTCTTCTCCCACTAGCCTTCCAACCTCGTATTCTACACAAGCAGCTCTATCAGCACCATCGACGGCCTACGTTTCGCAACCCGGTCCTTATGACTCAAATTATGGTCTTGATACTCAATGGTCAAATGATGTTGGCTACAATTTTACATGCATGTGGAGTGGATGCGATGACATGTTCAACGACAATGATAACTGGTTATCACACTGTTTCCAAACGCATATTGCCCCTCAAATGGGAATCGCCTGCCCGGTCCAACAAGAGACATGTCCTCAAAATATTAGCCCCGACCCTGTCAATCACCTCAGGCTAAGCCATGGCTACGATTTCACAGACCATTCTCAGGGGTTCTTGTGCCCAGCACCAAATTGTGCTCCAAATGAGCGGATCACCAATCCCACTATGCTTCAAACCCACCTCGGCTATGCACATTCCATGCCAACTCAAGGAGCACTTCGGTGTGAGGTTCAACATTGTGATAACACATTCACAGACCTTAGCGAATTCTCCTCTCACCTCACTCACCAACACGTACCACCACCGCTGCGCAACGGCGACGTCGACCTGAGCTCTCAAACTGGCAATGCCCCTGAACGTTTAGTCCCTCAACCCTTGGCCTCTGGTCGTTTAGCCCTTGAGAGTTTAGCTCAAGCAACCCATTTGAGGAGTCAAGAGCCTTCCAAGAGCCAAGAGCCATTAAATGATGAAGATGAACATTGCTGCAAGTGGATCAGACCAAACGCTTGCCGAGAGACCTTCAAAACAGCAGGTGATCTACAAGAGCACATTGTTAAGGAGCACCTGCAATCTCTAGACAAGACATCTGGCTATAGGTGCTGCTGGGAGGGTTGTACACGGGCGGCGAAAAGGGGTGACTCGCAATCAGGTTTCTCACAAAGAGGCAAATTAGAGCGCCACATGTCGACGCATACTAATTGTAAGTGTTTTTTCTATTACTATCCCCCTTTTCACCGTAAAATCTCTTGCCATTGTACCCTGGTAATTCTTGTTACTACAATAGAGACTCAATATCATTGTTCTGGGGAATAAACCCCAAAGTCCTTGAAATCCCCAGAAAATCAAGCTTATTGTCCTATGATTCTTGAGACAATAGTTTGCCTTTAGACATTGTGTACTTCCACTAACATCTTTGATTGTAGATAAGTGTTGCGAGTGCCCAGTTTGCAAGAAAAAGTTCTCGGCTGAGCAAGCGCTATTACAGCATATGAACCTCCACAGCAACGCCAAGCCTTGGAAGTGCAAGCATTGCGACAAGTCGTTCCCTCAACAGAGTGCTTGTAGTAAGTCAGACTCCTGGCTAATGATCACCCCCCCAATGGCTATTCCGAAGCCTCTGGATACATCACTGGAGACCGTAGACTAACGCTTTGCATAGCTATTCACGAGCGTACACATACCAAAGAAAAGCCCCTGAAGTGTGAAATATGCGGTAAGGCGTTTTCTGAATCCTCAAACCTCTCTAAACACCGTAAAACACATGGGGAAAGAGGGGCACACGTGTGCACTTTTCCTGGTTGTGACAAGGCGTTCCACCGGCTTGATCAACTCAAACGACACAGATGTGTGCACGCCCGTGCAGCTGGCAAAGAAGCCTCCGCTTCCGTCAGCCTTAGCTCAGAGACTGAAACTGCTGGGCCAGACAGTGATGAATGAAAAATCAAAGAAAAGACGTTAATGGATAGGTTGTGGGTGGGCATTTCTGGAGTTTCATTTCACGATGGTTTTGTGCATATGGATAGGGGCCGAATCAGGGGCGGGAGCATGATACCTATTGAGAGATGAGATCACGCATTATGAGTTGATGGCCTAAGAGGTTTCACTGATGATTATACCACTCCAGCGCTAATGCTGTTGAGACACGTACATAATGCGGCTTCGCACATGCGAGTTGCGAAGTAGAGCAAAGCAAATCCAGATCAGGTTGATTTAGAGCACGCTTTAGCACAATTTAAAAAGTTCTATAACATGATCACAAGCAGAAAATCCTTGCACATTGTAGCGTAATTCCTAGGGCAATAAGCTTGATTCTCTATAAAGAAGGAAATACCTATCTCTCTTTTTCTCGCAGTAGAGGATCGGAAGAATTCAAGCAGAGCATAGCCAAGAACAGTGACAGTCACCAACCCAGAGCGTGAAAGAAATGCAAGCCATATATTCTCATGCTGAGAGAAACAGAGGTTTTTTGATTGTTCACCCAGATTCTCTCACCCAAGAAGATGACACCGACAAATCCTTCTTCACGTGGAATCAGAATTTCTGTCTCAACTAAAAGGTTCTTAACGACAACAACACTCAATCTCCAGAGCAAAAATTCCAAGCAGTCTTGTCCTCGTGTCCTTGCCCCCTCGGAGAAAATACAAGAGAGACACTTTTCGGTCAACACTTGCGCGAAGGCACTAGCTGTGTACCCTATGATACTCCTTCCAGGTTGCGTTGTGTGGGAGGTGATAACTCGGAGCTTGAAAGGTGTATAAAGGATCCGAGACATGATTATTGATATCTCGGCTGCTAGTCGCAAGTAAAGGGATCCTATTTCCATGGAGTGACGTACTTTGAGGAACCTTCCCCTTGCGCCGCCAGCGCTTTTGTGCTGCCATTGGAAGGCCTACTTTTCTTTTGGGATAACTAGAAGTGGAAAGCGGCGAGAAAAATGCGAAGTGTTAGCCGTACGTGGGCATACTGATGTTACGAGCATGGTCCCGTTTATACCTTTCCCCTGGATCTTAGTATCCTGAATCCTCAGCCGCTAGCTGTCTTGTGTATTCAGTATGAACAGTATGTCCGGCCTACGAGAGAACTCCGTCCGAAAGGATGGCAGAGTCGGCGAATAAGCCCTGAGTATCTACTACTGTTCCTCTCCCCTACCCTAGTACACATCCTCCATCGCTCATCCTCCTCCACTACCTCCCGTGCCATTGCAAACATCACAGCGCACTCGAGACAAGAAAGCTCGAAATCTTCAGAGGTACTCCGCCTCCCGACTACAATCAGCACAAAACCTGATATATGCCACGCACTCCGCTAAACCCTCATATCCAACCCTTCCTAATCCTCCTCCTACGACCCACAGCCCCCCGAAATCCAACATTCTCCCTTTCATCCCTCTCCCCTATCCACCAGCCTCGTCCACTCACACCATCAACCCCATGGACCTCCCCCTTAACCATCTTTACTCACCAAGCACAATCCAATTATCCAGGTGAATGAAGTATCGCGCGAAACCCATCAACATCCCAGACCCAGCATCCATTACTCATCCAAGACACAGTCAGTCGGACAACGGGAACCCGTATACACATTCATGCCAGAATCCTTACACATCGCAAAGAAAACAACTTGCCGGAGATAAGTAAGCCTGAGGTGAAGTGAAGAAACAGACTTTACGATGGATGGATGGATGGATGTAACCTTATTAGCGAGAAACGGTATGTGTTCGGATATCCCTCGTAAGAGGACGTATCGCTTGCCCTTGCCATCTCCAAGCATCAGCTTACACCATGCCCGCCAGCCGACGAAACCATCGTTGTGAAGGTAAGCGAGAACACAGGATACAATCAGCAAGCGATGAAAAACATTAAAGTAAAATATGTAATATTTTTATTTGAGCGCATCTTTATTATGGTTGCTCCCACATCCACCATCACTTCCGTTCGACCATCATCCCACGACCTAGGTGGAGCATCTCCATCGTTCAATCCATGTAAACTCCACGCCTCTCATAAATTATATCAGAGGGTAAACGTGGACAACCAAGAAGAAAAAATAACCTTCTATAATGCGGGTGAATACCCGCTAACCGGCGGTATGGAAATGCATGTCGACGACCAATTCCCATCCCTTGAAAACATTTGTTGAACTCCCGTAAAACGCCTACGCCTTCCCCTATGTATTCCATAAAAACTCTTTCTTCACAAGTATTGAAAACCACCTTCGTACAAATGATGTTAGCGGTGATGACGATCGATCAGTCAAGTATGGAATCATGTCGCTCAGATAACGCCGGAAAATGCTGCCCACATGCTCGCTCCGTCGGACTAGTCGGATACGCCATCTGGAGGCCCCATGCCAACTTGTGGCTCTACATTAGTAATTCGCGGTGGTGCTGGGGTAAAATCGTCCATGAACTCCGCACCATCCTCACGGATCAAGTCCATCAGGACTTGAGAGTTTCGCTTGATGTCCTGAGGCCTGTCCACGACTCTCCGTTCGAGAATGAGGGCCTCCGCACTCAACATCCAGATGTCCTTGAGATGTGGCAGATCGGGAAGAAGATGACGAAGTTGCTCTCGTGTCAGGGGGCTCATCGGTGGTCCAGCAGCGAGACTGCTGTGAAAGACGAGGTTGTCCGTCGAGTGTCGCCGTCGAGCAGTTAGACATGATGGTTTCACACAGAACCATTCCCGGCAAAACTCGGCCTCGTGCCCACCAGCCCGATCAGCACTGAACGTATCGACGACCGGAGCGGACTTCTTCCTTCCAAACGTCGCCAGTCGAGACATCTTCGTCTTTGGTGGTGCCTCCACCGGAACCCTCGTGACGCATCCATACCAGATGTCGACGGACTCACGCCGAATATTATAACCCTTCGTCTCCCAGAATCTTTGAGCTTGCCGTAGTCCTCCTACCGTAACGATAGAAGCGTAGACTTCGTCAGCTGGTCTATCCTTTAGATAACCCTTGAGAGAACGTTCGATTCGTCCTGCGTAAGATGGTGGTCGAAGTCGACGAGAGAAAGACGAGATCACGAAAGGGAATACCTCGTGAACCCTGAGTAATGTCTGATCATCGTACATGGCCATCACTTGACATTCGATGGGATTCAAAGTGTATGGTGTCTGCCGTAACGGGACACCGCCATATGTCAGGTGCTTGACATGAAGATCTCGATAAGTTTCGAAGAAATGGAACAGCGTAAAGACAAGAGGCGTAAGACGACGACACATTCTTTGACGTTGTGGCTCAAACTCTAGCCGCCTTGCTTCGGTATCTCGTGAGAATATCTCCTTTACAGCTTGGTTCGATATCATGGTTGATAATTTCAGTGCCACGTGGAGACGATGCCATATGCTACAAAGATAATGGAGATTGACGAAGGCAGCCTCGGGCACCGGGTACAACCGCAAGGTGTACCTCGGGAGGCTATTGGCAATGTGGTAACGGGCAATAGGCGATTCATTGTGGGTGACCATGGAATGAAATGTCTTGGACACCAAGCGAAGGTTGAGAATGGTGTGTATCGGAAGTGGTGCAATAATCTGAGCCTGAAGTTCAGGAGGAAGAGACAAAAAAAGGTCACTCAAAGTGAATCTATGATATCTAGATTAGCCAGCGTCATGGAGAGAACATAAAGTAGACTTACGTGATGGCAGCGGTCGGGTCGGCGGCGAGAATTGCCTCGTGATGTTCAACGATCGAGGGAGATTTATGAGTGACTGTAACTTTTGATCGCAGTGCCCCAAGACTGCCAGCGAAAGTGGGACGACGTTGAGTCCGTAACGTCGTTAGATCATGTCCAAGTGATCGCTTCTTCTGCTCACTCGGTCGAAGGACCAAAGCGGCGTGTTCGGTCTCTGCGCTTCGTTGCCGGCCCAGAGGAAGGGTGAATGTTGGTGCTTGTAGTGGAATTGGTACCTCGGGAGCAGTCTGTGTCGACGCCGCATTTGTTGCAGCTGTTGAGCCGTCGGCGGCCTGCTCTCTCAATTGTTTTAATTTACTGAAGTATCGCTCCGAGGCGAACTCAGTGATGTGAAGGGGGTCCATGGTGTTCTGCGTTTGGCCCTTATGCCATGCGATCGCAGAGAAGAAGCAAGTCGAGGCCCATAAAGCATATCAGGGTCGCGAGGACGACGCTCTTCTCCAGAAGGCCGTCTATATTGCGCGAATCGCAAAGAAGAGGAGGGCCCAAGACGTCGTCGCACGGAGTATATTCATGCATGCATCGTGGGCTTCGGAGAAAGGGCGAGGCTCGAGGTTATTCGAGGGCAACGACAGCCAGCTCAGGCGAAGATGACGAGGGAGGGAGGAGTTGAACGTGAAGGTTGAGATTATAGGAGGGGGGAAAAGAGCGTGACTTCTGGACTGTGCTTTTGTGGTTGTAGCAGCGCCAGATATTGAGGAGATGTGAAATTCGAATAGGATTTGATTGAGACAGGGAGAGCGAGCGAGTGGGCCAGAGACAGAAGAACACAATCAATTCTGGGGCTCTGTATGGGGTATAGACGAAAGGAGATTGTAAGATATGAGGATGCCCGAGAATTGAATCGGGAAGATATGGTTGCGACGGTTGATAGTCGTCCGTAAGTTGGTGGAGTTGTGTTGTGGTGGAAGGGAAGGTGAAGCGGAACGTAAATGGTGAGTGGTGGGATGAAGTTGTGGTTGAATTCGCCAGTGTAGTAGGCGTAGTAGGGGTAGTAGTAGGGGTAGTAGGGGTAGTAGGGGCGGTAGGTGTGGGAAGTGTGGGAAGTGTATGCGTAGACAAAGGCGTAGGCGTAGGCGTAGGTGTAGGTGTAGGTGTGAGATTTGGGTGGTGGTGGGATAGAGTGCAGGTTTGCAGCGAGCGTGCGTCTGAGACAGCGCAGGACAAGCAGGACAAGCAGGACAAGCAAGACAAAAAGTCCGGGAAGGCCTTGTCTCTCTTTCACAGGTGGACAGACGAGGGTACGAGAGCAGTTGAGCAAACGAGAAAAGCGAATTTGGGTGACTGGGGCAAGAGAAACACCAAGAGGGGAGAGCACGATGGGGTGGAGGTGGCTAAGGGTGACCCCTGTCACGGTGCAGTTGTCGGTGCTTCTTTCTATTCGGCGGCCTGTCATCCTGGGTGGAGCCGGCCCGGCGCCCATGATTCGCCTCGGCGTTATTTCGTTGTGGGGAATCGCTAACGCACCCAAAGCAAACGCAGAGCAGAGGCAGAGAGAGAGAGAGAGAGAGGGGAGAGAGAGAGAGAGGGGGGGAGAGAGCGAGAGAGAGAGAGAGAGAGAGAGAGAGAGACAGGGCAGATGCAGACTCAGCAAGGCGACACAAGGAAGACGAATTAAGAAATGCGACGGAGGTTCTGCAGCAAGAAATCGCCGCAGAAAGGCCAGAAAGGCCGGAAAGACCAGAAAGGCCAGAAAGAGCAATAGTATCAATCTTGGGGGCGAATTCACAACCAGATGCAGAATGCACCCTCGACGCTGTATGAGCCTCAGAGCCTGGCTATCACTTGCGAGTTTGGTCGGATTGGCAGCACCTGGAGTCGGGAGTCCTGGAGTCATGGAGTCTCGCCGAGGAAAGGTCCTTTCTCCATACAAAAGTCTATCGACGGGCCTTCTCACCCTCCTCCCGTAGGAGTCCTACCGTACCGTACATTCAAGTCCCTCTCCTGTTTCTCCTATCTCTCCAATCTTTCCTCACCCAACTGTCCTGTCTGCACTGCATTGTATTGTACTGTACTGTACTGTTCTGTTCTGTTCTGTTCTGTTCTGTTCTGTACTGTACTGTACTGTACTGTACTATGATATACTATACTATACTACACTACACTACACTACATTAAACTACACTAACACTACACTAACACTACACTTCACTATACTATACTATACTGTACTATATCGAGAAATTCTCCCTCAGGCGGTCAGAGATCTCCATCGTATCCTAGATGTCTCAGCCTCAGACAGATCTTCAACGTCAACATCGCTTGTGGCCGCGTAACCTTACTTACCACAATCACTTAGTAATTACCAGATTCCAGGGCAAACTCACTGTGTCCGCCCACAACCGCGACCGCAGCCACGGCCACACCCTCACCACGCGCTCATGTACCTCCCGCTCACAGTGACAGGAGCCAACCGGCAAAATATGTACCTGTGAGCAGAGGATTGATGAGGGGGGCTCGAGTCTCATATGGCAGAAACGACTCGGAGCTCTGGGTAAATGCTATAGACCACCAGCAACTGGCTCAAGCCATCCGTGAGTGGATCTCCAGACCTCCTCAACTGAAATAATATGGCCGAGTTCCATGTTTAGATCTTCACGCCGCGAACCCAATTCCAACGGTACATCTGACTGGCACGCTGAAGCGGGCATTGGACAACCATACCAGGTGAAAGGTGCTCGCAATATCGCCCTTGAACTGCCGCATGCAGGTGTACAGTGAACCATAACACTTTGTACAGTACATGGTGTTGTGTTTTCACACCATTCATTTCACCACCATTGATTGCCTTGAAGGTTATGGTTATGGTTATGGTTATAGTTATGATTGTGGGTGTAGGTGTATGTGTGGCATTAGATTAGGGTCTAGGCTTCAATGATTTTGCCCTAAGTGGACTCGTAGAGGCCCTCTTCTGTGGAGGTCTGGAGACTGGAGACTGGAGACTGGAGACTGGAGACGGAGACTGGAGACGGAGACTGGAGACCGGAGACTGGAGACTAGAGGAGCAACCCAAGCCAAATCTGGGGATGAGGGACGAGGGATGCCATGTGGTGCGAAGTTCACCCGTTGTCACACTGAAGACTGAAGTGAGAACTGTTGCGAGGTCAAACCGTTGCCACTTTCATGCCAGAAGCTCCAATTGATGTTGCATTTTGTTACTCCAGTGCATGGAACAACCTCCACAGAAATCTTTGCCCATCACTCTTCAATTCAGGAACATGTCGTCAGGCACTTCACACCCTCACGGACAGAGCAATATGTTGTGTTGCACCATTCCAAGGCACATGTTCATTGGCGAAGCTGTACCTGTTACTGTGCCTGCACTATGATTATTCTTGTCGCTTGTCAGAAAGATCATCATAAGGACGTTGATCATAATAATGGTCAGTCGATCAAGGTGTGTACGTGGAGGCATCAATAAGGCTCCGGATTGACGTGAAAAATGAATAATAGATCGTCATCACGTCGGCTTTTCTCCAGGATTTGCAATGCTAACAGGTGGCTGGCTCATTGGCGGGCAAAACGACTGAGAGGGGAGAGGGGCGAGGGGAGACGAGGAGAGGAGAGGGTTGACGTCTGTCCTCGTCTCCATCAGCTCCTCGTCTCCCTCGTCTCCCTCGTCTCCCTCGTCTCCAGACCCAGGCCCAAAAGATCGTCCAGTCGGCCGGGCCCTTCTCGGCGGGATTCTTTTTAGATCGGGATCAGGAGCCGCCGCTTGCTGCCGCTTGGGGACAAAACCCACCAGACCGCAAGGAACAGCGAAGCTTGAGTCGAGGCCAAGACGGAACAATTGGGTCGAGACCGACACGACAGACGACGCAGTCAGCATCGAGTGATAACACACTCTGAAACCGATACGGAATCTGATAGGGAGAACTGAGAAGGCTGAGTGCGATACTTTTGAGGCTCCTGCGTCGTTTGATATTGACAACACACGAACGACAGATACACATACACGCAGACACATGCATGGCTGCAGCAGTACATTTGAAGTTGTACAAACATCGGCTTTCTTTCTCAGACGCCGACTTGTCGAGTCATTATTTGGACATTGCTGGCAGTGCTTGACTCGGCTCTGCAACACTTCACAGCACTTCAGTCTTGACATGTGGACCTTCGGTAGACAAATGACTACACGACACAAACGTTTATCCGAAAGCTTCGATACTAGTCTCTTCTTTAGCTAGCCGAAGATTTTGTCTTTGGAAATTGCTCAGGACTAAAGAACTAATTCTGACTAGGTAAACAGGGTGAGTGGAAGTGCATGAGGTGAGTTACAGTCAGCGTAAATAGGAATTGACCTGGAGTTTAATAACAGATGAAAGACATGCTTTATATGGTACCTGTAAGTAGACATATAGAAATGCCATTTGACTCTGTAACATTTTGGTAGCATTTGGATGGGTCTCTATGTTAAAACTTCGTGATAGACCCTTACTTCCCCCAAGTTGGAATTCGGACGGGGACAGTTGTACTGACCATCACGTGCCTACACTTTCCCGTTTGGGCAATTTCGTCAACTGGACTCCATATCAAGGCATCAATCAGACGAACCGTCTCAACTCAACCACAATTCTGCATCAGCGGCATCTTCCATCTCCATCACGTATTTCCTGACACGTCATTGAGTCCTCACTCATACCGACCCAATCATTCCGACCTTCACGGTGCGAACACATGCCCCGCTCCAGATAACCTCTCCACCTCGATTCGTCCTGCCTTGTTCACGCATTTAACATTGGGCTTCCTGGTCCTCTCTCTAGAAAGGTCAAGTTACAAGCAATCTACCTCACTAACCCCCGCATTCATCCCTTCTCGAGCTCTCACTCTCCACTCACGCTTATTCGATCATGTCATCGTCTCCGGCATTTCCCCCCTACCAACCACATCGCAACTCACAATCTTTTGACCCAAACACTCCGCCTGCACCTCCCCCAAAACCCAGCAGTCGAGAGGTCAGTCGACATAGCACACCGGCTGCTTCACAACCCCTGCCTCATCCACCACCACCACCACCACCACCACAACAGGATGCCTCCGGGACTTACGGCTACCGCCCTGACGACTCGACATCACAGTCTCTACAGCAGGGCCGATTCAATGAGGTGACGAATGCACCAGGAGTACAGGATCCTGGCGAGCAATGGCTCCCCAAGATTCTACAGGATAAAACGTTCGTGATGTTGACACCTGTATCATTAGTTTGGCCATAGACTGACTTTCTTCGAGTAAGCAAGATCTCGCCGACGTCTTGGCGAAGCCTGAACTCTTAGCTGCTTTGGCTCATTCCTCTTCCACTGCTCATCCATCTATCGCTTCAGCGCAGGAACCCTTGCAAGCCGCTCTGGATGAGAACGTAGCTCTTGCGTCGCATATGATTGAGCTTGAAGCACGCCTTGCCCATCTGAGATCGTCAACTCAAGCTCAGCTGCTAGCGACCCATGCCCTGGACCGGCAGTGGAAACAGAAGCAATCTGATATGGATCGTGCTCTAGCGCCTTTTGCCCCATCTTCTCTCTACCAGATGCTAAGTCAAGGTGTCCAAGAGCAAGAAATGGTCTGTCGTGCTCTGGAAGAGAGTTTCCTGGATGGTGATGGCAGTACGGCCTCGGACAAGGAAGTAGTCGAGTGGGTCAGAAGATATCGAGAAGCAAAGAGAATCTACTACTCTCGACAGGAGCGGAAGGAGAGGTGGGACGAGGGTCGCGTTGGAGGTTGGCGGTAGAAAGATATGAGCAAATTTCGACCTCCCTTATTCGTTATCGCCATGCACCTTCTATGTGGCAGAGCTTACTGATGGAGATCTTCGATTTGTACGCTTTTCGGATGGTACGGATCCGCAAATCTTCAAAGCAAAGCAAAGCAAAGCAGTATCTACGGTGATCACCAGAAGTACTTACAGGATGTACACAAATCAAAAATCTGTGTCGCATTGGGATGTCGGCAAGGCCTCACCACAACCACGGAACCAACCTTTTCAATCCACATGTTGGAGATGTGATTGTTTAATTGATGTGATTGCGGGACACTCCCGTCGGGTCTGTGCAGAATTAAGAACACAATCAAACCGACGTTCAACATGATTTGAAACTTCGATAACGCTCTCTGGTTGCATCGCAGAGTTCCACAATACGATACAACTTCTGTTGGTGTACACCACATCGAGAGTCTACAACCGGCCCGATATGAAAACATTGACCATCCCTGAGAATTTTGATATATCAAAGAGGACTTTCATGACTGCTTTCAAGCATCTGATCTCGACAGGTGGGCCTCGGAGTTACGTATCACCGTGCGCTGAGCACTGGAGCTTGCTTTTGCCTGATTTCTCTTGTCCAATGTCTGACTCTAAATGCACGAGACCGCGTTGACTCGGGAACTGTGTTCAACTTCCTTAGTGCAGAGCGAAATTCGAGTATTCAACCACCAGATGAATACGAGTTATAGATCATCTGCGATCACAGCACCTAAGCTTCCTTCGGGAGGGCGAACAAAACCATGTCTAGGATTCCGCACCATCACTTATACTTTACACTTTGTATCTAGCGGGAAATGTTTTCTGCGAAATCTTGCATGGGTATTAGGCTCTATTACGTGCATACTCCACGTCCACTCTCAATATCTAACTAGTTGTTGTATGGGTGGGGAGTGGCACCTCTCCTCGGCACTTCTGGTTTCTCCTGCGGGAGAGGCGTTTTCGGTGTTTCTCAATGCGGGGTTGCCGCCAACCCCCTTCGCTACCGCTTTTCCCCGCATGCTCGCCACTCTTGAAGGTAGCCTCGAGGCAGCCTTCCGTTGACTTGAGGTTTGTTGGTTATCTTATGGTAGTACATGTTTATGCTCTGCATGAAGGCGTTAAGTTTTGCGCCCATTTTGAGAGCATCGCGAGTGTTTTATCGAGGTCTTATTAGAAGAGAAAAAATGATTGGTCCCCCATACTGTAGAAGTGAAAGCGTTAAAACACAATCTCGTGTTCTGTTTTGGTACACTATTATTTGCTTGTTGGATCAATGTCGTTGTCACAAGGAGAGAATGTCATAGAGAATGTCATGATGGCACCAGTCACCAAGTTCTGAGGACTTCGCTGAGATGCGTTGTTTCACCACAGTCTCGGGTCCTAATTGTTATGAACCAGAGACATACCAACAGTTAAGAGTACGCAAGCGAGATGTGTATTTTTATGCTCGTACTCGCAATATCACCGGCTCCGGTGGCGATCATTTTGACTCTCTGCGCCGGACCTTGACTGGGTTGCAAGGTAGGAAGGGTTCTGCGTGTTTCCATTCCGTACTTTTCTCCCCCAATATAGAAACAAAATACTCTACCTAAGCATAACAGTAGTTATCAGCAACATAAGCAAGCATCTGTCTTTGAGATATCGTTTCTTTCAGCGCTGTCTCTCTCGTTGCCGTTATTCATAGGAAAGATTCGTTGACATCACACCATTGACTATAATGCCTCTTAGTCTTCATAGGAAAGATTCGTTGACATTACACCATCGATTATAATGCCTCTTAGTTTCAAGGTGTTGAAGTCTATTCTCTCCGCCATTTTTGCCTTGTCACCCCTTCTAGTTGCAGCGGGTCCTCTTGAAAACACGGTGCCTGTTGGAACACGAAAGTGCTATTTCAAACGAGTGTCATCGGTCATGGAGGCAAATCTAAGAATGATTTTTACGGTCCAACTTTCACTCGTGGCAAACCCAAACATTGCTCTGCTCTAACAGCAGTCACTCCTTATCATGCCAGTGTCACTTCTAACAACGCAACTCTCAGCAGGACAAAACTGTACATCAAAGCCCGTTACAATGCTACTGGGATGCAACAGTTATTCGGCTATATTGAGGAAGTCCCGTTCTGCCTCACGCTGTACTTGAACTACACCAACAACTCTCGTAGCTGGTATTATCTTTATACTGTTTATGCGGACACCATGCATGCTGGTTTTAGGAATAGGTTGGCTGGAGGGCTTGGCTGGGTACATATATAAGTTCGTGGATACTTTTGGCGATTTGATGCTGATGTGGCGTGGTTTGTGACTGAGCTCATGAGGTTCCTCAGTTGTTTGGTTTGACGAAGATGATGTCGTTTGGCCGTCAACTTGTAGTAAGGTTGAGCTCGCTCCTAAGTACACTGATTGATGTGCTAGATTTCGAGGATCTTGCCCTAGTTATATAGCTCCTTCTTGGGCAGCAATATTATATTGTGGTGAGATGGGAAATTACAAGGTGACAAGATTTTTTGCTTCATATATTTAGACTTTAATGACGAGAGATGAGAAAATACGATTTGTTAGAGGGCTACTCATCCCCGATACACTTTCAAGCTCTCTTAGAGTTCTCAGTACCACGGTATATATGCACGTTCGTAGAAAATGCCGTTTCACTCCTCGTATCTGTAGGTGGATCAACGCGATATTTCTCAAGGTCTTGCATGTTGTGTGATAAGGATCGTGCTCGTTCGAGATGTAGCCGCCCTTTGCCCAGACTCGCCAATATTGAAAATTCGATACGGCTATGAAGATAGTAGGTGCGGTCTTGAAGTGAGCACCGGAATCCTCGAGCTCCATCTCCCTAGGATAATTGTCATGACCCTCCGCTTTTAAATAAAAGGTTCATAGATATTTGTGGCATAATTAGAATAAGCTAGGCTGGTCTTCTTGTCGATGTCTTTCATTATATCCACCTCTTGTATCATCAGGTAAGCTGGATATTTTATATATTAAATTCCCTTTAGATTTCGGCCATTTCAATCACAATGCTCGCGTTCATCCTCCTAGATATCTCCAACCTAAACCAAACAAACACTTACATATTCCCCTACGCAGTTGACGAAAGAGAAGCCATCCGTGAAAGGACATTTTAACGCGTTTTAGGCAGGATCGTAGATATTTCATGTTGGGGAGTGAAAAAAGGGGTTTAATCTTTTTGGATTTGATTAATGGGAGAGATGCGAGGAACTATGATTGTTAGCAAGTGTACCACTTTTGTGGATTACTAGATTGGTGAATTGATGGGTTGTGACGTGGGAATTCGGCGCAATTTAACACAGGGTATGGCGATTATGATAATGAGTTTCGTCCTAGGATTGATAGGGGGAAGTTGGCGGCGAGGATGGATACGTATTTGGGTGGGCGGCTAGGTACGGAATCTTCCCATTTTAATCTTGAATTCGTGGGAGAAGAGAGGGAGCAGGCATAGCCAATACGTTTGTAGCTTGTGATTGGGTGCATACAATGCCTTAACCTTTCTAGATCGATGGGGGACCGGGGAGGACTGGTATATCAATAGCCGGAAAATCACCTTCCGCCTCTTATTTTCCTCTTTATGAGGGATTCAAGGTACTACCGATGCTATAAAATACCGTTCAATGCCACTGGTAAAAGCATTGTGTTATTGAAGTGCTTTCTCTGTGGCCCAGTACTATGAACGTGTCTCGTCAACTTCTGTAGTTCAGGCAATTGCAATTCAATTCCCTGATAACGTTAGAAAACATCATTGGATTCGTGTGGAATATATATGGAAGCGGAAGGAATGTAGGATTTTATTCCTTTCACTTCTCAAAAATTTGTTATTTTCAAGCATACAAGCTTTGAAGGAGCAGATTTGAACTCTGCCTCCTACACCAGGCTTCCCGTTAGACACCTGGCTCAAAAAGGTGCCGCCGTATGAGACCATGAGCCTATCATAAGCCTACAATTCGTGACCATCACAACGTTGTTGAAACACTTTCTTTTCCACTCTTCTGGCAGGATTGCCTAGTCATGGCACTGCTCCCTTCGAACAGGACACCATCTGACTACCGCCCAGGGCAAGCTGGACAAGGAAAACAATAATAAAAGCAACATTTATGGTATACTGCTTTTCTTTGTTCTCCCTATAAAACCAACCTACCTCACATCAATTGGATAAAACCCATACACTTGTCATCAACAGTGATGCTTAAAAGGAACGAATATGGTCATCAGTACGATGTCGCCCTTTCTGCAGATTCCCCGACAAATAGATATTATAATGAGAGTAGAACAAATCACTAGCTCAATTGGGGATTAGAAGGGTTGCATCCTACTTAGATGTGAATAGGACCGAGCGTTGCGGTTTAGGTAGGTATATTCTTGCTCTTTCACTTTGATCTGGTATCAGTTTGATATTGATCCAAGGTATAGGACACCTTTCAGAATTCATAAAGGCTATGGCGATGGCGAGATACTCGTGATAATAGATGGAAATTGACTTGTACGCATCGGTTATGAGGCGGTTTATTAGGCGAGTTAATGGCAACGAGTAAGAGATTAGAGGAGGAAAGTGCTAGTGTGTGTGGGTAGCCTTTGACGACGGAGTCCCCCTAAGTGAGGGGCCACCGCCGCTGTTGTGATTGTTTGAAAAATAAAAGGAAGATGTGTATCCAGAAAATATTTGCAGTAGGGTTGATATAATTTTAGTCCTGCCTCCTTGGAGCTTGCCAAGAGACGAGGATCTCACGGTAGTAGTCGGGATTTTCCCTGAGCAGCTAAAGCTCCTTTGCAGTGGAGAATTTTGAGTGGTTGGTGAAAACACCACCAAGAGGCGGGGATTTAACGCTTTACGCGTAAAGGGTTGTAGGGTATAGGAGGTGACTGTGGCTTGTGAGGAGTTGTTGGGAATGGATGTAGACGGGGCTCAGAGAGAGAACTTTTGGTTCTTGGAATTTTGGCAGCGTGATATATTGAATGTGAAATATTCCAGGGAAGTGTGGTGGAGAATTGATAAATGAAGAGTTGTGGGAGAGGCACAGATATGAATACAATTTCTATATTAACAACCCTAACCCCGTCTTCATCCCTTTAATATCACCGATGAGAGATCAATCAATTCATGACGCCCTAGCTAAGACTCGAACTTACCCATCCTTAGTCTCTCTACAAAGGGACGCTGATAATTCCTCGCGCGTCGTCACAACACCGCTCAATCAGCGCATTGCATCTGTACTCTGTGATTATCTCTATTACAATACGTGTAACAGCCCTTACATATTCAAACTTAAGTACATTGAATATCTCGTGATTGGTCTACTTCGAGGTCCCGTCCCAGATCCCGAAGCTTTTGTGGCACTGTGGCTTGACGGGTCTAGTCGTTAGTCGACCCCTCACTAGGAGGAAAAGACCTCGATGTGGAGGAGCCTTTTGCACGCATGCATTCCGCACTTCCAGGTATATAATTGATTATCTTCTCAGGGCTCATAACATTTTTGATCAATTTGTTGTTGAAACCTTACAGTGTTGAGATCTGACTTACTTCGAGTTCTCTTGGCTATCTCTTGGAAGCCGGCACGCCAAATCCACATCACCGGGAGGAAGGGCAATAACAGTGAGATAGACAGCGAGCATATCTTATGAGGTGAGATTCATTTTCCTGCTTCTTCCTGACTTGTACTGTTCTTCTCAGTTGGTCAACTTTAGTGCCAAGAGGAGTGCTCTTGGCGCACTGGTCACTGTCCCGGAATGGGAGTTCGAATAGAGTGAAAGTTGGGAGCTTGAGACAATAGGTTATCTTTATTTGAAATAAGAAACTCGAGGTTTTAATTTTCATTCAAGATGTGGTCTGATGTCTGAATTGGCGTTCTGTTCTCATCCAATGTAAGAGAAGTGGCTTTAACACATCAGTACCTCTCGTAAGCGATCATTTCTCGTCGGCTTCTTCCCGCACATGATCCTAGGGTATCGCCACTAGAGAAAGATGTGAAAGTCAGGCATATCTTTATTCGTCCAATTCGACTTCATTTTCTGCACCTTTACGGGCAACTCAGCTTACTCTCACTAGATTGAGGCTTGCCAAGATTCTTCGGTTGCTTCACGCGGGTATTAAAGAAGTCATTCCGAGTGCGAGGACATTTGAACATATATCAGGCCAGAATTATCAAGATCATAACAATCTATAGATCAATTGGACGCTTTGTGACAATATCTCGGGAAAATGGGTTCAACTCAAGAAGAATATGACTTTATTATCGTGGGAGGTATACATCAGGTACTCCTTACTTATTCCTAACAGTCTCGCTAACAAAATCACAGCCGGACCCTCAGGCTCAGTCCTAGCCTCTCGGCTGGCGCGAACCAAACAAGCACCCTCGATCCTCCTCATCGAAGCAGGCGGTCCCAACACCAATGTAGAATACACTGTCCCAGCTGACAGATTCGCCCTTGCCTTCTCTCAACCTACCATGAACTGGAGCTACAAAACCGCTCCTCAGTCTCATCTCAAGAACCAGCAAATCGACTACAGTCGTGGTAAGGGACTTGGTGGAAGCACGGCCATCAATTTCAGTTGCTGGATTCTGGGACCGAAGGATGATTATGATGAGTGGGCTGAACTCACGGGAGATGATGCGTGGAGGTTTGACGGTGAAGGGGGTGTGAAGGAGAGGTTGAAAAGGGTGGAGACTTACCATGTCGAAGTTAAGGAGGAGCATAGAAAGTTTATCAATCCCAAGTTGGAAGGTGGGTTGATTCTTTTAAGCGACTCTCAAGAGAAGGATACTAACTACTTTTACAGATCATGGAACTTCAGGGCCACTTCATCTCAGCTATGCTGATCCTTGGGAGAAAGGACTAGAAGATATCTTCATCGCTGCTGAGGAGGTTGGATTAGGAACGAACAAAGATGGTAATATTCCTCATTTCCAAACTCCAAATTCATCATTAACAGCATCTAGTCAATGATGGTAATCCTCTGGGTCTAGGCATGGGAGCAGGTTGCATGTACGCTGGTGCACGTACGACATCCTCCTGCTACCTTCAAGACCCTCCCTCAAACTTGACAATCATTACGGATGCACCGATCCACAAAGTCTTGCTCAATGACTCAAAAGCAGCCACTGGGGTTCTTACAATAGACGGTCGCGAATTCCATGCTAAGAAGGAGGTCATCCTTAGTGCTGGTGCCCTCAATACTCCCCAACTCCTCATGCTTTCTGGAATCGGCCCCAAAGACGAACTCCAAAAACACAACATTCCCCTCCTCCATGAGCTTTCGGAGATCGGGAAGAACTTGCAAGACCACACATTTTGCGGTGCCTCTATCATCTTGAAGGAAGGAACGAATGAGCGAATGAAGTATGAGACTGATCTCGAGGGACAGAAGAAACATCGTGAACAGCATATGAAGGATAAGACTGGCTTCCTGAACAGTATTTATTGCTCTACCCCGATGGGATTCTTCAAAAATGACAGGATCGTGGGGAGCGAGGAGTTCAAAGCTTTAGATGAGAGAACGCAGAAGAATCTTATGAAGCCTACAGTGCCGCATTTTGAGATTTGCACGGTATGTCAAGCACTCATCTCCGTTCCAACGATCCATCTAAGCGAATTCTGATAGCACACACCACCACTCTACCTCGGCGAGTATGACCTCAAACCCACAGACTCCTACCTCACAGCCTTCGCTTTCGTCATGAATCCACAAGCTAAAGGAAATGTCACGCTTGCGTCTGCTGACCCGAAAGACTCACCAATCATCGATGCTAATTTAATCAACCACCCATATGATCGCCGTGTGATCATCGAGGGTATGAGAGAACTTCTAAAGCTATTACGTGCGCCTGTATTGCAGAAGAACACGATCAAGATAGTTGGCGGGCCAGATGGAGAGAGTGACGAAGAGATTTGGGTACATTTTATTTCCACACGAATTTGAGGATTGTGCTAATTGAGGATGATAGGAACATGTTTCTCAAGGCGCTGCATCCTCATGGCATATGTGCAGCACTGTCAAAATGGGCAAACCCACAGACGAGACTGCTAGTACAACTAGCGACTTCCGTCTCAAAGGCGTGAAGAATTTGAGAGTGGTAGACTTGAGTATTATGCCAACTTTGATTAGGTATGTGTCACATTTCCTTCTGTCTCCGTGAGTTATGTGTTTGAGAAAGCTAACAGACAAAAACAGCAACCATACTCAATCCACCGCTTACCTTGTCGGAGAACTTGCCGCCGAGAAGATGGCCAAGGAGTATGGTTTTGAGGAAGTTCAGTGGCCATAGGATGTGACTGTAGATCTCATCAACGCGTGGAAGAGTTCTGGGCATTGTTGGTTATGTGTGTAGAGTGTACTTACTGACATAAAATGAAGACAGTCGATCAGCACCTTCACTTCTTTACCTAGTGCAACTTGGCGTGATGTCTGAGTTATGATATGAATTTAATGTGGAGGTGAGGCTAAGCGAGACATTCGCAAGGGGATGCGAAAGAATAT
The DNA here is from genome assembly GCA_001414415.1 of Hymenoscyphus repandus. Lineage (NCBI taxonomy): Eukaryota > Fungi > Ascomycota > Leotiomycetes > Helotiales > Helotiaceae > Hymenoscyphus > Hymenoscyphus repandus. The sequence goes on from LLCE01000011.1 coordinate 309,792, forward strand.
TTAGCGACCCCTGTATTATTTAACCCTCACGCTTGATAATTACAATAAGCAATGCCTTGAACATATTACGCTTGATAAAATTTGGTATCAGCTCTATTTTCATAAGCCAGAAAATGTAGACAATGACCTGGAGCTCAAGAGGTCATTTCTCTAACGAATGCTATCTGAGATCAATCTAAGATGATTCAATCATCACTCGTAATCCCAACGAACTCGCAGCTGATCTGATTCTACGCTTTCGCTACGTAATCCCCGTCCTTTCCATAAGCTAAGCTTCTCAAAAAGCCGATTATCTACTTCGCAGCATATTAAAAGCTTACACATGAATTGGTAGATATGGGGAATGAAAACTTTCAACATTTCATCGCTTGCCTATATATCATCTTTTAATTTTAACCCTTCTTCTACCCACTCATCTTCACCACCCCAAATCTCCACAGCTCTTCGGATACTGAATCGACCTCTTTACCATGGCCTTCAACTTATCCCCATCAATTTCATGCACATACGTCACATTCCTGACATTCGGCGGCTTCAATGACTTCTGGTAAACGTGGATATTGCCGTAGCTTGGAGACCCATATGCTGTGTCGACATCCAGATACACTATTCTCCATTTCAGCCAAATTCCCTAGAACTCCAAACATTGACGAGAGCAGCAAGGGACTCACCAGTTGAGGAGTTCAGATTAATAGTCGGATCCACGAGCAACGCCATCGCCGTCTCATCCCAATACGGAAAGAATGCCTCCGCCGCATAATATTTATGGAACAGCTCCGAGTACGGATTCTTCACCTCGTAGACCTCATCTAGGAACTCCTGGGTCGCCATCACCTGATTCGCGACGTTACCCGCGATGATGATGTCTGGGAAAGGGGCTGTGAGTGCGATTTTGGAACCTTCCGGGTCGATCATGAGGTTGATGTCAGAGTTTATATCTGCTTGGAGGAAATCTCCTGTTGCCTGTTGGAGTTAGTGTTGATTTTACGAGGGCAGGGGGAAGGGGATTTACTTGAAGCATATTGTCATCAACATATCCTCCCATGATAATCAAATCCTTCGCTAGACTCGCAAACTCATCATCCAGCTTCACGGCCAATGCAACATTCGTCAAAGCCCCCGCAACATAAATACTAACTTGCCCTGGATACTTCCTCACCTGCTCAACCATAAACGCCGCCGCGCTGCCTGACGCTGCAGTGATATTCGGCAAACCCTCTACAAAAGCACCTTCAGTGATACGATTAGGATCCGGGCCAGACGTAGGATCAAAGCCAAGTGTTTCCGCGGTGGCGTTATACGGTTTAAAAGCTCCTTGCCAGGGTAGAACGCCGTGGACAGCTTCCCATGCTTGGAAGAGCTCAGGCGTGTTGATGATAGGATATGTGGATCCATAGTAGACGGGTATGCAGCTCAGGTTGCCGACTTCGAGGGTTGCCAGCGCGTGGTAGGCGCATTGTTTTTGCCATGTATTGGCCGTTGCTGTTGACGTCAGACTTCTGTGAGAGATGTCACAGTTTTGGGAACGACTTACAAGATGCGATTCCAAGGACTTCAATGCCGGCGTCAAGTGCCATGAGATATGGGATGAATCCCGCAGGTGACCAATCATTGTCGAGAATTGCGTAGCGTTTTTCAGTTGTGTTTCTGCTGTGGAGAGGCAAGGCAAAGATAGTGCTTCCCGTAGCGAGCAACAGACTGGCAACTTGAGTCAATTTCATTATGAAATATATTATACGCAGATAGATATATGTTTACAAATTGGAAGAACAGAGGAAAGAATGAACAAAAACACTCTTGTATATATATTTCGGTCACTCGATTGACAGGCACTTAGTAGCTAGTGACCGGCTCCATCTTTCCCTCAAACGTCTTCAAAAGCACTTGTCGATCTGAATGGTAAATCAACAAGCTTAATGGAAGACGGCGAGATACGGCGACTGCATTATCTCACACTAGCTTCGCTTCACCGCCGGCTTTCGTCGATTCTTCGAAAGATAAACGGACGAAAAGATTTATGGGGAAAGAAGGTTGAGCGGGCTATCCGTAGTGGGAAGCTATCCTCGGGCAGTGAGGCAAGTGGCGGGACGTTGTTACTGTTGGTATCTTGATAACAATAATGGGGGTTCTAGAAAAAACCGATTGTTACAGACCTGCCGGACGACAAGGTAGCAACGAAGTTATGAGAATAGATTACGTTCGTGATATTTAGTAGTTTGAAGAGATTTGGATATCCACACCGAAGAGTGGGATTGGAACTCCTTCGGAACGGACCGGCGCACACTACAATAGCCATGAAAACGAGTCGAAGAAGAATCGAATGATATATTCTAACATAGTAAGAGTTGTGTATAGCTGGCAATAAATTTTTGAAGAATCTTGTAGTAAAATATCATAATATATAGCGAGCTCTAGGCGACAAAGGCAACTCTCGTGAGATGCGAGATTTAATAGATGGCCATTGCGTATCGAGTCGATTCTCTGATGAAACTAATCATCAATTTCAAAACAACCACCAAGACAATATCACGACTTAAATCTTCAATCCTAATTCGGCATCGACGGCGGATGCGGCACAGTCCACATACCGCCCCCAATGCCACTATGACGACAACCGACCTTCATTTCAACTCCCGCTTTGATCATTTACTCATATTCATAAACCCATCAACCATTTTCACTGTGTGCTTTTCAGCCAGGGAGCGGTGTCTTTACTCGTGAAGCTGAAGGGACTCTTGGTCATTTCAGGGCTTCGAGGACTCATTCTTACAGCGAAGAGATCATCTTCTGTCGCATTTTCATCCTTCGAGGGAATAGTCCCGCTAGTGACTGCGTCTAGCGAATTTATACGGCTTCCGCCTAGAGATTCGCTTTGTCTTGCAAGAAGATGCTCTGGCGGGACTTGCGCAACGATTCTTGGTGGTCGCGCAGCAGCAGAGGCACTATGAAAAAGTGCGAAGGAAGATACTGCCACGTCTCCCATCTCAGGAGATAGCGGATGCAATTCCTGGCTCTCTGACTTGGAAGGTCCTTGTGCTAGTGCACTTAGTGAGTGTTCTAGTAGAAGTTTTAATACACATACCTAAATTTGACGAGCTCAATTGGGATGCACTTGTTCCCAGCTTTAACCCCTTTAATTTTTCTGCTAAGCGTCCTCCTCCTGGGGATCTTGGACTAGTCGGTGACGTAGGTTGTTGCAAGTCTGGCACAACTCTTGCACCGACTCCAAAATTCTCTTCTATCCATTGCTTTTCTTGTATGGCCATCTCTAGTCCCACTCCTTCTCCATTTTTCATTTCAATATCAATTTCCTTTTGCAACACCGATAATCGCTGCTTGGCGTAAATTGTATGTAGTACACCTTTTTTGCCAGCCGTCGTCGCACTTACACCCAATTCCGCTGGGAAGATTGCTGGTAGTGGGTTCGTCTGCATTGTTTTTCCACCTCGTTGTGCCAGCTTGACTATTCGCGGTACCATCACACCCGGGGCCAGCAGAAAATATAATCGATGAAGCTTCCCCTCAGCTCCAGCTTTCGCAGATAGAACAGTGCTCTTTCCTTCCCATGATATCTCCCAATCGCCAGTATTTGCTTCTCCCCCGTCTTCGTCGTCCTCCCACTCTACCATGAGGATCTTGGTTCCCTCATTGCCTCTGCCGGCTTCGAATTCGAATCGTGCTAGAGCGCCGGAGGAGGAGAGTGCTGGTGCTTGGTCGACACCGGTCGCAGAATTCGCAGGCAACACATCGGGCTCGAAGTGCGGTCTTGATGGAGAAGACAGAGCCATATTCGCGCGCTGGTAGGACCTTTGTGAGCTTTAAAGGGCGTCAGTCCATGCGGGGGTCTGAGTCTAGAGCAAAGCAAGGTGAAGCTGCGCGAGGTGTGGCAACGCTTTCAGGCTGCTCGGAGGGCCGGTAATATACGGAGTCGCGAGTTGGCGATTTTCAAGGTTCACGGATATATTCGTACAGTCTCTGAAGTGTGGCGTGCAGTGTAGACTCGACGCTGCTGAGGCTGGGCATCACGAAACAGAGGACAAGGGGAGAATGTTCGAGAGGCTGGCTGCAAATGTAAATGTGCAAAGTAAAAGACTCACACAGGAACCAGCCGGACTTTAGAGCGCAGGAAGTGGCAGCAAACTTAACCTGTTACCTTAGCATCCCGAACCGTAGGAACCGCAGAAATCCACCATGGCTCACATGGCACCAAGCAAAAGTCTTTCAGCGTGGGTGGTGGCACTCTTTCTCAGTGCAGGAGTGACCTCGAAATGTCGATTTGGAAAGCTCTAGCCAATTAGCGATCGCTCCCATAAAGGCTGCCTCTCGGACCCACTAAGGAGAGTAGCTTGATCTGGCTTAGATGTCTATCTTTAGATTTAGAACTGCATTACGCCTTCTGGAATGGGTAAGCCACCAACCAGCATTTCATTGGATACAGAACGCGTCAGGCCTAGATACACGTGCCGAGGCTGAAGATCGTTCATGTAATCTTCTGATTATCTCTTTGACTGATTGGGCGTGGCGATGGCATGAATTCGATTTAATTGAGACTTCTTCGTTAATCACCGGGAGCGGGGTTATAAATAGTTTAATTATGGTGTCGGGACCGAAAAGGTGAAACATCGCGGGGCAGGTAATTAGAGTAGCGAATGGTGGGGTTTAGAGGGGATATTTCATCCTGTCATTTGTCTCTCATCTCACCAAGTATTGATTATGCTTAGAACATCTCGTCTCGCACGGGAACATAGCTAATTGAAGTAGTTTGAGAAGCTGAGCTGAGATTATAGCGACAGCCAGATATCGAGTCACATAAATGCTGTCAAGCCACAGACCTCATTCGGTCTTTACGAGTCCGAGAAGCGAGACAGTGGAGCTCGAATAGCTGGCTATACCGGCGAGGAATTCGTTGGAAAATTTTATATTGCCTCGAAAAATCTTAAAAAGCAGGAGGCAAGAACTGCATGAAATTGCTTTATTAGCCAGGGACTTTGTTGGTAATCTCCTATTGCCCCCGAACATAGGGGTATCAGTAAGCGAGAGGCAAGAGCCCGATGAGCTTGCTTTATCGGCGACCATTTTTCAACCGTAAGCTCTTTGTTGTTAATACTCATCAATTTCCGGATTTGATCGGGCCGCGTGTTGCCAAGCAGGGCCTTATGTCATGATTCGCTCTACATGGCTATATTCTCACAACGTATTAGAAACTTTGGGAATTATATATTGGTAATGATAGTATGCAACGTAGCGGCGTTTTTTTACTACTGTACATATGATCTTTCCTGTTATTCGGGGGAAATCAAGTTGATGAAAAATAAATTGATTTCTACTATTCTAATCTTCTGATAGATGTAAATCGAGTACCCGAGGATATTCCAAACAGTTTGAAAAACTCGAATGTGATCAAGATAAATGTTATTCAAGAGCGGGGGACGATATCTACCATCCCGTCTCTTCGACATGCGGTTGTCATGAAGAGAAACTCGAATTCATAAGAACAAGAAGCAACGAGGATTGAGATCAAGAGCTGAATCCGAAGCAAACCGATGGAAGCACGCGCTCGAGGAAACATGACAGCTTTCCAGAGTATTGTTAACACGAGCGATTGAGGATATCTCTCGGATAGAAGGGGTATGCATGACTTTGCCTGTTGATAGGTCTAATTTTATCTTCCGTGAAAGAATCCAACGCTCCATAACTCCAAAATCACAATATCATGCTGGAGCAATCCCTTTCCAGTACTTGCTAGGCACAAAAGGCATCTTCGTCACCACTGCCTTACGCCTTTTCCCTCGGATAACAACCTCAACCTCAGTCCCACTCTTGTGAAAACCGTCCTTAATATAGCCCATGGCAATATTCTTGCTCAATGTCGGACTGGGACAACCACTCGTGATGTTGCCAATTTTTTCGCCTTTGTCGTTAACAATTTCTGCGCCTTCTCTTGCAGGAGCTCCCTGGACTACTAGACCTATGCGGCGACGCTTGACACCGGCTCCGCCCTTGCTCTTGGGTTTAAGTTGGCTTAGAATCACAGAATCTCCATAGAAGCCACCTCCAGTCCTTCGGCTTTGGCCAATGACCCAGCTAAGAGCAGCTTCTACTGGTGTGGTGGCCTCATCCAAGTCATGACCGTATAAACACATACCAGCCTCCAATCTCAGACTGTCTCTTGCTCCTAATCCAGCCAGCTGTAGCCTTTCCGGCGTGGCAGTCTTTAATAATGCTTCTGTGACCGCTACAGTCTCATCCCCAGGAATTGAGATCTCGAAACCATCTTCACCCGTGTATCCACCTCGGCTGATTAGCAGTGGGCTTGAGATCTCGTTGTTCAAGAGCCTAATCTTGATAAATTTCGATTGCCCAAAGAGCATCTCTTTCAATTGTGTTTCCTCCGGCTCAGCCAGCGTACTTGTCAAGGCTTCCTCACTCAATGGTCCTTGTAACGCAACCAATCCAAATCCGTCAAGTACCTCCCACTCCACTCCTGCTCCTCCATCTTTGATAAAGGCATCGAGGTGCTCCTTGAAATATGCCAAATCCTTCTCCCTGCATCCAGCATTGGTCACTACGTAGAAGAGTTCCGGCCCCAGTCTTGTAATGATAGTATCATCTACAATTCCTCCTGTTGTGGGCAACAATAATGTGCTCAATGAGCTTCCGTGTATATCCAACTCGGATATTCCACAAGGTGTAATCTTCTCCAAGAATGCTGTAGCTCCAGGTCCAGAGAAGCGATGCTGGACCATATGGCTAACATCGAAGAGGGAGGCATGACTGCGAGTAAAGTGATGAGATGCGCTAACACTTAGGGAATCGTATTGTACTGGCATGTGGAAGCCGCCGAAGGGCACCATCTTCCCGCCATGGGCGAGATGAAGGTCATAAAGCGGTGTCTTTTGCAACTTAGTCGAAGACTCTGTAGTTGATGCATTGCGAAGCGTCGTATCTACTGCACGTATTGCTGGTCTGGCGATTCGAAGGGTCGAATTCGAAAGTGGAATTGGTCGTTGCGGTGAGGACTGCGGGGTGGATGGGCGAAGAGTAGCTGTAGAAAAGAATTGCGAACTGCGTGGAACAATCTTTCGAGATATCACAGCATCTCTGACGGCTTTACCGGCTCGGAGATTCCTCATCGTGGATCAATTGGCCGCAGATAGGCTGTGTTTTGGATTTGGCAATCCAAAAAGTAATAATTGAAGCTCTCCTCCGTTCTACCCACGAAGCTCGCGGCTCGGAAAGTGGGGGTAGGTCCGGGAGCGGTATCGGGCCGTGTTCTCGGCCGTAAGTGTCTCGAGCGGAGAGCTACCTAAGAGGAGCAAGGTTTAGTTAAAACCAATGGTCTTGAAGTCCAAAAAGTATGCTTCTGGTTGCTAATTTGTGTCATTACTCTTTACTCTATTCTAACACCCTGGCGTCGCTCATAGCAACTGATCGCCGTAAAGCTCCATGGTACAGCTTTCTACGAAAAGCTCAGATCTGCCCTTGCTAGAAATGATAATACAGCAGCTATTAGAGGAAGGAAAAGTCCTACCTCCTTTATTTCGTCTCAAAGCTATATCGCAGCCATCCAGACAAGGCATTCAAGCTTTCCCATCTGACGGTCTCTTCTTTCTCTGCCATCAGTTCCATAACTCTCGTCTTCAGACCAAGCCTCTCCAACTGATATCGCTTTTCTGGTACTTCTTTCACCAAGTTTCCAACATCATTGCATGCAATTGCGAGTACTTGTTTGTCATTGTCCCACGGTTTACTCATGATTTCTGCAAGCTTCTTTGGCAACTCTCCCTTCGAGTGCTCAAGGATTCTACGTGCATTCTCCGCCCAGAACGTGGAGCTCCGATGTGGTGGAGACCAACGTAGATGTCCCGAATTGACTTCCGCGGCATATTCATCGAATGTTGTTTGTGTTTTGGTATGTTCCTCAAGCATGTCCGTCAGGTTCTGGAGATCCTCTTGGAGATCTGTATCTGTTAAATGTCGTCCATTGATGTTTTGCAGAAGCGCTGGAAGACGGGCAAGAGTTGCTGTAGGAAGTAGTGTCTGCTTGTTCATTGATAGGATATTGTATAACGAAGAGATCAGAAGTCTAGTAGTTTTTTCCTTGGGGGACAGACGGAGAAGTTGTGTGTAAAGAGGAATGATGTCGTATTCACTGTTCATTAGTTAGTGACAACCATATTTGGAAGGAAGCACGACCTACTCTTCAAGACCTTCTCCCACTCTCTCTGCCTCGAAGCTCAATTGCCATAAGACTAAAAGGACGTGGTACAGCAACTGAAGTCCAACTCCACCACCCAATGAGCCTTCGAGACTTCGGACGCTGGGAGCACCGCTCCAAAGCGTTGCAGCGTCGCCGTTTGAGCTAACACCAGCAGCAGCACGAAGAATATCAATCAGAGGCTGTATGGTCTCGCTTCTGTGTTTCCAGAATAGCTCCCTCGACCTCTTTCCACGCAACAAAGCGGAGTACTCTAGAACAGCAATGTCTTGTAATCCCCCGTCTGTAGTCTTAGTCAAGGTAGAAAGGTATGAGAAAAGCTTTGGCAGTGCAGCTGCGGCATTGTCTGATGACTTCGAGGCGCCGCCGATCATACTGGCTAGGACAGTAGACGTTAGAAGTGGTATTGGGCTTTCGGGGTCGCTTGATTGCGCTAGGAGAGGAAGGAAAGGTTTGTAGGGATCAGGATGATCAGCAAAGGCTGCTGATAATGTTGGAATTCCTGTAGATTCAATATTAGCCCGTCGTAGTCTTGACAGCAGGAACAGTACTTACCATCAAGCAAGTCACCCAACAGAACAAGCACATATTGTACAACATGCGCGCTCTTTGCTGCCGACTCCAGCACACTTGGTGTCCCTGAAGAGCCCACGAATAGAGTCTTGTAACTCTCCAGGTCACCCTCTATGATCTGCTTTCTTTGTTCCTTCCTGACCTTGTCAACAGCTCGGATCTTGCTCAATTGGTCTTCGCTGATGGTCCCAGCTCGTACAGCTCCATCCCAAGGAATTGGACGTGCGCGGATGTTGTTTTGGAGCGAGGAGAGATATGTTGGAGGATCTAGAGACATGATGGAAAGGTTCCTCAGCTCCAGTTGTGTGGGTATCAGAATGTAATCGACAGGCTGGTTAGATGTGCAGCTCAGAGCTGGAGCTTCCTTATCGATGAAGAGGGCCGTCGGGCTAGTGTACTTCGCTTGGGAGCTCGACAACCCCTGCCGCCTAAAGTGTGGCTGAAAACAGCGGGGCGTGGCAACAAACTTACAAAAGCAGCAACTTGCTCAGAAAACATTTGCGATCTTCAGCATTGTACCGTACTTGGGTTTTATCGTCTTGCTTGTAGTTCAGCCTTTTTACCTGACTTTGCTTATATGAGTCAATATTATGCTGAAATGTTTTCCGTCGAATTCTGCTATTTTCTCCTCCCTCACCTCGCAAGCTTTGCTATATCAATTTCGAGATTGTGTAACCGTCTGCGTGGAGTAGAGATGATAGATGATATGTAATTGGCGTTACAAATCTAGTCGCTCCAAGTTGGTACTATTTACAGGCTACGTTGATGGTCGCCATGAAAATTTATTAAAGATTTCAGGCCTTCAAAGCTATATTCGATTCGATGATCATATTTCATTGGGTGGTCTCAATCCTAAGCATACGGAGGTTCATGTTTGAAGCTTGAGGAGATTACTGTATTTACAGTAGGTACTCATGCAGAATGGGAATTATGTTGTTCTACATTGCAACTGTGCTATCAGCACTACCTCAATGAAACATTCTTGTTACTCGACCATTCTACATGAGTAATGTTGAGCATCGCCAGTTTTTCTCTTGGCTTGCGCGTATCCGATGCTGCAAGACGTTGTACATAACATGACGTCGAAGAGATGATTTTGTTATAATCATGGAGTAGTAGTTGCTCAAATATGCCAGCAGAGTTCTCTACTCCGTGCAATTCCCATGTCTCAATTGAGTACACATTCAAGCTCTAATGTTGTTGCCAACAGAAAGTACTAGGAGGTCTGGGTATCATCCCAAGATAAAGGACCATATCTTCCTTCGGGTCACTTTTATGACTGCCTTGGCGTTCGCTATCGTTCTCCTTCTTTACAATCAACCAATTCATTCTGAGATCAACTATCTTCATTCTTCTCGCTCGCACTGCGCGATCGAAAGGATGCATATTAGTAATCTTTCTACCAGCGAGCAGCCTCAGATATTCAACACAACAGCAGAAAAGTCATGGATGCATTGAATACTGTTAATGGTGAACCTGTTGTTTTGTACTTTCAAGTAGCTTTGCTGACTACTAAGTAGTCATTTCTTGCTACGCTGATGGTTCTAAGAAGCACATTGAATGCTTGCTCGAGAGTTTCTATTTAAAGAAATACATTGTCACGCACTCTTAGAGTACTATGTTTATATATTCTAAATCGCCGTTGGGATCTCGATTATCATGGACACAGAAGAGTAGGAAAGCTAAACAAGTGCTTCTGGGAACAACCTTTGTAAAGTATGATTTAAATGACAAGTAGAACAATTGGTGTACCCACTGGAAAGCAATGGGCCGAGATCATGAGATCAACATGTCTCTTTTGATCATGTGCACTGCTAATAAGAGTTAATCCCTACTCAGGCCGTTCCACTCAGACAATAAATCCGGCAGGTGACTATCGACTTAAAAGAAGTTTCAAGAGCAGCAAGCCCCCGTTTCAATCTCCTGGGTGACAATGCGCATCGACTGTCGCCAAAAAAAGGGAGGGGGAGGGGACTGGGGGGTATGTATAACATCCTCTTGCTTGGAAGCTATAACGAATACTTTCTGGTCCACGACTCAAATAATTTGACTTCACTCAAAGTGAACAAAGACCCACGTTACATAGTAAAAAATTAGCAAAGGAAATGACCCTCACATTTGCAAGCATCACCGAGAAACTCAGGTAAGGCAATATCCTAATTTGCTCTAGGCACTAGCAGGGCTTGTGGGTTGGCAGGCAGCTCGATCCCGATGGACGTACTTTGGAGAACTCTCCATTTCACAATTGTACCACGAGCGGTTGCTTGAATAGTTGCTGGGGAAATGGTGGGTAGGATGGCTCACAAGGTGAGGGCGGTGAGCTCACTGCGAAGGTAACGCAGAGCTGGGAGGCATCAAGTGTGAGTCGTAGTATGGCTTGCTATTGTATGTCAAGGTGTAATGGTACAAACGCTTAATATTCAATTCTACCTTCTTGAATTTGTTCTCGAACCAAGATGAAGTGGCTTTTTGGAATTAAGTTATTGTATCAAGGATACGACCTTTCATTGATCCCCGGTCAGATACAATCTGTCTTGAACGGGCCTCAATAATTGACTACGAAGAAAAGTCTAATTAACCAAGTTTTTGTTCACCCTGTCACTTGGGTGGGGTAGGTCGGGCACTATATCTGAGTGCAATGTAACCAGTTTTTCATTGTATTCAAGCCTGTTATCCTTAATTCGTAGGGATGCTTCGAAGTGCCCCCAATCCATCGATCTACATCAACAATATCACCCACTAGTGCCATTATGAGGCGTAAAGTAATCTAGCTCCCCCCTGCCACTTCCAGGACTTCGACTAGCACTGCTCGATCCTTCACTACTTTTGTCACTCCCCCCTAAGGTCCGACTAGAGCTCCTTTTAGGACGGGGAACTTTTAAGCCCTCGAACATGAAACTACTATTTTCTCGCACGTCTTGTGGACTTCGGAGATTCACCATTTCCAGGGCTTCCATCAATGTGGCGCCGCTCTCATCTAATGCCGTCAAGAAACGTGCAAGCTCTTTGCATAGTTCCCAGTCTCCCTCGTCTTTTGCTCGGGACAGTAGGCGGACCAACTGTTCCGAGCTTGAGCTCAACTCTTCAAAAGTATGAAGGATAAGCAAGTAACCGCCAGCTGTTTTCAAAGAGCCCCTTTGTAGAGACTCTTCAAACAATTCTTGGGGCGGCGGTAAATATGTAAATAGTGTTCGCCATGAGCGCACCTCGGTTTTGCGTGTGCATTGTACAACAATATCGAGATACTGGGGAAAGGACGAAAGGAATGACAGCACACCAGGTAGAAGGGCGGTTTCTGGTGGTGGAGAATTGTCGACTTCTTCGTCTAGGACATTGTGAAGCAGAATCTCAAGGGAATGTGCAAAGTATTCCAGCTGACGGTATTGATGTGCAAGGTGCAATGCAGCAGGGGAATCGAAGCGGGACAGGTGAAACCGAAGCACTTGAGGGACGAAGAGGTGTGTCTAATAGTATGCGATCAGAGTATGCAACGAATAAACGAGGTAGCAGAACTTACTCGAATTGTGAATCTGAAGAAGGCAAAGTTAACGTCGCGGCGTTGGACCAGATCTGGTTCGAGCCCAAGGAGAATGCCTTTGCCGAGCAGTACCGACAACGGGTAGAAGTCTACTGGTATTGATACCAAAGGGGGCAAATCTCGACCAAATTCAGATGGAGCTGACCGAAGGACATCTTGAACATCAGTCCAAAGTTTCATTTCGTTTCCGTCAAATAGCCACAGAGAGTCCCTGAGGCCGGTGCCATCATCAACAGTCTTCTCGTCGAAAGTCATTGATGACTCCAGACTACGGGGAGGGCTTGCGAAAGGCAGATCCCTCATCAATGCATAATATTCAACATTCTGTGTTATGACACGCATGTCGTATTTGAGCTTGTGCTCCTCGTTGAGGGACGGTTGGAGAAGTACAAGCTTTCCATCAACAAGGAAAAGTACCGTAGCAACCGCTACATCTTGCGACGGATCGCCTTCCAGTAGTTGATCATCCGGCAATATCCAGCTCAATCCTCTCACACGTGCTGGAGACCTGACTATGCCATGGAATGCGATTTGACCGACCTGAATGAGTTGGACAGATTCAGCAGTAGAAGTTATTATGTAATGATAGAGGAGGTTGTCGTGAGTGTAAACAAGCAAAGAGTCTTCTCCAGACGGAGCAACAAGCACGATCGGCGCTGGCAAAGCTTGGACATGGAGTACTAAGGAGCTGTCGAGAGCTGCTTCTCGCGAGTACAGTCGTATCTCAAACGAGTCACCAGCTTCAATTGCTGCTACCAGGATATGTTGATACCAGCACATCCCTCCTCGTACTTGAAATTCATTTTCCATGTTCTCATTGACAAACGTCTTCCACCTTCCGCTATGGACACTATAGTGTGCAAGTCCCCGGCGCCCTGCGACGGCCACATAACGACCATCGGCAGATATTACTGAGCAACGAATAGGCCATTGATCAACCAAATAACTAGATGGCACCTGTGCAGTATGCCACAAAGAATGTTCTGCTGAAATCGTAGTGAGATCCGGCAAGTCGTAACCACGATATACCATAATACTGGAGGTGGTCTGAAGTAAAGTTCGGGATATGTTTGCAGAAGTATAGCAGCCTGTTATGGCACTGCGAGCCATCTCCAGGGTCCATATTCGATCGTCTTGGTTGCCAATGAGGAGGAGTTCTGAACCTCCTCCAAACCAGGATGCTTCTCTAATTCCATCGAGCCAACCCTCTTCATGCACCTCGGATATCTGTCTATCAATGCCAAAGCTAGTAGCCGCCGGCTTTCCGAAAACGCTCCAAGTCGCCCAGCCATTTTCATAGCCCGCGAAAAGGCAATATCCATCAGGGGAGTATGTCAAGCATGTTAAAGAGCCCGAAGATTGGTTTGACACAGACGCTTTGTGCGTATGCGATCTTGGAATATTACCCACATAATCTCTGGCGGTGTAAACTTGAATAGTGCCATCTGAGCAACCAATGGCAACAAGAGAGAATCTAGCATTTATAGCGGCTTTCTTTGCATATAGCTCATCCGATTGTGGGGTGTGGAAGCAATGTCCTCTGAATAGCTTTTGAGGGCCATCGGCAGATTTCGATTGTGGAAGTCGCTGGACTGCATATGCCTTTCCATCTGATGTGATCCAACAAGAGAGATTCATAGGTCTATCGTGAATCATTTCTGTGACATTCACCTTTTTCGGCAACCAATCCATACGGCTGAACAGTTCAGTACTAGTTTGGTGCCCAGCAGAATCTGGGGTCCATCTGATGCATTGGACTGCAGCGGGCTTCTGAGTCGCTACAACAAGCTCATCATCGAGCGCTAAAGCTTTCCCAATACCAGCATCAACTTTAATGACCATTCGAAAACGCACGCTGACTTCCCGAACACCTCCGCCTTCCCCAGGTCCCCATAAGATGCGGTCTCCGCCCTGAGTTCTGGCTCCACTGAAATTGCTTTGTCTCCGCGTCTGACCACTAGTATGGCTAGAAAAATGTGGTCTAAATACTCGGGCATCTGGGTCCGTGGCTAGAGTGTATGTGATAAGATATCCCGAAGTTGTCTGAACGACAAAAATGGCCGAATCGGGTCGCACGAGTAGGGAGATATTTGAGCCATATGTGCTCAGCGACTTGCTGGATCGAACGACTACTGCGAGTATTGCAGTCGGCTGAGAAGGGAGTTAGCCTGAGTTCTGCCTCCCATCTGCGAACAACCTGCCTTGGTCTGCCATATTGTCAAAGATGTTGCCGTGATTACAGCGAAAAGATGCCCCGTTCTTGATATCCTTAGAGCCAATAAAGGGTCTCTTTCTGCGAAGTTTGAGAGTGAGTTCCCCTGCCCTGATTTCTGCGTAGAAGTGGGATTATGTAAGTCGTGCTCGACTGGATTTATACCAGGAGTAATTGGAGTTCGAGGTATCGGGGGTAGCTCATCGTCCGGTCCATCTTCCGATTCAATGCTTGGAGCTTCAATAAGTGAACCGCTACCCTCTGTTGTCTCTCGAGATTCGGCATCGTCCTCAAATTCGTAGGTGCGTCGTGCCTCTGTCTTGCTATTGCTGGCAGCGTATATTCGGGGAGCTCCAATGGGCCAGTACATGGCTGCGCGATGCCCTGAAACTCTTCATTCGCATGGTCGCATGCCCACAAAGAGGCACGACTGTGGTGAAGAGGAATATCCTGCCATTCAAAGCATTAGCGACAGAGCGATTGTTTGTTATGAGCACAGTGAGTAAATACGTTGAAGTCGGCGTTTGTTCTTCGAGGTCAGGGTCAAGGCTCGAAGCGGCTCGAAGCGAGTCCCTGAGGTCGTGTGGATCCTCCGCGTTCATCCCTGCGTATAACTTCCCCCAAGAGAAACAAACATTTCAGACGACCACAAATTCCAAGGTCAATATCAACTGAAAGACAGATCAATATGGCACCCTCTCGTCAGCGTCAAAGTGTTGCGAAGGAGAGAATCTCAGTATATATGAACTCTCTTCGAACACAAGTGTATCACGATCCTTTGTCACGAGGCGTTACCTCCCACGGGTAAGTCTTTACTCTCGTATGTTGAGTACTGTTACTTGCCGTGCTGCTTTAATGCCTTGTTCTGCTTTCACTTTATGGCCCCCTCTCGAATTACTCGAATTTCGATATAATTGCGGCAAATTGGAAATACCGGGAAGCCATATTATATAAGTATTTACATGGTCTATTGGTGGAAGCTGCCGATTTTGTTTACTTGCTCTTCTTGTGCTGCTTGGTTCCGTTAACTTACACAGCAATTAGTCTGAGAACTATTGCCTGGAACCCGCTCGGTACATTGATAGCAACTGGTGCGGCTGATAAAACACTTCGAGTGTGAGTAATATGCTCTAAATCAACGTTACATAAAACTTATTCATCAACGTAGCTGGAATCCGGAAAAGAACAATGCTCGGAATTCAACAGAGCTTAAGGGTCACATGGCGGGCATCGAGAAGGTCGCGTTTAATCCAGTGAAGGAAGCAGAATTGTGTAGTGTGTCAAGTGACGGAGTTGTGAGATTTTGGGATGTCAAGACCAAGGCTGTCATCAATGAGGTCCGAGGCCTGGGCGATGCATTCACCTTAGCATGGAGTCCAGATGGAGAGAGCTTAGTAGTCGGTAACAAGGTGTGCCATTTTCCGTAGAAAGCTTGTTGATGGCTGGATACACGTTTGCTAATAACATCTAGGCTGACAATATATTTGTCCTATCTCCAACTTCTTCGACACCGCTCGCCTCATACCAGCAAACCATCCAAACAAATCAGATATGTTTCTGCTACAGCGGCACTAAAATATTCCTAACCACAGGAGAAGGCCGAGTGAAGATTTTATCATATCCTAAATTTGAACCTATCTTCACCACAAATTACGACTCCTCGACACCATTCACTTTGAATGGCCATACATCGTCATGTCTATCGATCGAAATGCAACCAAGCGGCCGATATCTTGCTACGGGAGGATCCGATTCTATTCTAGCGCTCTGGGATACTCTGGATTGGCACTGTCAGCGTACACTAATTGGTATGGTAGGCCCAATTCGAAGCATTAGTTTCACTTTTGATGGATGCTATGTTGTTGGAGGCAGTGACGAAGGGGGTAACTTGGAAGTGTCTCACGCCGAGTCTGGAGACACTGTTTACACAATCAAAACATCAGGAGCTTGTCCTATCGTCGCCTGGCACCCTAGCCGCTACTCACTTGCGTATATTGACTTGGATCAACTGAAAATTATGGACGTTTACCCGGAGCGGAGATGAAATTTATCGGACGAGCGAGGAATCTGATATTGGAACCATCTGTCCGCTGGTAAGAAAGTGAAGCTAGACAGACATTGAAGAACTGCATCGAATATACATTTGGTCGGGAGTTAGGAAGATACCAGATGAGCAATACAAAACCTATCATGTTAAACTTGTACTTCCCAATTCTTCTCACACAAGCTTGAGCTAGAGAATTACTTCTTCAATATCAGGTCACGTGTACACCAATCGACCTCGGCAGTGGAGGATCGTTTGAAGACGGGAATACGACAGGCGAAGGTGGTCGAAGATGTGTTGGGCATGAGCCTCAAGGCAAAGACAGGCCTCGTGGCAAGAACGTCGTCATCGAGCAAGTGAACCCAATGCAATTAAATGTTTTCGTTCTCGAGACCTCCTTTGTCTTTCTCGTGGAGTCGGCATAAATATTCCTCCGTCTCGCAAACTCTCAAAGAGGTTGGCTCGTGCAGGATCAAGCAACGTCTCACGGACATTTTGATCGCAAACACCGCCATCTCTGGTTGGCCGAGACGTGTTCATCCCCGCAAGGCTGAGAAAGTCTGAGAAAGTCTGAGGAGCAGCCGAAGCCCAAGAAATGGGAGCTTACACAATCAGTGATGCGAATCGCTGGTGCCTTGTGTTTTGGGTTGCGTGAATATGCTTCGAGCGTTGGTATCAGCCGTTGCCGTTATGAATCATTTACTTCTGCACACGATGCCCTGCATACAGTGAGCTGTACATAAACGCGGTCTGCAGAGTCTCTGGCTTTACCAGCACATGGGCAGGGCGGGATACATCGCAACTGATCAAAAGACACAGCCACCATTAAACAAATGGGTGGAGAGGAATGGGTGGTGTTATCGTCTTATAGATCTGTTCCTCTGCCATCCATTCGGAGTAACGGTGTTAAATTTAAACTCCTGTCCCTGGTGTCCCACACCCACTCAGACTTGCTAGGGGCGCGATTGCTTTATCTACAGGGGATTCAAGCGCAGCTGAGCAAGCTAGACTTTTGACAAACGAGGCCTCACCTCGACGAAACCCCGACTACTTTTCAAGCGGTATACTCAATTTGATCTATGTCGAGTATATGTTAGTCGCAAAAGATTGTGAAATTGATACTAGCAGAGCTTCGAATGAGACACTTTTATTTTAGCGCCACTATCATCACCGCATTGACAAGCGGGTCTCGCGTGCGGCACGACCGACAAGACGGTCGCATCTCTCTCATTTCAACAGAGTACAATACCAAAGAATCTGATAGGAACACTTTCGCGACACGAGCGTTGGTCGCAGAAGGCCTCAGCATTTTCTAGGAGGATAATAAGACTAGATTCAGAGACCTCGGAATCTCGCAATTATGTCCTCCGCATCGAACACCCCTCCCGAAGACTATTTCAACGACCTTTCACGCCCCACTGGCAATAGCAGACAGAACCAGCGCAGTAAAAGCCCAGGCATGGGAGGTGGAGAGGCTGGCAGTGGAGGAGATGTCGATTCCGTACCCAAACCCAAGAGGATAGCCTGTATAATCTGCAGAAAGAGGAAATTGAAGTGCGATGGGACGAAGCCAAGTTGCTCGACTTGTACGAGACTAGGACATAGCTGCGCTTATGATGAAGTTAGAAGGAAATCAGGCCCGAAGAGAGGATATGTGAAGGCGCTTGAAGAGAGATTAAGTGAGCAGTCTTGCGTTGCCCTAAAGATGCTTGGATAATTTCTAGGATGGAACTGACTTCAATCCTCATTGCAGAGCAAGTCGAGACGTTACTGAAGACCCAAGATCCGATACCACCCCCTAAAGAAGCCACGCCCTCGAGCTTCCCCTCAAACAATGTTAGTGGAGTGGCCTCTCGTTCGCTCCCAGCGACAGATTTTGGTGTTTCAAATGCATCAATAGGGGCTGTCAATGGAGTGAGTGCAGACAGATGGGGATTCAACGGCGAATCCCCTGTGCAACCGCCAATGGATGACTTGACATTTGCAGCTGACATGAACATGGCGATGCCCATTGATGGTGATAACTTTACATGGGAGATGATTGGCCTTGGTTTAGAAGAGCCTCTGCCTCCTCAAGAGACAATCGATGAGTTGTGGGTAGAACCAACCTATACCTTGATTTCTGTACTGATCTCAGGGTTGTTAGACATGCCATCTATTTTGACAAAATCGCCCCCTCCGTACCAATGATACACAAATATCGATATCTCGCGGCGATGAATTTGTAAGTCATTGACATTTCTTACTCGAACATGCGCTTCACTTAGAGTAATATTATGTTGGCGCTTCTTTCCATTGAATTTTTTAATCCGGCCGTTTGTTCTCATCCTCGCGGGATCGAAGTTCAAGGGGCTTTGATGATGTTGTGGATTTTGTTTTCCTAGGATTATTACTGACAACTAATTAGGGCTCCTAATCAACGACCCCCAGTTGCACTTCGTTATATTATGTGGGCCCTCGCTGCTTCGGTGCAAGAAAAATTCTTTGATCTGAAGGATCATTTCTACCAGCGAAGTCGAAAATATGTTGAAACGGACTCACTGAAAGGCCATGGAGAGCACATGATATCAGTCGCCAATGCGCAAACTCACGTTCTGTTGGCTTCCTACGAGTTTAAGATGATGTATTTCCCACGAGCATGGATTAGCACAGGCACAGCTATTCGATTATGCCAAATGTAAGTACATATGATAACCCTAATTCGCGGCGTTCTAATGTATGATAGGATGGGTCTCCACAGACTTGATGGGGCAGGCTTAGATGTCAAACAGTGTCTTCCACCACCACGCGATTGGACCGAGCGAGAGGAACGACGGAGGACATTTTGGATGTCATTTTGCGAAGATCGATATGCTAGTATTGGTACGGGTTGGCCAATGACCGTTGACGAGAAAGACATTCTGTCAGATCTTCCTTCATCTGAAGAGGCTTTCGAAATGAGTAAAGCAGAAACAACACAATCTTTAAACAAGGCTATGGATCCTTCCGGAGCTTGTAAGTTGTCCCCCTTTGCGGGCGTAGTCTTGATGGCCTGTCTTTTTGGTCGAAACCTTATACATCTGCACCGGCCCGATGAAGATGATCGAGACAGCGACTTGAATGGCGCATTTTGGAAGCGCCACAGACAGATGGATAACATCTTGCTCAACACCTCGCTATCCCTACCTTCACATCTCAAGTTGCCCAATGGTCTCTCTAACGCAAACATTGTGTTCACGAACATGAACATTCACACGTCCACGATATGTTTGCATCAAGCTGCAATTTTCAAGGCGGACAAAAATCGATTGCCGTCATCTATCAGTGCTGAAAGCAAAGTACGATGCATCACGGCGGCAAATGAAATCGCTAGTATAATGCGAATGGTTTCGCATATGGATCTTTCATCGGTATGGATTTGTTCAGTTGTTGGATATAGCTTTACTAACGACTGTAGATGAATCCTTTCATATCCTTCTGTCTCTATGTTGCAGCGCGTGTTTTTGTCCAGTACCTAAAGAGTCGACCAGATGACAGCCAGACTGGAGACTCCCTGCGATTCTTGCTATCAGCTATGAACGCGCTAAAGCGAAAGAACCCACTAACAGAATCATTCTTGGTGCAATTAGACGTAGATCTAGAAGGGCTCGGAATGCGGAATCCTAAATACAAGTCGGTGTTCGCATACAGCGATGACAATGTAAGTCAGCATTAACGCAATGATGGATTTCGCTCACGATTTTGTAGCTTGGCATCTCTAGTTCAAATATGCCTACTATGGGTAAAGCGCCTTTTAATGGCTTGCCACCCCAGAAAGCGAACGAGTGCCTCTTCATGAAGATTAGTGAAGATGTACATCTTGAAGACAGCAGCCCCACAGTGGTTGTGCCAGGCAATTCAGACTCCGCACCTCGCAATGGCGAAGACTCGAACTGGATACCATTCGGTGGTCAAGCTGAACAAGGACAGGATGTTCAGCGTACACTTCAAGATCTTGCACTTGGGACAACTGAATTCGGGACCAGAGGCAATTTCACTGGCAACAGTAGCTATATCCACAGCGAAAGTAGTAATAACGGTGGCGATGCACTTTCACCAGATACTGCAAACTCTTCTTCTAACAGACCGACGCCAAGTTCCACTACACCATCAGACTCTCGATCCAATATACATGGCAAACAGGCGAACTCGGCAACTGTTTCACACGAAACTAGTCCTGCCGCATCCAACAATGCTAGCAATTCTTTAATGGGAACCTTCTTTCCTGGACAACCAGATTATACTAATGTTTCCAATTCTGGTTTATCTCCAGGCAATAACTTCCTCCCCGAAACCCCTGGTCGTCAATTTGACGTTCCTGGCTGGGAGATGAGCAATACCCAGACCACAGGATTGACCCCAGTGGGTGAGGGTGTTTTTAGACAGCTCATGGGACTGGGGCCAATGGATCCAATGTAAGCTTTTCTCACGAGAATATAGTCAACCCCTATATCTAACAAGATCTAGGGATATTGGTTGGGAAGGTGGCTCTTGATCACTCGCATTACACTCTTAACCCACTGTCAGATATATAATGTGCGCTTATGATGGAATGATCTCGGCTCTATGTTTGTCGATTAAGGGAAAAGCAACACTCTACTTTCAGGACACATGTTTTACTGGTCGTTTATGATACCACTCGCTTATCTTGTTGGGGTCAATACTCGTGATTTCACCAATGTACTCCCTTTTTTACGAACTGTAACATCATAGTTTCTGGGGTCTTTGTCGGGTTAGGTCAAAGCGTTTCATGGAGGCACGGGAGTTCTCATAGGGGGAATAAATCCCACCTCTTAAGGGTCATCGACCATGCGCTCAATTAGAATGAGCGAATCAGAACAACTTCTAAACCTACTTGAATTCTATGTTTAGTGTCTTGATCCCATGGTTGCTTACTTGCTACTATATAAATGCCATGCGACGTTGTATGCAAAAGACCACGTTGGTATTATGCAATGTACCTATTTGAGTCATTGGTATTTCCAAGTCTGGGTCTTAGTTCTCGACCTTGGCCTCCAGGGACCGTTGAGTCGGGTCAGCAAGTCATTATGATGGGCCCTAGATGCGAGGTCTCGGAGCATGAAGATTACGACTTTAGGAGTGGCTGGATTTTCACGTTGTCCAAATTTAAACAGTTTAGGGTGTTTACTGGTTCCAAGAGCGTTATACTTGTAGCTGCATCGGGAATCTTCGGATTCAGTGGCGAATGCGAGTATCCAAGATACGTTGGTTGGGTAGGGTGGCTTTGGTAAGTATTGCCGTTGGGGTGAGGACATGAAGGGGAGGGGAGGGAGCAATGGAGGTTTCTAAAATAAGGTTGAACCGGGGATGATGATGTGGGGTGAATGGTTGTGAGTCTTGTCTGGGGAGATTGGTAGGGCTGATAGAGATGCTGGTGAATTTGGGGTTGGAAGGTGGCAAGGTCGGCGACTCCAACCGGCTAAATTGCAAAGAGAACTTTCTTATGTGAACTTGGCACAATGGGGTGTGTTAATAGCCTCTTGCTAAAAAAAAGTTGAGCCAAAGCAATGCGCTTTAGTAGCCTTCTCTTCTTTCCATCGCGTGATTTCGCCTTACTTGCCAAAGCTATACCATTATGAAGAATCATTGGTTGTTAACCACTCTGTATTTTGTCTCTGATTGTACATGAAATCTTACATTGTACCTCCACGCCTGGCTATGTGGGAGGATTCTATAACTTTGTACATGTCGTTCCTTTTACAACGTTTCGAAGAACAAGGGAGAAGCAGAAGTCTGAAAAAGATCTATTACCCTAACATTTACTTCGCCCTTCGTTTGCCTTGATTTCTGATGCGTGCTACTACAACCCACTTGTTTGGATTCCTCTTCTTTCTGGTTTTGTAACCACCTTTTGCCTGCTTGGAATTAGCTTTGTGTTCGGTTGACAACAGTTGAAAGTGTACTTACAGGAAGACCCCAGGGACTGACAGGATCAACGTTACCCTTGGACTTTCCTCGTCCACCTCCGTGTGGATGATCGGCTATGAGTTCATTAGCTGCCATAATCTTGCTTTGATGCTGATGTCGAGCACTTACCAGCGTTCATAGCCAGACCTCTAACGGTTGGGCGAATGTTCAGCCATCTCTTACGACCAGCCTTTCCAAGTTGCCGGTGTTGAAAATGAGGATTGCTTGCAGATCCAACAGTAGCACAAGCGTCTTTGCTAACATTGCGAACCTCGCCGCTCTGTAAGCGAACTTGTACGAACCTCTGCTTGCCCTTGACGGTATTCTTTGAAACCACAATGGCATGAGTGCCAGCACTTCGGCAGAACACTGCCCCTCGTTCCTTCGCAGACCCAACACAATACACCATAGTCCCGATTGGAATCATGTGCAATGGCAAACAGTTGCCTCTCCAAGCGGTTTTCGCTGCCAACACACCAGGATCAACAAATCCTCCCATACTTTCCAGTAAGTCTTTGGGAATTCCTGAGCGGTAGCTTTGCACAACATCTCCAGCTCTCATTCCTTCTGCAGCCACTATATAGCTTTTCCTCCCTGTAGACTCTTCATTGAGAAGAGCAATATGGGCACTTCTTCCAGGATCGTGTTCAATTCGCTCTACAGTGTGTTTTCCTGGCGTCATTCTCACAAAGTCCACAGTCCTGATTCTCCTCTTAGCTCCACCGCCACGATGTCTTATTGTCACCCGACCAGTGTTGTTCCTTCCACCTTTTCCATGTCCCTTCTTCGCAAACGTTAGAGGAAGAAATGGCCTGCCTTTCCACAAATGATCATTTATTGGCCGTCTGAGATGTCGTACACCGGGTGTTCGAGGCTTATATGTTCGCATCGCAAATGCTGAGCTGGTTTTATCAAGAGTTGGTGGTGGTGCAAAACCAGCTGCTGCTGGACTTGGAACTAGGTCAACGTTCACAGGCTTGACCTCTGTTGCGTATGCCCTGGAGACATTCTGTCGAATCGAAAGATAACTGCATGTTGCCCGTTGCTGGGACTGCCGCAGCAGTAGTCTTGGCTGAAGCATTGTGACCAAAGCTCAATTGGCTTCTCAATTGAACTCCTCGCTGGTGCGAGCAAGCTTGAATGGATGATGCTGGAGGCTATTTTGCCGAATCTGATGTCTGAAGTTGTCCAAAATTCTGGATGGAGCTCAAGTCGAAAAGCAGTTAGCGCCGCACTCGGTACGCCACACTTCAGACTATCACGTTCAGCCACTAATGCCTTGTGATCCTCAGGCTGTACCGTGTCGTTGCCGGGTAACCACATCCCTATTGTCAACAAAGGACCCACCTTTGAAGAAGTCGGTCCCCACCTTCTTCCTCAAAATCCAGTTCACGCAAGCTTTTACGTATTTTCACATCAAAAAAACTTCATCTTCTTTTGGTCCACCAATATTCGACTCTAGAGTTCAACTTTGGAAGCTGGTTACCCTTTTTCTACGCCTTTTTCTGCCCTTACATCGAGGATTCGCGCCATTTCCTTGCATCTGGTAGGGATTGACGATCGCGCTAAGTCGCCAGCCATAACAAGCGAAATCCAAGACACCTCCAGGCTCTTCCTCACGTCTCCATCACGGTTCAATACCTCTCTCTCCCAAACACAACACCACTCCTCCTCTACCTCTTACGACAGTGCACTTCTCTACACGTCTATACTTTTGAGTATACTGGTCATATATCATCCTCCAGTGACGCATTGAGTGCCTTGGACGCTCTGTCACCGAGGAACCTTTGGCCTCATCAACATTGTTGGTGCACCGCCAGTCCATTTCGACAAAACGCCAATTCTTCTCGTCGAAGATCTTAAAGGCTCCTGTGCCTTTCACGTACGTTTTACTGATCTCTTCTTACAACGACATCGCCTGTCGCGTCGTTATGCGTTTTCTTTTGGCGGCAGGACGCGGTTCTCAAACCACCACTTATACCGCGTCGTACTGACAACCATGCAGCATACAGTTCTTCTACCACAAATCTAATAATTAATATCCCATACCACAGACATGCCTCCAGTAAGTTGGACATTTTGCACATCAATTTCACCTTTCCCGATATTTTCTGTTCTCGGGCAATGCTAATTATTATTCTGCAGAGTCGAGCAGCTAGTCGGCGGGTGCCCACCAACGAGAACGACGAAAACAGTGCTACCGCCACAACACGCCTTACAAGGTCGAAATCTGCCGCTTTCAGTGGCGAAGAGATCGTTTCCAAGAAGCCACTCCAATCAAAGAAGGCAGGTGTCAATACCCAACCCCTCCGCAAGCGTGCTGCGTTAGGAGATGTGAGCAATGTTACCAAGGGAGATGCTGTCGATGGAAAGAAGACTATTGGCAAAAGCGGGCTCGTCTCAAAAGCTGCTCAACCCACTGGTGTCCAAAAGTTGTCCCGAACCAACTCTGCTAGACCTGCCCTCGGTTCCAAGGACGCCAGCAAGAAGACCATCGAAGTAAAGCGATCTGGATCAGGTGCTATTCAATCCCAAAAAAGAAAGTCGGCTTCAGCATCCTCGAGCACCCTCAAGGAGGAGACACTAGCAGAAGAAGAGCAACCATCAAGAAAGAAGATCCATCTCGATGTCAAGGAGAAGGTGAAGATCGAGGTTGCAAACGAGGATATTTTGGAGGCTAAACTTGAGGATGAGCGATCGCTCAAGAAAGAGTTCCCTGTTGGCGTCGATGACCTGGACAAAGAAGATCATGACGATCCATTGATGGTATCTGACTACGTTGTGGAGATCTTCGAGTACCTGAAGGAACTCGAGTTGAAGTCCCTCCCCAACGCAGATTATATGGAACATCAAGAGGACTTGGAGTGGAAGATGCGTGGTATCCTTGTTGACTGGCTCATCGAAGTTCACACTCGGTTCCACCTCCTCCCAGAAACCCTCTTCCTTGCTGTCAACATCATCGACCGCTTCCTGTCCACCAAGGTTGTCCAACTCGACCGCCTTCAACTTGTTGGCGTCACTGCCATGTTCATTGCATCCAAGTATGAGGAAGTTTTGTCACCGCACGTCGCAAATTTCAGGCATGTTGCTGACGACGGATTCTCTGAGCAAGAAATCCTAAATGCTGAGCGATATGTTCTCACAGCTCTTGACTATGACCTCAGCTACCCCAATCCAATGAACTTCCTTCGCCGAATCTCAAAGGCAGACAACTACGACATCCAGACCAGAACTATTGGCAAGTACCTCATGGAAATCAGTCTTCTCGATCACAGATTCATGAACTACCTTCCTAGCCATGTCGCCGCCTCTGCCATGTACTTGGGTAGAATGCTTTTGGATCGGGGAGAGTGGGTAAGTAACATTTTTCCTTCCTTAATCTTCCAGCACTAACGAGAATAGGATGCCACCTTGACCCATTACTCCGGCTATGATGAAGATGAGATCGAGCCAGTCTTCAGACTTATGGTTGACTATCTTGCACGACCTGTTTCCCACGAAGCTTTCTTCAAAAAATATGCCAGCAAAAAGTTCCTCAAAGGTAATTGTGCTTTCCGAACTTTGAACAAATCCGTACTGACATTCTCGTAGCCTCTATTCTCTGTAGACAGTGGGCCAAGCGACATGCGGCTGAACTTGGTATTGATGTTTCTGTCCCCCTCGACCTCATTGCACGATAAGATGACCGTTTTTAATATCCACACGCCACAACTCGCTCAAGTTGCTCTCAGGATACACTGCATGCATTATTTGGATGGGAAACGAATTGAAAATTATGATAGACGGATGATTTCATTCAGACATCGCTTTGTTGTCTTTGGTGTTTTGCCGAATCATGCCTACTTTGCTGCGGGACGATATCATGAGAGGTGTTGTTGTACTCTTCTTGTCAGACCTAGCTGCTGCGCCGCGTTATTTCCTCTTAGTTTTGTTCCTTAGTTCAGGCGTCTGTGTGCTTTCTGGAAGTACGGAGTCTGGCTTTTTACCTCTCGTCATTATCTCTCGCACATTGTCTGAATACGGATCAATGACAAAAGCACTTGCATCGCGGTGGGTGCTGAGACGAGAGGTTGTTCTGCTTTTCAAGGCATCATGGGAAACCTTTGTACATATGGCAGACCCTCAATGAAAATGGTATCATGAATCTGCTGTGGTTAGGCGAAGCTGGTGATGATTGATGCAGGATGCCTATGACGACACATGCTGTACTGAAATGCACCAACGTTGAACTAGTTTGTAGCTAGATGTTTTGCCCGCAACTAACCACATAGTCGCTAGCGCCACCAGACCTGCCCAACAACTTAGACATTCACATCAAGCTATTCTTATAGTATTGCAAGGGGTAAGATGTGTAGTATCTCCTTTCAAGACTCAGAGGTGTCCAGTTTGTCCAACATAAGTACTCTTTTCCGGCTATTCATAGTAGCTCACAAGTGAACGGTTGGTGCTCGGCTGTGCCTATTTTGGCAAGAGCGATAGAAGAAATAGAATATAGAGCTCTCGAAGTTGGGCGGACCCGTCCTACAGTTTTCGTCTCGTTACATCGACATCACCACTGACAGATAGTGGCTTCCGGCTACACACGGCATGCCAACCCCACTATCACTGTGCTACAAGAAGTCTTGACGCTTCCAGTATTTTGGCAACTGTTTGTTGCACTGTTTCAAATCCACTGGTTCCCGTGCCAGTCCTCTGATCAAAACATGTGCTGGGCACAATATTCTGGATACTTCTCAACCCTCCTCCTACTCACAAAATGAGTATCTCTCCTTCTGTCGACAAGACCAGCTCGGTCTCTGTCTTGGGGTCAGGTGGTTAGTAGAGAACACATCCAAATATATTCGGATTGTGCTGATTTGTGTAAAGTACTTGACCGTCGCGTCGGGACGAGTACTGACCCAGATAATGTCATTGAATCCATCGACAACCTCGACCTGGAACATCTTTCGGCCTACGAGAGGAAATCATGGTTAATCACACGCGAGCTCGACGCTATGGGCATGGGCAGATATCAGTGGTATATCTGGGCATTATGTGGACTTGGATACTTTCTCGATCTTCTATGGGCTCAAGCCTTCGGATTAATTGCAACCCCTCTACAACACGAGCTTGGATTTAGCGGTACGATACTCCCCTTGAGACTTCCGATCCAACGATCCACTGCCCACGGCCAGGTCTCTTCTTGGAAACCATTCTAATAAACCATTCTAGACGGACAATTAGGTAATGTCTTTACCGCTTTCAGTGCTGGACTTACGGCGGGAGCTTTTGTATGGGGAGTCCTAGTTGATATCATTGGTTTGTCTTGCCTTTCAGTCTGTGTTTTCAAACTAATTCGAGCAGGTCGGCAATGGGCTTTTAATGGGACTGTGTTTCTGACATGTGCTTTTGGCCTTTCACTTGGAGCGCCGGAGTCTTATAGTGGCATCCTTGTTTTGACTGCATTGAGTGGTTTTGGCATAGGAGGAAACATTCCCATTGATACTACAATATGCTTAGAATTTCTTCCCCAGGTATGCCACTTTCGCCGTCTTTGATCTCTTTTGCTGATGTGCTGCAGAATCGCCGCTTTCTACTCGCTCTTTTATCCATTTTCCAACCGATTGGCGTTGTAGTCTGTAGTGGAATCGCATACGGATTCATCCCCAACTATTCATGCGCGAAAGACCTACCTGCTTGCTCTTCAGACATACGACCATGTTGCACAAAAGCATCGAATTATGGGTGGCGATATCTCATGTTTACACTCGGTGGCATATCGTTCGTTGTATTCTTGTTACGCTTTGCTTTATTCACATTCCAGGAATCTCCACAATTTCTACTATCAAAGGGCAGAGACGAGGAAGCTCTGGAGGTCCTACACTATGTGGCAAGATTTAACAGGGTTCCATGCAAACTCACTCCTGAGACATTCCAGGCAATGTCCAACGCAAGCACTCCACAAACATCTTCCCCAGATACCGACCGCTCCGAACTTGTTAAGGCTTCATTCATGGCTAAAATAGCATCGGAACTCAGAAGGATTTCGAACCTCTTTAGAACGGCAACTCTTGCTCGGCTCACAATTTTGGTTTGGGTGGTGTATGCTTTTGACTATTGGGGATTCTCGGTGGCAGGTGAGTAATGGAGAGACTAGTGGAATAGCGCTTATTAATTTTACAGGTTCCTTCTTGCCCACTATTCTTGCCCGAAAGAACTCCTCGATTAATGTCTCAATCTCCGAAACATACCGCGATTATGTAATCATCTACCTACCAGGCATTGTCGGAGTGGCTTTGGGTGCTTCAATGGTCTACGTGCCGAGAATTGGGCGCAAATGGGCCATGGTCGCCAGCTCAACGATGATGGGGACCTCTCTCTTCCTATTCGCAGCTGTCAATACCCAAGCAGCAAATGTCGGCCTCAATGCCATGGAGTACTTCTTCCAAAGCATGTTCAATGCCGTTTTATATGGTTGGACTCCTGAAGCATTTCCTGCGACAGTGCGCGGTACCGCCAGTGGAGTTGCAAGTTTTTGGGGGAGGTTGTTCTCGATTTTCAGTCCACTAATTGCTGGCCATCTTTTGGAAAAAAGTCTGAACGGTCCTCTATTTCTCGCTGGGGCGGGTACTTTCGTATGCACTCTAACTATACTTCTATTGCCCAGCAGTAGTCTAAAACAGAAACCAAGTGTATGATTACAGTATCAACAAACAATGGAATACATATTGACTACTTTCAGAATCTCGGATGGAGCTTGGTGAGGTCTGAGGTAGATCGTTTGAGCGAGACGGAATTACAAAAGCTCATACAAAATTGTGAATAAATGTTTAGTAATCTCCTTGAGAAAAGGAGACTAAATTCAATGACCTGCGGCGTCTTGAATTTATCTGGTGGAAATGGCCTTGGCCGAAAAGGAATGCAATAGAACAGCCGACGTGTTTCCCCTCCCCCACTTCAAACACAATTTGGATTCAAGGAAGGTGAATAAACCGCGGTGCCTATTGAACTTTGTGTACAGCATTAACAAGCATCACAGCCACTATAGCATTTATGTTGTATTCACAGTTCCTCATAACAGTCCGTAATCTCGCTCATTTAATGTGCACTCCAGACGAGTGAGTTGCTTTTCCTTCCAGTCGATAGCTGGTAAGTAAGGCACGAGTGATCAACCCTACCACGGTCTTATAAGGGGCACGTGCTGTGTACGATGTACTTTGAGCCTAATAATTTTTGTATTGGCGGACACTGTCCTTGGTAAGTGATCGATTGTAGTCGACTGCACTTAATAAGAATCTCTACAACGTCACAAAGAAGAACTCCTGGCTTGGATCCAGCCCATTCTGCCAATAGCCACTGTCGGAATCATCATCAACCCCCGGTGGGATTCTCTTCCTGATCTCCCACACCTTTACCCGATGAATTAGTGTGTATTCTTGCTGAAAGATTGTGTGGGGCTCTGGAGCTACACTCGGGTACATATTTGTCTGGGCAATTTCTTCGCTCCCAATATAGTTCCAAGCTCCAGAGCCTCTGCAAAAAATAATAATCTTCGGGCAGAATAAGCTTACCATGTATTGTGAGGCTTCAACTGCATCCTCCCATGTGATTTTGTAATGTTCCCTTGGAAGAAACCATCTGAAATTCCTAGCTATCACATTTGCGTCTAGCCAATCGAAAAAGTGGCGAGTAACCGTCCCTACTAACAAAACTTCCACTCTTTCTCCGGCGTAGTCTGAGCTGTCGCTGAAAATAACATCTGGTAGTTCCAGACTATCCCAGCGATATAGTGGCCATTGCCACCTCGAGTCGACAACAGGTCTCAATCCCGAAATGTAGTTCCTATTTATGTATCTTACTTCTAGCTGTATTGGAAAACCATGATTACCAAGAATTCGAAAGCAGGCGCTGATGGCTGGAGAGAGGTAGGCATTCCGAGAACCAGGAACAAGTTGTACTGGAGCGCGGACATGCACGCGCAGGTTTCTCAATCTGTTTCTGCTATCTTTTCCAATAATTCGAAGCCATTGATACATGATATCCCAGTTATCCTGTGTGCGGTGTGAGGCCGAGAATTTGTTCTGGTCGTAGAATATCCTCACAATGTCCACCTGTGGGTCTTGGACCTGGAGAAGACCCAAGGCAATGTCTCGATGGATAGTGGTAGCTCCTCCATACTCATCCGTGTATCCTATAGGTGACACTGATATGTATCTGGATTTGTCTACTGACAGAGCATGTTTGTAGATCATCTCACGTACTTCGACTGGAAGTTCAAGCACCGACGACATCTGAACTGAGGAAGGGAGTAAAACTAGGTGTTGCCGACAGCTGTGTTTTGCGGTCTCGGGCTTTCTTCAGACTTCTTGGATACAGAGTGAGGTATTGTAAAGTGTTTGCTTTCTTTTTTGCGAATAAGCTTGATTTGAGTGGAATATTTGGGGAGCTGAAATGCATGCGTTGGTGATTGCGTTGTTGTAAAAGTGTAGCCATGAGGATTGAGGAAGAAGTGGCTTCGAGAGACATAAGTGAAACTTGCGGGCGAGGAAGGTGGGTCTTGAATGACTTTGATACCCTCGCAGGCAAGAGCTACCCTACCCTCAATTAGCTCTTTGTTCCAACGCTTAGCTCATATTAAAACGCACAAGCAAACAACTTTGAAAGAACCGCAATGAAATAAACGAAAATCAGTCAGAGGATGAACATAGGAATTCACCGACCATTCACCATTAAATGAGAATCGCTTCATAATATCCCCCCATGTTCTTGTCTCATGTTGCTCTGGAGCCACTCGACACATTATGTCATCTCACAGGATGTTCATCTAGAATATGTCTCTTGACAGAATGTACGAACGGTCTAGTATAGCCAAGCTGCTAGAAAAGAATGTCGCAGTGCCTTGTTCTGCCGGCCTAGTACTAGTCACAAGTAAAGCTGAGAGAAGCAAGAGCCAAAATCATCTATGCATAAATCAACCTTCACATTCAAGCTTCCTTTGGTAACATATCAACAATAAAATCGACATGGATAACAAAGCCTTTTTTTGTGCATGCGAAAGTAAAATACATATCCCTATTCAGTCTGAAACTTACTGTTCACTTAAAAATCGCAATAGACTTTACCTAAGGTATTGTGTTATACGGAAATCGACAGGTTTTATCATCTTGTCCTTTGCATTTCGCCGGACGCTAATATTCAAGCGAAAAGGCAAAACGATAGAAAAGTCTTCCCTTGTACTAGATAAACTCATGATATCGATCACTCAGACATTGCAGCATATTTCACATACAGAGTAATACCTATACCAAAATTTTCATGCTTCATTGTTCACTCTATGGAGACCAGGTATTCCTTATTGGAATCATTCATGGGGCTCTAAGAAAGCAAGATGATGGTATTATATAAGGGTAGCGGTGAAAGGTAGCTAGGTCCAGTAATAGTTCAACCAGAGAGATGGGGTAGCATCAGGCCTCTTTTCCAGTTCTCAATTATTTTTAATATTGTTTCGCTTGTATGACAGAAGTTAAATCAGGCTTGTAGCAGTTACGAGGATTGTGAAAATGGATGTACGAAGAATATATAACCGTGCTCTAAAGGTCATCGAGTCGGCGGGCCTTCGCATCGATTTGTGGAGCTTTCGAAATTAGTGATCCTGTACAAGTGCGAGCTTGGTGATATGAAGGATGGAGGTTCACTCGTTAATGACGTCCTGGTTATTATCCTAAGAACACCGTATCTCAAATCCCGAAACACTTTGATTCTTATAATTAATTACAAACGCCTCATCC
This sequence comes from Hymenoscyphus repandus, assembly GCA_001414415.1. Classification (NCBI taxonomy): domain Eukaryota; kingdom Fungi; phylum Ascomycota; class Leotiomycetes; order Helotiales; family Helotiaceae; genus Hymenoscyphus; species Hymenoscyphus repandus. The sequence continues at coordinate 342,090 of LLCE01000011.1, forward strand.
CAGCAGCTTAAAGTCTCAGTCCACTTCACACTCATCCCGATTTCCAAGGGTAGTTGTTGTGTCCGTTCGATACCAATTGGCTTTATCATCACCAAGACACTGCCCAACGGTAACGGGTCTATAGCCTTTACTCGTTAATCCCTTCAACATATATTCAACCAGAACCTCGGAGGTCTGGTTATGGATATCGTGTGCTATGACGAGAAAATCATCGGTGGCAGGGCTTTTATTGGCGAGAGCGTTGTCGAAAAGTGTTTGGGAATTGGAGATTAGTTGCGGGGAGTCATTTAGGTAGTCAGATGTGTCGAGATCCTGGGAGGAGGGAGCTTTAGCAGGGTTTTATGAAGGAAGGAGGGGTTGTTGGCTGGCTTACGAAGTAGGTTACGTGGTAACCGAGAGCTTCCATGTCTGCTTCACATCCACATGCTAATTTCATGTTAGTGTTAATTTGTGGTTCGGAGATCGCAGTCAACTAACCAGTATTGCAGCTCGAATAAGGAGGTCTCATGTAAGTGGGAATCGTGCCAATAACATTACGAATTGCCATTTCGTTCTTGTACATCTCATTCATCCGCTGGGCGGACGTGATATTGCACAAGTCGGCATGAGACCACGTGTGACTTGCGATTTGATGGTTTTCATCGAACATACGCCTGAAGCCATGTTAATCCTTTTAATTACTCACTTGGAAAGGTAGAAACTTACTTCACTAAAGCTGGCCACGGCGTACTAGCATCGTCGATTTGCCCCTTTCCTAGAAACCCACCAAATTAGCTTCTATACCTCCTGTTCTTGAAGGTGTAGACGACAGATCAGACACATACCATTATTATTACCAGTGACGAAGAACGTAGCACTTGCATTATATTGCTTTAATAAATCCAAAATATGGCTTGTGAAGATGTACGGCCCATCATCAAAAGTGAGAGCCACATCTCCTGCCACAGAACAATCATAAATACCGCTTGAGCCATAGAGGACGCTGCCGAGTTTGGTCCGTGGAATGGATGATGTGTTAGTCCCAGACGGTATAGTATTGGCATCACAAGCGGGTCCAAAGTTGAATTGGCAGTCGGGAGCTTTGCAGAAGTCTAGATTGCACATTAGCCAAGTCCTGAAAGGCACATAGGAAAAGCAATACCTGGACCATTTCCGCAGAACCCTGCTAGAGAACAGCACTCTCCTGCTCCACAGCTTCCTTTACCAGGGCCACATTCTCCTCCAAGTGTACCAGATCCCCCTGTAGGAGTTCCCCCGCCACCCGCAGCCGTAGTATTGCAAGTCCCAAATGCCGACTGACAACCTCCTGATGCCAAGCAATAGGCATCCGTTGAACCACAAAATCCGTTGACTGAGCAGCAAGGGAGATTGGTGGGACATGTATAGGCGTTCGATTTGCCTCCTGTTCCATTGGTACCGCATGTATTATCTGGTGAGACGGCTCTCCTCAAAGGCATATCCACAACTCCAGCGATGGCAACCCTAAGCCCGCAGGCTAGAATAGCCGTTGTTGAAGAGAGACGCATTGTGGTTATCCTTAAAATTCCCTGAGGATGGAGGAGACCGAGAAATTTGTGTATTAGAAGCCGTACAGGATAAACAAAGCGAACGTGTCGAGTCAACGAAAGTGAGTTCTAGAGGTGAACCTCAAAGCCAAAAGCCAAAAGATAAAGCAAAAGGGGGCAGAGGAAAGAGCTTTACTAAATTACATAAATGCAAATGAAGTACACACAGACACCCACCGTTCGTCATCCATGGTCTGGAACTCACCACATCAATCACACTGGAATGCATGCGAACATCTCAAAAAAGAATCACGAAACAACTAAGCCGTACACGAGCCTGCGACAGAACTCCACAAATGATCGACAACACGCTCATGCCTGCTGTCCATCACTTGGATTCCCGCCTTTCTCTACCATCGCCACGGAGAATGACACAGATCCTGTAACGCGCATTGAAGGCCAAAGTGAGCTTTAGCGAACTAGATCAGAATGTCACTTCTACTGTGCGGCTACCGAGGTTTCAAACCTCCTTGATGCACATCTGAACATGCACACCATCTACCGGCCAATGCTTGCTGAAGAGAAAGCCGCATGTTTAACTGCAAGACCTGCTGTTCATCTTATCCGGCTATGCTTGGCGATCTCTAAGCGACGTCTCGTCCAGATTGAGAAGGATCTGGGTCTTCGTTTTCGCTTTGCAGCACGCAGGAGACCTGCTTTTTGTGTGTTTATGCCCTCGTAGGAGGCGTGTTTATGCTTTGCAAGCAACTCGAAGGATTTGGAAAGGAAACCTTCTTTCGAGGTCGTGACTGCCCACGTGACAAGAGAATGTGAGCTTTATTGTGATTTTTCTCTGTTGCACATCGCGATTTTTTCAAACGTGCTTTGAACGTGTTTCACGCGTGGAACAGGAGATTTCTACAGCTCAAGATTGGGTGAGAATTTAGAAACGGCTATTTTGAGGGTACGCTACGCCGCGGAAAGTGGGCACGGGTTGGTTCGGAGTAATTGTTTGGGTCCGCACGGGAGATCCTCGCTTTTCATCTTGCCTCTGGGACCGATTCTCGTTTTGATCTTCATATTGCACAACCAACTGTCGAACTGCCTATGATGATACGCAATATTATTAGTCCTTTCAAATCTTGGAGTTGGCGAAATTGCAGATGTAGGCAAGCTGCAAGATACATTTTCCCAAGATTAGCAATTCCGAGCTACGTTTCTTGTGTGGTGCGACTCGAGTACTATGAGAATAGAACTCATTTGCAATCTCGTTAATGGTCGATGATAATTTAGTACGAAATCTCGGGTCTTTCCCAAGAAACCACATAATTGGTTGATCTTATGTCTGGGAAGATAGTAGCATTGTTCTACTTATGAGAATACAAGAGGTCTGTCTAGTGAGCCATATTAGAAGTTTTTGCAAACGCCAACAAAAATGCCAGCGCCAAAATTACATGCGATTAAACTGTATCCACGACAAAATGTGTTCTCGAGACATATTTCAAGGACGACCTTTACAATGCTAATGCCAACCCCAGGAATCCCACTACTCCAAAAATACCCGCTGCAATAACTCCTGTCGGTTGAGCTCCAGCTTTGCTCGTGCTAGTCGCGCCACCAGCTCCAGCTCCAGCAGATGACGGCGCTGGTGCAGCTGCAGAGCTCTTTGTGATCGGTCCGCCAGAAAGTGCTGTATCGCTCGTAGCCACGGTAGGTTTTCCAGTCGAAACGGTCACGTTCGAAACCGTGCCATTGCTCGCCGACACATCAGTGGGTTCCACTACACTACCAGTACCCGTTGCCGTCACATATGAGCCTGTTGCGTACGGTCCAGAGATGCCGATTTGCGATTCGAGCGCAATGAGCGTTTGGAGCTTGGGGAAGATGTTGATCAGGTAGGACTGTGCTGCTGGTGAGAGAATGGAGAACCAAGATGGGAGATTGCCACTAGCGATTTGCGATTGGATTTCGGCGAATGCTGTGGGGTTTGAGAGGGCGGTTTGGACTGAGGTGGGGACTTTTTGGAGTTCGGACTCGACGCTCGCTGGGGCATCTGTGATCTCAGCGGCGATGGAAGTGATTGAAGATGCTATCGCGACTGGACTTCAAAGAAGTTAGAACAGTTGAAAGGGGCAACGAATGGTATAGATCATACTCTTGGCGTCTGTGAAAATTGTTCGAAGCGAAGGACAGAGCAAAAAGGCTCGCTGCGGTAAAGACTGAAGTGCGCATTTTGGATTACTTGAATTGAAATTGACTTGAATAAATAAAAGGAGAGGAATTGTTCGAATTCAAGGGTTCGTGAAGTAAAGAAAGCGAACGAGTGCAAGAGAGAAACGCAGCAAACAAAGAGATGGAACCCAGCGTAATATGACAGGAAAACGCCCCCGAATAACACAAACCAATCTCAGAGCTGAGCTGAGGCTAAAATATTGCTGAGTACGCGAGGACGTACGATTTTAGATGTAGAACAGAATTATTCAGCGCCATCCATTGTGAATAAGCTCCTGATAGGACACGATCCTTCAGGTGTTTCAGGCATGTCCCGATTGTGATGCTTCATGGGGTATGGAGTAGTAGTGGTACTCATAGGATCGATTTGCTTAAATCCTACAGTGTGAGATCAACTGACGGGGTCGTAAAGACTTAGAGTACGAGATGTTAGTCATGATTGGATGCAAGACAAATATTGCAGAGACTACAAAGTACGCAGTCTTGTGCGGCATTTTGTGCTCAAGTTGCGCGTCGAAAGCGGCGCAGTAAATTTGCAAAATGGCAACTGTGAGGGCTTGTGTTCGAGATATGCATGGATGCATAATAATGTTGTGGAACGTAACGCTGGGGCTGGAGTAGCTGAATGAGCTGAAGGAGAAGCGAGATCGGGAAACCAACCATCTATCAGACAGAGAACATCAACAAAAGTAGTCGAGGCGGAGAATCGAAGGCAGAATATAAGGTTGGAAGTTTCATAACTTGCGATCCTTAGGCATACAGATTGACCAGTTTATGATCGCGGCTACACGCCTACAACCCCTGCTGTTTGCCGCCAAAGGCGAAGAATAACTCCTTGAACTTGGGACAGAATTATAAAGACAGTATACTGAACTATTCCCTAGTATATATCCTGGTAATAAGATTACCGATGGGATGGTGTTCACTCTATTGCTTTTTGCCCTCTAAATCAGTGAAGAACTCGTATCTGAAGCCAGAACTAGCATCGTTGAATCTGAGCTTCTTGTCGATGCCCGCAATCTTTTTCAAGTCCTCGACGTCGAGTTTGAAGTCACCTTCAAGATTTTGTTGGATTCGTGACGGAGTCTTTGATTTAGGAATGACACTGTGGCCTGATGCAATACCCCAAGCTAGAGCAACTTGAGCTCCGGTCTTGTTGTGCTTCTTGCCAATCTCAACCAGAACTGGGTCATCCTACTCATGAGTCACTACAATCATTCTTGCTGGCATATATAGATTCAAGTCTTACCATTAATTTTCCCATGTTTTTCCCAGAATCGTAAATCTCGTTCTGGTTACCAAACGGAGAATATTGTGTGATATGGATGCCCTTACTCTTGTTGAATTCGCAGAAGTCTTTTTGTTGTAGCCATGGATGTAGTTCAAGTTGATGTGCAGCAGGAACTATATCTGTTTCCTTCAAAAGATGCTCTAGCTCAGCTCTGGAGAAGTTAGAAATGCCGATTGCCTTCGTTTTGCCAGTCTTGATCAATTTCTCCATGGCTCTGTAGGTATCAACATATGAGATATCCTCAGTCTGCATTTTCCCATTCTTTTTTGGCATCTTTTCTGACCCTGGTTTGAATGCAGATGGCCAGTGCATCAGGTAGAGATCAACGTAGTCCGTTTCAAGGTCCTTGAGGGATTGATCGAGAGCAGGTTCGACATCCTCTGGTCTGTGACTATTATTCCATAGCTTGGTGGTAATGAATAAGTCCGAACGTGGAACTTTGCTTTTATTTATAGCAGCTGCTATCATGGGCTCTGTTCCATAAACTGCGAAGAAAATTAGTAGTAATAGTGTTAAGATGAGGGGGATGACTTACTAGCGGCACCATCAATGTGTCGGAAGCCTGCTCTCAGTGCTTCCAAAACTGCTTTTTCCTGATCGTCCTTGTCTTGCCATGTCCCAAATCCAATGGCAGGGATAGAGGCTCCTGTGTTTAGCTTGTGGTGTGTGGCTGAAGACATATTGCGATGCTGTTTTTGAATCTGTGAAGAAATTTGGTTGATTCTTGAGGTAGCTGTTGCAAATTGTGAAGGTCGAGTCCGAGCAAACATGATCAAATATGAAAGCAAAAAATGTGTCGAGTTTGATTTCTCCTCTGTTGTAGCTCTCCGGGTTCTCGTTACGCTAGTTACTAAATGACGTCGAGACTAGTATTTGCAATAGACAACAACAGACTTATTGACGAACACAGTATCATAGAATTACAAAATATCTCCATACCTGCAGGGCAGTTAATGCCGTAATCGATTGCCTTTACAAAGCTTCTGCGAAAGTGATCAGAAAGTCCAAGCAGATAAATGCATAACGAAAGCTGTTTTATTGACCACTCTCAGTAACGCCGGCAATCGTGCTATGGCTACGGTACTCGTAATTTTCTGTTAAAATGTTTCTAATACTTAGTCCGGAGTGTAGCTAAGTAGCATACTTTTGAGCTTTTGTAGGAGTTCAACCTTTAGAAATTAAGGCTCATCAGCTGAGTGAAATGATGTGGTGATGAAAGTAAAGCTATAATTCATGCTATTATTGTTCACCAGTAACCACTGTTTATTTCAGGAAGGGTGAATCACCGGAGAAGAAATATGTCTCCACTGAATACGATGTTCTGAGGCTAAGTTTACTCCGTAAGATATCAAATTTCCAGCAGTCATGTTCGGACAGCGCGTCCAAGGATTTTACATCTTAGCACGTTGCTGCTGGGCTCTTGGATTTCTGGGCATCCCTAGATGACGAAGCCTGCCAATATCTTACTCCGTTGTCCGTAACAAATTCAGCCCCGCTATTATCGAATGAGGCTAGTTACATACGGCAGTTCAGAGCCAAACTCCGAGCTTCTCGTCTTGGATACCTTACACACGAATATAGTAACTCCATGATTGTTCGTCGGGAAAACCTAAGGTTAAGGATAGGAATGATAAGTTTAGTCGGAATGAGAAAAAAGTAGGTTGTGATGTGTTGCTTTGCACTGGATATTACCGTGTTTGGCTAGCTTCATTCGGTTTAGCAGAATCTATATTTGATATACTTTGTAGGTGGAGGCACCAATTCATTTATCCCCTGGCTACAAGACTCCAAGAGACGTCCTCTACGGCATTTAAATCGTTAATCAGATGGTTAGCACTCCGAAAGTAGAATTGAGCCGTTTTACAAAGATTGAGAGTGAAGATTGCTCAAGAGCAGTCCAGCGCACCCCGGAGTTTGGTAAATAGCGATGTCTCTAGTCATCTGAAGCAAGCGCGTCTGAAGTTTGAGCTCTGAAAGGGTCACTGCCACACTTTCCCAGCCGTCGTCGATCAGCCACTCTGCCGCGCCGAAGTCTTGCAAGTACTAAGCTTAACATAGTTAGAGGGCACGCGAGAGAATACCGAACGCGATCGGTGCAGCCACTCACAGCTCACGTTGATGACATTTTGTGGCCAAAGGCTGCGCATTACGAGAGCCGCCCTGTCTCACATCTCCAAAAGTCTTGGGTCTTGTTATTGGATTCGGGGGGCGGGTACTCTTACGAAAGTAGGTTGCGCCATGAATGAGAGGAGCTGACACTGCAGAATATTCTTGGATACTTCTGGCACTCAAAGCCAACCTAGAACATCCTTTGTCCAACATTGACCCCCAAGGTCCGTTTCTCAGCCTCAACCTGTTGATGAACACAAGAGAATCCTCCTCATCCACGCTCTCCCTCCTCATCCTCTCATTATGCGATCCGGAATGAGATCTCGAGGCCATCCTGGCCGAATATCAATTGCGCTCGTTGCTAGTTATGTCGTTGACTGGATTGTCATCGCTGGCGCGGCTGGAGTTGGAGCTGCTCTTGCAAACATCACCCCAAACATGCGACCTTTCTCGCTCATCAACCCCGAAATCAGCCATCCCTTCGTCGAACATGAAAAGGTTACAACCATCACATTAGGCATAGTCGCCTGCGTGGCGCCAGCTGCCATCATTTTCCTCGTTTCCCTTCTCCTGGTTCCGGGACCGACGGTATCAAAAACAACACCGAAAGCTCTCATATGGCGGAGAAAGTTGTGGGAATGGCATACTGGCTGGATAGGATTGGCATTATCTCTGGCATCAGCCTTCCTGATAACCCAGGGTATGAAGAATCTCTTCGGCAAACCACGACCAGATCTCCTATCGCGCTGCCAACCAGACATCGCCAATATCGATCTGTATCGAACGGGTGGTTTCAATGCCACGTTTGGTGGTTATCCAGTCCTCGTAAATGCTGGAATCTGCAAAAATCCAGACAAGGATATATTGGACGATGGCTTCCGCAGTTATCCTTCCGGCCATGCGTCGTTCGCTTCCGCTGGTTTAGTCTATTTCAGTCTCTATCTGGCCTCGAAGTTAGGCATCTATATTCCGTATTTGTCTCCGCGATCTTATAACGCCGACGAATCTCATTTGTCCGCCTTCCCATCTCGCAGCGCTCCTAAAGTGTCACGGAGCGTAGGCACTGCTACAGGTTCAGAAGACATAGAATCTACCGGCCACAATGATGCGATTATCGCGGCTCGGAACGAAGCTGCGGCGCCCCCAGTCTACCTTCTTGCCATCGCAATCATCCCCTGGTTCGCTTCCATCTACATTGCCTCAACACGGTGGTCCGATTTCAGGCATCATGGTTTTGATATTCTATTTGGATATTTCATTGGATTGGTCACCGCCATCTTCGCCTTCAGATATTACCATTTACCTCTCAGACAAGGCGCCGGATGGTCATGGGGCCCACGAAGCAGCTCCAGGAGTTTCTGGGCAGGGATTGGTGTTGGGAACTACGCTGGCAGTGGTAGTAGAGTTACGGAAGGTCCAGTGATGCGACAAGCGGACGTGGAAGGGGCAGGAATAGACCCTCCAGAGAGACACGATACCAACGATGTGGGTGCCAATGGAAAGAGAACGGATACAATCTAGGATTGTTGTATTAACATATATGGTAGGATCATATCGAGTTGCTTTCTATGGGTCAACGACAATCTGCAGAAGAACATAATCAGGCACAAAATGCCATTGGGCGCGCTACGTAATGTTATTGGGAGGAGTTAATGTTTTTGTTTGCGGATATTGGCTCGATTTACACTCTAAAAATGTAAAGTAGTCGGAATTGACGATAGGTTGTGGACCATATAGGAACGTTCACCACAATGCAGCTCTGCGGATCCGGGGCTTAGTTGAAGACTACCTCTGTTCGATGGCAAGTGAGGTACTGTGAAGGGAGCAAAGGCATACGACTGAGGGTGCCGAGATGATGTATGATACCACGAATATGCCAGCATTTGTGGCGTTCTTTATAATGGCCTTGGAAATAGCGAATTGAAGAAAAAGCCACTTCTCAATCGCGCCCACGATTAATGGTGTATAAGCGACAATCCTTGAGGACAAACAACTAACAACTCCCTTGAATAACTTGGAAGTCTAAAATCGTTATGGTATTCCTGTCGTTTGTAGCAGGAAGTTTTCCCAAGGCAAAATGAAAGAGAATGCCTTGTTGCAGTATGGATTAGACTGAAGAAGAAATAATCTAGAGTCAAAGGTCTCAGAGATCCCTTCTCGAACCTTTGGCCTTCCCAGAGTTCTTGCATAGAATTGAATGCTGATAATCTTCAACTCATTGACAGAACGGTTGAAATGCTCATTTACCCTCTAGGTCTTTGAAATCGCTGTCGGAGGCAATCGTCCTTGAATTCTGGTCAATTACCAAATTACAAAATGAGAACTTCCACGGTGACTTCAGATTGTGGAAAATATCTTTTTCACAAAAAGATGGAGTTTCTTAGGGTCCTCGTATTCTAAAGGACTTTAGCTGTTTTGACGTACCGTCGACACATTATCGATTGATCTCGCATTTGAAAGGCATCAAGCGAAAGTGGATACTGAGTCAATGAACGACACGCGATACAAAGGAAGACCGCTGTTCTCGGAAATTTATGAAAAATCATTCATGTTCGAGCCATGTATATTCCAGTTACCGCCTTTGCTACTCGTACCGACAGGACAGAAATACTCGAAACGGTCGTAAAGGGACTGACGAACTGCGCTAGTCCTAAAGCAGGCATAGAGTCCCGACATCGTTTGCTGCTCTCTGGCTTATCAGCTCCTTATCCAGCCAACCCACCAGTAGCTCATATGCCACAGCGCTCTCGGCGGCGTCACGAAAGCTATTGAGGGGTTCTAGTTAAGTGGCTGGCCCATGAGTATTCACAGCTTCACATAATGGATTGTGGTTTGCCTTTATCCCACTGCTGGCTCTTTCCCGATTGATACAGGAAGTCCCCAATCGATTGCTATATGTACTGACCTCCTCTCCTTCAACTAATCATTCTCATTGCGTTTCTCATCTGCTATAGTAGCCATCTATTGCTATTCTATAGTTGTCACCCTTTCTGCAAGACAACCTGATCACAATGGCTCTCGACAGACTCAAGTCCGTTGCCCAACATGTTACTGGCACCAGCCCCCCACCACATCCATTCGATCCGCTCAGCAATGCCGAAATCGAGACTGCTGTTCAAATCATTAGAAAGGAACATGGTCAAGCCCATTACAATGCCATCACACTCAAGGAGCCTGCGAAGAAGGAGATGCTGAAGTGGCTAGAGAACCCATCACTACCCAGACCAACACGGATAGCGGATGTGGTTCTCGTTGCGCCTGGTGGTAAAGTCATTGAAGGCTGGGTGAATTTGAGAACCGAAAGGATCACTAAATGGGTCTCTCTAGAAGGTGTACAGCCTTTGGTATGTTGCAAATTCTCAAGAAGTGGTTATCGTACAGTTTGACTAAACTCTCCTCAGATTACAATGGAGGATCTACAAATTGTTGAGCACGTTGTACGAAAAGACCCCAAAGTCATCGAGCAATGCATAATTAGCGGCATTCCGGCGGAAGATATGCACAAAGTCTATTGCGATCGTAGGTTGGAGAATATTCTTCTTATGCCTCAGGGCTAATACCGTATAGCTTGGACAATTGGATACGACCATCGATTTGGGAGCAATGTCAGATTGCAACAAGCTCTCATGTACTACCGACCACATGTCGACGATAGTCAGTATTCTTTCCCGCTCGACTTCTGCCCTATCTTCGATGCTGGAAAGCAAGAAATCATCCACATCGATATCCCAGAGATTCGACGACCTGTCAACAAAGCCAAGCCAAACAATTACCACGTTGATTTCATTGAGAAGGAAGGTGGTTACAGGACTGATATCAAGCCTATCAATATCACACAACCAGAAGGTGTTTCTTTCAAAGTCGAGGGACGAGTACTCGACTGGCAAAACTGGAAAGTTCATGTTGGATTTAACTACAAGGAGGGAATTGTGCTCAACAACATCACATTCAATGACAAGGGAATTGTTCGCCCGGTTTTCTACAGGCTCTCTCTTGCAGAGATGGTTGTGCCTTACGGAAATCCCGAGCACCCACACCAAAGGAAGCATGCTTTCGATCTTGGAGAGTATGGTGGTGGTTACATGACCAACAGTTTGTCTTTGGGATGTGACTGCAAAGGCGCTATTCATTACATGGACGCAGCGTTTGTCAACCGAGCCGGAGAGAGCACAACTATCAAAAACGCCATTTGCATACACGAAGAAGATGCTGGTATTTTGTTCAAGCACACAGATTTCCGTGATGAGTCCGTCATCGTCACCCGAGGGCGCAAGCTCATCATATCTCAAATATTTACAGCCGCGAACTACGAGTACTGTATTTACTGGATCTTCCACCAAGATGGTACAGTGCAATTGGAAATTAAGCTCACGGGTATCTTAAACACCTACGCGATGAACCCTGGAGAGGATACCAAGGGCTGGGGAACAGAAGTCTACCCAGGTGTCAATGCACACAATCATCAGCATCTTTTCTGCTTGCGAATTGACCCAAATATTGATGGATCCAACAATACAATTGTCCAGGTTGATGCCACTCCTGGAGAAGGCGAAGTAGGAAGCAAGGAGAACCCCTACGGCAATGCCTTCTATGCCAAGAGAACACCATACAAGACAGTAAAGGAAGCAACCAGCGACTACAATGGTGCGACATCTCGAACTTGGGACATGTGCAATATGAATAAGCTCAACCCACACAGCCACAAGCCGGTTTCTTATAAGCTGGTTAGTCGAGAAGTACCAGGGCTATTACCAAAAGAAGGTTCACTGGTCTGGAAGAGAGCAGGATTTGCCAGACATGCTGTCCACGTCACCAAGTGTAAGGAAATGAAATTCTCGAGCCTATACCTAACTAACAATCTCTAGATGATGACGAACAACTATACCCAGCCGGACGCCACGTCCCCCAAACTTCCGGTGAACCATCTCGTGGTATCCCAGAGTGGATAGAGAATGGTGATGCCTCAATCGACAACACTGATGTCGTCCTCTGGCATACTTTTGGCATAACACATTTCCCAGCACCAGAAGATTTCCCTGTCATGCCTGCAGAGCCAATGACATTACTCCTCCGGCCAAGAAATTTTTTCGCCAAGAATCCCGTTCTGGATGTGCCACCCAGCTATTGCAGTACCCCAAGTCAGATCGCAAGCAAAAGCAAGGTGCTCAACGCTGCGGATAAAATGTCGCAATTGATTGTTTCTCCTGGTGGTGCTGAATGTTGTAAAAAGTAGGCTAGCATCTTGTATGGCGTTTTGGGGCTTGGTTCATACTTTTAAGCAAGAAGATTTTCTTGCACATATTTTGGCTCCTAAGACTGGGATAACTTAACTGCATTACCTAGTTATGAATAATGAAGTTTACAAATTCTTATAGGAAGCATTCAAATTTACCTACACTTGCTCGCAGATACAGTTGACTTTCCTAATACTTATTGTCATCTTGGAACGCTACTCATCCGCAAAACGATCGATGTACCTTTCTTTCGTAATGAATTTCAGAGTGTACAGCTATGCATTCTACGTAGACGAAGATGTCGAGATCCTTAGTTCTCGAAACAATTCATCGAGGCCATTCTCCGTATGTTTAGGGAACCAGGCTTCATGTTCTCGAGCGTGTAGTTTAATCGATTAAGTTAAGAAAGATAATAGTGAGACTTAGGATATTTTCTGCATGTATGAAGTTAGCGTCAGTCTAGTGTCAACAACATTGCTTTAGACATCTGCTTCCAAGGGCCTTAGGTAAACAGCTTTCGTGGTGGAGGTCTAATCTATCAGCCTGTGGGATTATCAGACGATTTGTAAGCCTTCTTGTATTGAATGAATATTACTCATAAAGTAAATCAACACTCTTCAAATTGAAACTTTGTCCACAGACGCTGTCTTGTCACTGACTGTTATTCTTCATCATGGAATCAAGTAAAGGACAATATTGAATTTAGTAAATAGCTAGCTAGACAAAGGGAATGTACTAAAGAATTCTCGACCCAGACTAACCCTCAACTCTATCAGGAAAAGAAAGTTCCAAGACCACCAGATTCGACTCCAGCACAGCAGCAGCGCCACAAAAGACATTTTACCAAGCTCCATCCCCTAGATTAATCAAGAATCGAAGAAGGAAAACAAAACATTGCCAACAAAGGGAAGTCTCAAAATCGCCCCCAAGCCACAAACTTGCTCATCTCGCTTAAGTACCGCTTCAGAATCATAAACTTAAGCATATTGTCGGGGGAGGCCTTTAGTTGATACACTTGAAGGAGGAGACCTTGCCCTCGTAGACTGGATAGCCGGGCTTGTTGACCTCGGTGAATTCACCATTGCAGTTGGCGAGAGGATAGACCCAGCAGGACTTTGCGTCCGAAGCCTTCATGTCGATGGAACCAACACCTTGGCTGTAGGGAGCACCCAAGTTGTAGCATTGGCCCATATTGCCATAGGTGTCGGCGGAGATGACGCCCAAGAAGAACCAGGCGACCTCAAAGACGGCGAGTTTGCTAGGGAATGGTTAGTAGGAGATAATTAAGTGATTGAGAGAGTTGGAGTCACGAACTTTGGAGCGGAGGCGGACTGTTGAGTGACAGCACTTTGACCAACATCGCGAGCCTCGACTTGGGTGGGGGCAGCGGTGACTTGACCAGTGATGGCAAGGATGGCCGAGACGGCAGCGACAAATGAGGTGGTGAATTGCATATTGAAGGTTGTTGATTGGTTGCTTTGAAAGCTGTTGTGGAGAAAGATGTGTGAATGGTGTTGTGAGTTTGTGAGTGGCTGTTGTCTGTGTCCGATTGCTGTTGCTTGTGGATGAGGATGAAGATCGGAATATGAGGTGGTCGACCGCGGACTCTTATACACGATAGGAAATCTGGTTATACAGAAGGCGGCCTTAGATTTTTTGTGATATAAAGCGTATATCCCGCACCAGAGATGGAGATGGAGAGAGGAAGTGTTACTAGTCTTGACTAGCAGTCACTTCATTGAGAGATTCTTCGACGGTTTTCGTTACAATTGATGAGATTGCGAGTCAGAGAAACATCGACAATGAGGTTGGTGATGCATTCTCAACACCGACAAAGTTCCACAGATGCCGAAGTCGAGGTGATGGTATGAGGGATGATGTTGAGATGCGAGTCAGAATCCAAAGCAAATTTGAAACTGGCAATTGCTTCGTCAGGCTCGGAATTACTCACAGATACGAATATAACTCATGGTGAGATACGAGAAGGTTGCTTGTCGTCGATACTTGCTGACCAGGTGAAGTACAGAGGAGGATTACGAGTCAGGACAATGAGCGATATCGAAGTTATGAATACCCTCACTAGATCGATCTTGGAGCGTAGAGATACCTGTGCGAGGAGAGCAGGCAAACTTACTTCTCCTGCATATGGTAAAATTGGAAACGCTGAGAACGCGAGTCAAGGTACATCTACGAACGATGGAAGGGCGAAGGATTAGTAGCAATCGATCACATTCGGTCAGAAATGACTCTCGAGGTATGATGGAGGACTGCTTCCAAAATTCTCTTTGAGTGAACTAACGAAGTAGAGGATGATTTACAGAAAAGTGGCCAGTAAAACTGATTCGAGGTTTAACGAGCGTTTTCCGACCAGGCGTAATCTCACCAGACTCTCGATGTCGTTCTCTTAGATCACAGAACAAGCTTAGCGAGACTGAACACGGCCGATGTTCCGAATTGCGTTCGAAAAACGTTACCCATAGAGCGTAAAGCACTCATATATTCATAGTGATCGATGACTCGTGGGGCGTACGGCATATCAAGTTTCGAAGGGCTTCAAAACTTGGTCTTGCGGTGCCAAATCTTCTACTTGTGGAGGTTTTCAGCAAGAAAGATCCCCCCCCAAACCCTGAAAGAACTAGCATACTCCAGTCTGTGTCGAATCAAATTACTAGCAATCATCTAAATGGGAAACCCTAATCTTTAAGGCCATCAACTTCAGCTACCTAAAAAAGCCACAGGCTAGGCTAAGCATAAGGAGGTGATTCTGAATCTCTTTAAATCAGGTTCGAGCGTATGTGATGCTTTTCTATTCGTGATACTTTTGAACCGTTTTGTATCGTTACAGGCCTTGTGTCTGAAATAACATGTATCATTCAAGCTCATATTTTCCTCGGCGCTACAGAACCCAAACTTGTTCATCGTCTATCATCCACTGGCTACTAACTGACACCGCAAGCAAGATTTGCCTGCAAGTGAAGCGACTGTTCTAGAATTCTCTCGTTGCAGGTATGCGGCTACCATGATCGAATCTCACCAGAAGCCGGTAAAAGAAAGATCCGAGATTCTAGAAATCCCTCTGTACCAAAAGACATTTTTCCTATAGTAACCACGGAACGATCGGAGAAAATAATAACGCGAACATGATGTGGCAGGTAACACCCGAGATCTCAGCAGACGCTGTCCCAGGAAATCGAGCTTGGTGACTGCTGATCTACTGTGTCACTTTGAATCCTGCCTGCACTGAACAATGACATCCGCTGTCCTTGCAGAGAGGTTTCGCGAGTCAGTATACCGGTTCAATGGCAATATGGGATATCTGATAGAAGTACAGAGTACGAGAGTTCGGAATTGAAGTACTCCGGGCCACCGTCGATGCCCTGCTTAATTTGCCCCAAGATTATATACACTGGTCACCTTCCTATCTATGTTAATGGTGTCAGATCCATCAATTTCTCCATATTGACTTGCATCTCCGTGAAAATCCTGATTGCCTAAATCCCCTATTAGCATTTCCCCACGCATCTCCGCCCTCAGTCTCTCACACAGGAAGAATCTGCACTTACATCATCCAACTTCCTCGCGCCCTCACCCCCGGCACTCTTTTCAAAAGCCGTCTTCCACCCCTCCTCATCATCCCCGAAGCTCATCTCCTCCAGCACGTTAAACTCCTCCGGCGCCTTCTGAAACAAGCTCACCGTCTTGTTTTCACTCGCAGCCATCACCGCCAACCCCCTCAACAACGGCGGACTCACCGTAATATGATGCACCCCCGCCAGCATCATAACCTCCTGCGTGCTCGTCAAACTCGCTGGTAAAACCTGCGTCTTCTGTCCATAGGCCTCATAATACCGTTGCGCCTCGAGACACAGCGCGAAGGCTTTGTTCGTATCTTCGAAAGAAGTATCAAAATGGACGCGTAGTTCGTTGACATAGGGCGCGATATAGTGAGCGCCTACTTCACCGGCGAGAGCGTACTGTTCCGGGACGAAGAGCGTGGTGGCGAGGGTGGTGATTTGGAAATCACGCTCGAGGGTCTGGATGGCGCGGAGGCCGGACCAGGTGGAGGGAATTTTTATGCAGATACGCTTGCTATCGAAGGAGGGGTCTAGCATTTGAAAGAGAGTGATAATTCCTGTTTATGTGAGTGTCAAGTCATGTGAGATTGTGAGAGTGAGAGGGGAAGAGAGCATACGCTTGGCGTTTTCGACGGTTTTGGGGGTGTTATGGGAATGAATTGTGTTTGTTTGGATGTGGACGAACCCGGTAATGTAGGGCACGATTCGAAGTTGGAGTTTGATCATCTTGAGGCTCATCAGTATCACATCTTTTTGGGCAGCTTATAGGTGCACTTACAGCAATTTCGCCTGCTAACTCTCGAATAGAAAACACATCGGTCACGAAATCCTTGGAGTATTTCTCTGCTGCGGCAACAGACTCCTGAATCAGAGCCTTGTTCTCGGGCTTCGACAGTTCGCCGAACGCGATGGCCTTGCGGTTTGTTAGCAGAGGAATGCCTCTGTTGAGGTAGTAGAGTTTTACTTGATTAGAGGTACAATCAACAAATGGACCGAGTGTCTTCGGAACTGAAATCTATCAGCAATTGATAGTAATCAGTGGACAGAGTTCAACAACACACTTTCCACATCCATAGTATCACAATCTACAATCGTCTGTGACTGCAACAACTGCAGCATAGTTTGAGAATTTGGGCCCATGTTTGCTTGTATATACACCTTTATAAGTATGTCAGATTTCACAACACACTTTATTTTCCTATTTCAGCTGTATTTGACTTTTTCGTTCTGCAGTTCACAAAAAAATGAAATTTAAAACTTGTAGGAATTCAAGCAGAGATGCGAGAGGAGATGAAGGTTTGTCTGTTGGCGTATTGCGGGGCGTGGTATGTTTCCCGCATTTCTCCCCCACTTGTGGAAGGTATCACGAGGCCAATCCCTATTCCCATTGGATAAAGAGTGCTAGCTTCGCTTGACTTGCCTCATTTCAAGCCACTTTCGCCAATCTTCGAGAGGACGAAAAGAAGCCCTAGCGTAATGTTCTTCTTCATAGCTACAATTGACAATCTTCTTCTCTATGAAAGAACCATCAAAGCGACAAGAATAGTATCAGCCAAAATATCGAGGAAGTCAATGTTCCCTGTTAACTCGTTGCTAGCTACATGAGCCACACCTAGCAATAATGATATAAACATTATAGAGCGCTTGGGGAAACGGTACTAATATGTACCCCCGTGATAATCCAAAATCGCTCTCGGTCTCATAATCCAATGACCGTTATTCGTATGGCTTTTCAGCCATGAACCCAAAACTCCAATTCCCAATGCTAACAAGCCTCCTTTTATGAACTCCTTTCCCCCAAGCCGCCTACCCCAATCGCTACCTTGTATGTATGCATGAAATCTATGTACAAACGTTCTTCGGAGACAGTCTCAGTCGATAATCATCCACCATAAGGTGCCGGCGAATATGCACAGCACTATTGCAGTGAGGAACCCTGCTCCAACTCGACCCCCCTTCGAGCTTCCATGGTTGTCAAGTTCGATTGTATCCCCACTTCCTCCAGCTGAATAGTCGCCTTTACTTGTCCCCCCAGTGTCATTGGTGACTGGCGCTCGCGATTGACCAATGAGATTACTCTGAACAACCTCAAGTGCGGCCATTTGTTGACCAACTCCGTAGGAGCCATCCCAAGTTGTATTCTGGGACCATTTCATGCCACAGGTTCTTCCGTTGTCACCCCCACCACATTGTTGTGCAGCGGCAACAGCGCTAGGTTTTAGACGAGCCATTATTGCGTCGTAGGTGAAAGGAGCCGCTTTCGTGGTTGCCGCCATCCATCTCGCAAGATATGCCTTAAAGGACTGCTGGTCAACGTTACACCTGTTGACGTTTTCACACGCAACTTCAAACATGACGCCGCTATCAGCTGTGAAAAACACATCTGTAGCATTAAGCAATGCTTGAGTTCGCTGTTCCCAGATCGCTGAGCCATTGGTAAAGTTATACATCGTGGCGGCTCCTAGAAGCATTGCTCCAGCATTATAGGTCCATTGAATGCGGTTCTGACGCGTACAGTTGATAACATCATCGGCTCCATCATAGACATAATAGTTCTCGTCAATAAGCTTGATTGACATCATCCAATCCCAGGTCTTCTCGGCCCAGTCTGAATACGTAGTATTGCCGGTGTATCGCGCTAAACGAGCACCAAGGTTGAAGAAGCACCCATTGGAAATGGAATTCTTGTAGTTGTAGCCATTATTGAATGGGAAAATCTGCCACTTAAGACCACCACCGCAAGTCGTTGGATCCCAACGCGGCGCTTGTGTATTGAAGACAGCTTGAGCTAGGGCAAGCCATTGTGGTCGATTCTCTGGAGGATTGGGAAAATTTAGTTCTGCAGCAGACATTGCCGCAAGTCCCCAGAAAGCCTGATCATCGTTCCCCTCGGTCTTGGTCTGATTTGGCGTCATATAATCTTGATTAGGACCCACTTGCCAGAGCATCGCCTGGGTTGTGACATCGTTATACGTGGTGTCGCCTGTATAATACCAGTAATCGATCATCGCGCCGAACATTGCTCCAGTCTCCCACCAGTAGTAAGGAGGTGGCAGGTTCCCAGGAATTCCCCCGGTCTTGTTTCCATTGTAATACAGCATCATATCGTGCGCAAGTGTGCCTGCAGCTGTCTTTATGGAGTCTGCAGTGATGTCAGCACATGAACCGGAGAGTGGAATTATTGTCCTTAACCAACCTGGAGAGTCGATTTCTAGCGGTATACACTGTGCAACCTGGGCGCCAGTGATGAGAGTTGTAGCCACAGCTACAAATTGCGAAACCTTCATTATTTGTCAGGCGGAGGACTACTTGGTATTAAAGGATGGGCGCTGTTGTGAGAGTTCAGGTTCAAGTTTCAGGAATTCGGATGTAAAGATATTTTCGATGTGGCTGAAATACAATTCTTTGTCTTCTTCGAATAAGCCTTTCGCCCTATTCTAGAGCGTCGGAGGCGGTATGTCAACGTCCTGGTAACTCGCTGGAGTGGCAAGACGTCATATGTAAAAAGTTTCGGGAGCGGCGGATTCCAAATCCAAAGAAATATTTCCTCCACAACGAGTGACTGGTCCTAGCGAAGGTGACGATCTTGAAGGTTTCTTGGATTTCGTGATTGAAAGATGACAAGAGAAACAAGAGAGACAAGACTTAGGGGAGGAAGAGAAGCAAATGTCTAAAGAGTAGGGGCAGGTGCGATCTTCTTGTGAAGTGGGGAACTCGTGAGCTAAGAGTTCTAACTACTAAGTTAACCCGAGATACGAACCCACCAAATTGGACTCGATCGTATAGCCAAGGGCCGGGCCCTTTTCTAGAAAGCGTTGCTAGCAGCTATTTCGAAGACCAAGGGGACAAATCGTGGTTGAGAAATGTATTCAGAAAGAACTTGCACTGCTAGCGACAGGTAGTATGAGACTTGAAAAGCACTATTCAGTCGCTCTCGTGGCGACATGTTGTGATGCAAATGCACCAACGTTGGGCTACTCATCTGCGTGCATAAAGAAAAGAGGATCTGATCTGATAAGCTTAAGTCGGTGTTTCCGTTCACGGATCGCATTGTTTCGATTACAAGCAGTCCCTGCAAGCAGACAATTCCGAGCACACCGAAAAAGGTGTCATGACATGAGCACGCAAGTGCCCACGCAGGCTCGAATAGGAAATTTGTTTGGTAAGGAGGGTACGGAGGTAAGGAAAGATCGGAAAGAGGCTCGTGAAGTTAAGGTTGTTGGCCCTAGTCTCTGTGGTCAGCGTGTTACCAGTCAGCCCCTGTTGATCAGTGGATCTGTGAAAGAAGAAAATGCACAATAATCTGTATCGTCCGCCGTGTAACCCTACGGCTGAGCACAGTGACCAAGCAGAGCAATTCTGTCAATATTCTCGAGCAGGCTCCATCTCGAGCGCAGCGAGTTACAGCCTCCACGGCAGTAGCCCAGCGGAGCGCCAATGACATAGTGAAGCCTCAAAGAGTACGAGATACTTCAAGACATCGACTAAATCTCACATTTAGGATCTAGTTTGGTCGATGAATATGAAAGGAATAGATTCAGGACCCGTACACGACAAGAAAAAATCAGCTACTTGCCCATTGGATAGAGCTTTGTTCGGCGATGGTGGAAGTAGTCAGCGACCTACCTTACGTTTCTCACTGTTCACTTCGTAGAATAGGATGTCATCAAGGGCCAAGGTTGAATGTACAATATCCCTTGAGAAAGTGGCCGGCTGAGTTGGATCTGGAAGAGATGAGATCATGTGATACATGTGGCGAACACTTGCGTGTGTTTGGCTGGTAAGGTGGCTCAGTGCGCTGACGACCAATACCGAGATGTCTAACAATAGATCCGTACTTAAAGAACCAGCACATTAACTCGTCTGAATTGTCATTTCCAATTGCATGCACTCACTGAATCATTGATCTTTTGTTGTCACATAATCTTCCATTCACAGATTGACGCTCCGTCCCCACTGTTTGAGGTGAATCTTTCAGTTCTCCAAGAGTGTTTCGAGCTGGCCTGCCACCATCTCGCTTGAGACACTGCTTTGGCTGCCGGCCTCCCCAAACCTTCTCATCTCCAATCTAACGACATCCTTCTTCCTCAACAACACTTTGCCACAACAAACATCGCACAACATCCAACCTTCTCAACTACACAAGCACTCAACCAACCTACTACCTCTTCAAACCACATCACAATCACAATGGCTGACTCCCGCGAACCTCAATATGATCCTTATATCCCAAGTGGAGGACAACAGGGCGCTGGCGGAGCTGCTGCTGCACAACAACAACCAGGAAACCAGAGAACGGCTGCCCTACAAGCAGTAAGTATTATAGTTCTTTTACATTTACGACGGAAGCTGCGATGCACGGGTTTGCGATGGCGGATCATTGATATTGAACGACACGAGCTTGCGGCACGCCTGTCCAACATCACGATACGCTCCAGACTTCGGATCCGCCGAAATCAATACATATGGTATATCAGCTCGTGGTCACGGTATGGTGATGCTATCAATTCGAGATGGTGATATCCGCAATAAGGGGACTGCCGCGGAGTGGTTTCAGACATCATGGGTCGCAGAGGGCAAGAGCCAAGACTTCGCGATATCGCGCATCATGCCATATAGCATGAATCCCTTCGAGAATACCTTCAACACACTGGAACAACACCTTCGTTGTCTGGGGCGCCTTAACGATTGATTTATACCATTTTCACATGCTGGGAGACTTGGAAAACAGTTACGAGCGCATGCGCTAACAGTATCTATCTAGCAAATCGATGACACCGTCGGTGTAATGCGCGAGAACATCAATAAGGTTTCCCAGCGTGGCGAACGTCTGGACTCTCTACAAGACAAGACTGATAATCTTGCGGTATCTGCGCAAGGCTTCCGCAGAGGTGCAAACAGAGTCAGAAAGCAAATGTGGTGGAAGGTATAGATACCTTGAGATACAATGTTTCAGAGGCAGTGACTAATCCACTTATAGGACATGAAGATGAGAATGTGCTTGATTATTGGAATCATCATCTTGTTGATTGTTATCATTGTTCCAGCGGGTAAGTTTCAATATCTCCGACCACTCAAGTACCCGTGTTTTGACAGTGCGATAGTCGTGGCTACGAGACCAAAATGAGAGGGTGCTGCGAGATAATAGCTTGCGACGTAAATACGCAAGTATCGAGTGGCAGGGACGAAAGGCTTGTTGGTTTATATTACGAAGTGAGGGTCCACCGGGATATTCGATCCTACTTGCATGCGACACTCGCGGGCTACGAGAAAGCTCGACAAACGAATGGGTAGCGAACAGGAGTTTTATCTGAATTTTACGTTGGTTTCTCGTTTTCAAAGGGCGTCACTTACCGTTGGCGGGAACTGTCAGGTTGTCATCGACTTGGCCTGGCGGTGGCACTCGACCAACGGGTCTGTATCATGTAGGAATTTGACGGAGGGAATAATGGAAACATTCATGACACTTTGTGCTATTGCTTTGCCTCGTGAAGTCTGCAACACGGCTGTTGAATGCACCATATTCACTGAAACATCCAGAATAAAGTTCTTGAGCAGGCCATGAGAGTCGTAAGGCATTTTGCATTATATATTAATGCTCCACTCAGAGCAAGGAAATCAGGGCTTTTGTGGATTCCTCATTGCATATTTTGGATTAGAAGAGACACCTGGTTACCAATGAGTAACGCTCTGGTGAGAAACGGCCATCAATTAAAACCACCTCCTGGTTTATACTACTTTTTGAATAGAGTGGAACATGCGTACATTTAGAGACAATAATACTAGATTCAAAGGTATGTGGTTAGACCAATTACTAGATATATGAAAGCATGCTGTCTGTACAAACGCTCATACGTAACTGTGGCCCACACAGTGTGAATAGCGGCAAGTCAGAGTAAAGCCGGGGTAACAGAACCAAGCTACGATACGACAAAATCTGTGATAAAATATGCTTGCATTCCTGATGGTGTTTTCCAACCTGCAGCATTTCCTCATGCAACTAGCAAATGGTGTTCGCAAGCAGCAGAAGATGGGCAAAAATTCTCTCCTCTCGATGCACATGCCAGCAAAAAATTCCTTTTCTCTTGCAGGCGGGGGTCTTCCGTTGTAGGGTTCGACCAATAGCGATCCACTGCGCCGATTCTCGGCCTCCACACTACGACTGACACAGAAAGGCATCTGGAAGAGCTGCGCGGCCAAATCTAAGCAACAATTTATTCACATCAAAGGTATGTTCTGTTTCCAGTGTTCAATTGCTTCACTTCCTTTCCTCAAGCAATTGGATGCGATAATAAATAGTGATCAGCACTAATTATCTTCTTTCATAGTCTGCGTCATTTTCGAGCTTCCTCCCCGCCTTTTTTGTCAGTTACAAGCACTCCAACACCTGCTTGGGACTTCTACGACCTTTTCATCCCTCTGCGGGAGCTGGTGGGAGTAGCCTGCTTTCAGATCCAAATCTCCACTCTCATACAACCTTCGAAATGCTGGCACTTCGTTCCACGGCTGGCGCAGTAGCCAGAAGATCACGCACGTCTGTTGGTCGACTTTCTTTGGCAGCCATTCGAACTGCCCCGAAAGCTTCAGCTTCTGTAGCACTCACCTATAGACGGGAATACTCTGCGCCTTCGACAGATAACCTATCTACTCGATCTACCGTGGTTCAACTCCTTAGCAACATTGGATCAAAGAGAGAGGTCCAGCAATACTTGTCCCACTTTACATCGGTTTCCTCACAGCAATTTGCTGTTATCAAGGTTGGAGGAGCCATTATCACCGAACATCTCGAATCCCTTACTTCTGCTCTCGCATTTCTCAACCATGTTGGCCTGTTTCCGGTTGTTGTACACGGCGCAGGACCACAGTTAAACAAGCTCTTAGAAGATGCAGGGGTCGAGCCCCAATTCGAGGAGGGAATAAGAGTCACAGATGGCAAGACATTGGCAGTTGCAAGGAAGCTCTTCCTAGAGGAGAACTTGAAGCTTGTCGAGAAGCTAGAGGAGATGGGAATTCGCGCACGACCTATTACATCTGGAGTTTTTGGTGCGGAGTTTTTGGACAAGGAGAAATACGATCTGGTTGGCAGAATTAACAAGGTCAACAAGGATCCAATTCAGGCCGCTATAAATGCTGGCTGTTTGCCGATCTTGACCTCGATGGCGGAAACGCCTGAGGGACAAGTTTTGAATGTGAACGCCGATGTTGCGGCAGGGGAGCTTGCTCGTGCTCTGGAACCCTTGAAGATCGTGTACCTTTCTGAGAAGGGAGGACTTTTCAATGCCGACACCAACGAGAAGATCTCTGCAATCAACCTCGACGAAGAATACGAATACCTCATGTCACAATGGTGGTGCCGGTATGGAACAAGGCTAAAGATCAAGGAGATCAAGGACCTACTTGAGGGTCTTCCAAGAACAACCAGTGTGGCTATCATTCACCCAGCAGACCTTCAGAAGGAGCTGTTCACGGACAGCGGTGCTGGAACTCTTATCCGACGAGGCAACAAGTTGAGAACTGCCTCTGACATCTCGGAGTTCTCTGACACCCAGAAACTCAAGGATGTCCTTGTTAGAGATCGCGAGGGCTTGGATGCCAGGGCAACAGTCGATAGATATGTTGATGGTCTCAAGTCACGAGAGTTCAAGTCATACTTCGATGAAGCTATGGATGCTCTAGCAATTGTTCTGCCACCA
Source organism: Hymenoscyphus repandus (assembly GCA_001414415.1). Lineage (NCBI taxonomy): Eukaryota > Fungi > Ascomycota > Leotiomycetes > Helotiales > Helotiaceae > Hymenoscyphus > Hymenoscyphus repandus. The sequence continues at coordinate 366,729 of LLCE01000011.1, forward strand.
ACTTCGTCAACTTCGCTTGCAAATCTCGCTACCTTTACTATCACCAAGTCTGGGTGGCTCACAAATATTGCAGATAATGTTTTCGCTGCCATTAAGAAGGATCACCCCAAGCTTGTCTGGACCGTCAAGGAGGATGACGAGAACTTGACATGGTTCTTCGACAAAGCTGAAGGAAGCCTTTCTAAGGATGGCGAGGTTATGTTCTGGTATGGTATTGAGAACGGTGACGAGGTCAAAGATCTCATGACCGAGTTCACCACACACGGACGTTCTATGCTGGGGGATGCCAATCTTGAAGCTAGACTCCACCGAGCTGCAAAGGAGGCATCAAGCAGCTTGAGTGCTTCGGCCAATCGAAGCGCACCTCAAAAGCAGCAAGCTCGAGCTTTCTCAACCTCTACACGTCGCCCCGTTTCCCGTACTACTGCTCTACGGTTCTCCTCATCACGCGGATACGCAACCACCACTAACCCAAACCCTCCCTTCGGAACCAAGAACTCCTCAAACACTCAACCAGCTAGAGTTGCCTTGATTGGTGCTCGTGGTTACACTGGGCAAGCCCTTATCAGCCTCCTTAACGCCCACCCCAATATGGACCTCCGTCACGTCTCATCTCGTGAATTGGCTGGTCAGAAATTGAAGGGGTACGAGAAGAGAGACATCACATATGAGAATCTTTCTGCAGAAGACGTCCGACGAATGGCGGAGAAAGATGAGATCGACTGTTGGGTAATGGCACTGCCAAACGGAGTTTGCCGGCCCTTTGTTGACGCTGTGGAAGAGGGCAAAGGCTCATCAAACACTGTTATCGTTGACTTGTCTGCCGATTACAGATTCGACAGCAAGTGGACCTATGGTCTCCCAGAGCTTGTCACCCGATCAGACATTGCAAAGGCTACTCGAATCTCCAACCCAGGGTGCTACGCAACTGCAGCACAACTTGGTATTGCTCCTTTGGTTCCATTCCTCGGTGGACAGCCCACTGTCTTTGGTGTTTCTGGTTACTCTGGAGCTGGGACTAAGCCTAGCCCCAAGAACAACGTTCAGAACCTTGAGAACAACATTATTCCTTACAGTTTGACAGACCATATTCACGAGCGTGAGGTCAGCAATCAACTCGGCGTTGAGGTCGCATTCATTCCTCATGTTGGAATGTGGTTTCAGGGCATCCACCACACCATCAGCATCCCACTAAAGGACACCATGTCAAGCAGAGATATTCGACAGCTGTATCAAGAACGATATGCTGGCGAGAAATTGGTGAAGGTAACAGGAGAGCCCCCAAGCGTTAAGTCGATCAGCGGAAAGCATGGCGTAGAGATCGGTGGGTTTGGCGTACACAGCAGTGGCAAGAGAGTGGTAGTTTGCGCGACCATTGATAATTTACTGAAGGGTGCAGCGACACAATGTTTACGTAGGCCTTCCTCCACATCTCTCCAGGAGTGCTCAGCTAACTTGAAAACAGAAAATATGAACTTGTCACTGGGGTTTGCCGAGTATGAGGGTATCCCACTAGATTAAAAGAGCGCGATGTCTCGAAAAAAGTTGTCTCTCGTCAGATTTTGCGGGCGTGGTAAGATCACGAAAATGCTTGCTTGTACATACCATTTTTGCTACCATTGGTAGATTTTTCGGACATGGAATAACCAGACATGTGGCGATATCAGTGTGATTATCACTTCAGCTACTTAAGAGCTTTGAGTTTTTCGAATGTACTGCGAAATTTCTGTTTATATGAAAGACATGCAACTCGGAAGTGATGAGCACGAGTTTCCTGCTTCTCCAGTAGATGTAGTGGACAGACAGCCAGAACGCTAGAATTACTCCTGGCCGTTACGTAGCCTCAGTAGACTTCGAACTCAATCCCTCGTTTCCAGTCACCTCCCCAAGCACCGATCAACCATGAATTGTAAATAGACGAGACATTTCGTGGCGGGACCAGCCTAAACTAGTAAGGATAAACTCTACTCTATTCGCTCTCCGATTCGAGGAGTATTTTATCCTTCCACACTAGGTCTACCCCGCGCCATCTCCACAGCGTTCATCGCCTTGTTAATTCTTTGACTTCTTGAAATCCAAGATTAGCGTCACTCGATAGAAAACTAATTGCACCGAAATGCCCGAGTCACGGGTATTCAAAGAAGTGATCGTCAAGGCTGACGAGATGGGGTAATACAAGTGGTCGTACAAAAATGGGGAGGAGGGGGTGGATTTCCATAGGCATGGGACCGGGACCGGGTAATGTTGGATAAGTATACAAAAGTTTCTTGGTATGATGTTGAGGTCTATTTATTATGTTGATGTTCTGCTCTTGTGGTTTTAATTTCCTATTAGTTATAGAGGTGAGATTTTGAGGTAGTTCTCAATTGACAGTGTATCCTTCATCCCAATGTCCTAACCTCACTCTTCCCATTCTCGAACCTACAATTTACGCACTAAACTTCGTCCCCAACCTTTCACCATGCGTTATAAATCTCTCCTCTTAGGAACAGCTTGCTTTCTAGATCTTTCACAAGCGAAAATCGACCGACAAAATATAGTTTCACAATACAACCCCGTTCGCACTTCCTCCTCAAATAGTACCCCCTTACAGGTTGGGAACGGCGACTTCGCATTCGGCATCGACGTTACGGGGCTGCAGACTTTCAAGCCGTTTGCGACTCAGTCGAGTTGGGGATGGCATAATTTCAGCTTGCCATCAGTGACAGGACAAAGTCAGATATCTGATTTCAATGGACTGGACTGGTGAGTGTGTACCTTCCTTTCTAAGGACATGGTGGAATGGGAAGGGGAAGTGAGCTAATACACGCGTGTATAGGTGGACTCATGGAAGACTCGTGAATTACAACCAGCCAAATCCTGCTATTCCATTGATCTCGAACTGGCTCATACAGAATCCGCAACGAATTAATCTTGGAAGAATAGGGTTCTATTTTGGTGAGAATTCGGATAGCATACTAGAGTCGAACCTTACTGGTAAAACTCAGACTCTGGATTTATATACTGGGACTATAACGTCGACTTTCAAAGTCTATGGCTCGAAAGTTACGGTGAAGACCACAGCTGATCCGGATTCTGACACTGTTTCTTTGCAGATTGAGTCAGATCTCATAGCTACTGCAAAATTAGGCTTGTTCTTCGATTATCCATATTCAGATGTCTTGAAGTTTGATTATCCATTTGTTGGAGTGTGGAACAACGTTTCCCTCCACTCGACATCAATGCAACAGGGAGGAAAGAGTTGGGCGAGCATCAAGCATGACATCGACACCACGACATATTACACACACATCAGCTGGACCGGTCGAGCCCTAATGACCGGGCCCCTCTCAAATAGTCACCGCTACCTCCTCCGTCAAAACACCCTAGGCGCGTCTACATGGGACATAACCATCAATTTCTCCCCCTCCCCACAAACCACCGTTTCCAAAGACGCAAAATCCGTCGCCCAATCCTCAAAATCCTGGTGGGAAGCCTACTGGAAAACCGGCGCCTTCATCTCCTTTCCCTCTTCAATCCCTAGCGCAAAAGAGCTCCAACGCCGCACAATCCTCTCGCAATACGTCCTCGCTGTTAACGGCGCCGGCAAGGACCCACCGCAGGAAAGTGGACTGGTTAATAATGGCTGGTACGGGAAATTCCATATGGAGATGGTGGTCTGGCATCTGGGACACTGGATCCGCTGGGGGAAATCCTCTTTAATGTCCAGGAGTATACCGGGTGTATATCGGCGATTTCTGAGTTCCTCCCTAGATAGGGCGAGGGCGCAAGGGTATCAGGGGGCGAAATGGGGGAAGATGAGTGATAGTACGGGACGCAGTGCACCTGGAGAGATCAATAGTCTGTTGATCTGGCAACAGGTGCATCCGATTTATTTCGCGGAGATGGAATATAGAGAGGATAAGAGTGCGAGGACTTTAGAGAGGTGGGATGAGATATTGACGAGGACGGCGGAGTATATGGCTAGTTATGCTTGGTGGAATAGCAGTACTGGTAAGTAACCCCTCCCTCCCCTTTTGATTTTAAGCGAGATTAATAAATAATAAAGGGGTTTTTGATCTTGGGCCTCCGATGTATCCTGTTTCTGAAAATACCAATCCAAACAGCACGATCAACCCCGTCTTCGAACTCGCGTATTGGCGTTTTGGCCTCCGCGTTGCTTCTCTGTGGAAGACGAGGCAAAACCTCCCTGTTCCAGAGTCCTGGACGCATGTCCTGAAGAACCTTGCGCCACTACCAGTCATAGATGGGACGTATCCTATCTACGAGGGTTTGAACACCATGTGGAAAGACCCCGTCACGGTAACGGACCACCCCGCTATGCTCGGTATATCCGGCCTGCTCCCTCCTTCCCCCGACATCAACACCACCATCCTGACTAACACAGCGAAGCGGGTAAGTGAAGCCTGGGATTTCAAAAACCTATTTGGTTGGGATTTCCCAATGCTAGCTATGAACGCCGCGAGATTGGGATGGAAACAGAAGGCGGTGGAGTATTTGTTGGATGAGAATTACGTTTTTGATGATGCGGGATATCCTGTTGGGGGACCGAGGGTGCCGACGCCGTACTTTCCAGGAAGTGGGGGATTGTTGTTGGCGGTTGCGATGATTGAAGGGGGATGGGAGGGGGATGAGGGAGGAAAGTGGCCGGTGGAGTGGAGGGTTGAGAGTGAGGGATTTGGGGTGGGGATGTGAGGGTGGTAAATAGTGAGGCGAGGTGAGGTGTTGGGAGAGTAGTATAGAACTGTATATAATGGATTAGAAATAACTGATAAAAAAACAAATTGGTATCGAATTTCCCTTCCCTTCCATTCCCTTCCGATCTCCTATGGTATCAGAACCGTTACCGAAATCAATCCAATCACTAAAGAAGACCTACAGAGTCCAAATATAACCCAAACACAAGAAAATCCTACAGTACTCGATCATACAACCTATCTTTCTTTTCAACAAAAGCTTACTTTGTCTCTCCCGCCTCACTAACAGCCTTCTCCTCCTCATGCTCCACAACACCTTCCTTCTCCTTCGCACCTCCAATAGGATGCACAATCTTAATATTCCCCGCTTCGATATCCTTCTGCAGCTGATCGAGCCTCGAGCCCTTAGGCACACCTTTCCATGCTGGGAGACCGCTGTCAAATACCTCGTCCATTTCTTCGAGGGTCTTTCCTTTGGTTTCTGGGGCTGTGAGGAACATGTGGATGAAGGCGGCACCGTTAAAAGTTGCGAAGATCATGTCTATGGGTGGGGCGTGAGATCGAGGAAGGAGGGGGTATTGATTGGAGGGACGACTTACACATTTTCCAGTTTATGTTCCAGAGGAGCGGTGGGACTGCGAATGCGAGTATGCAATTCCAGAACCTTTTCGAGTCATCAGCGAAACCTCTTTACAGCCTTGAAAGAGTCACTCACCAATTACTAGCCGTAGCAAGCGAGACAGCCTTCGCTCTGATTTTAGTCGGGAAGATCTCAGAGGGATAAGTCCAACTAGTCGGTCCCCACGTTGTCGCAAACGTACAGACAAACAGATAAGTCATCGCCACAATCGCTTTTGAAACCGGTTTATTATCGTGTATAATCCACGAGATATCACTATTCGTAGAGTCCTTGAGGTCGCCTACATTTGGGACACCATAGGAAGCTTGGAGAGCGCCGACCACGAAGAGATAGGACATCATCAAGAATGAACCGATTAGCATGGCGGGACGACGGCCGAAGCGGTCTAGGTAGAGAATGGCGGGGAGGGTTAGGGCCACATTGAGGATGTATTGGATGGAGGCTGTGAGGAGCGGAGAGGCAATGTTGGCGCCCTCCATGATGTAGACGACATAGTACATCATTACGTTCATTCCTAATTTCCTTTAGCAACACTTTTACGATAAAACGTGTAGAAACAAACCACAGAGTTGTGACCACATCTGAATGGACATTCCTAGGAGAACTCGCTTGAACATCCTGGGCGCGACGAGCTGTCTGTAGCTGCTGATAGCCTCTTCTCGCTCGAAACGGAGAGCTTCCTCAATTTCCTGATACTCGGCCAGGACCTTTGGATGGTTGACATCGCCGCCACCATGAAGAGATGCCATAACTTGAATGGCCTCTTCCCAGCGGTCCTTCGAGGCGAGCCACCGGGGTGATCTTGGAAGGAAGAACATGCCGAAAAATAGGAAGACTGCCGGTACGATCTGAACGCCCCATGGAATCCGAAATGCGGAAGTCGGCTGAGTTGGATTCTCTGGACCACCACCCACCCAGGAAGCTCCATATTGAATGAAGTACTGAATAAGTATACCCCAAGTAATTGCCCATTGTTGTAACGAAACGACCCGTCCACGAATCTCCTTTGGCGCAATTTCGGCTTGGTAAACAGGGCATATCGAAGAAGCGATACCAACGCAAATACCTGCGATGACACGGCCGACTACCAGCATACCAATATTGATCGAGAGACATTGAATACTTTGAGGACTTCTCAGCGGCCTTCCTTCACTTAGAGGCCTAGAAAAAGCTTACATGCTTCCTATAACCCAGAATACGGAAGCAATCTGGATACTCGTCCTCCGCGAGTAGATATCTGCGAGATAGGATGATGCTAGCGCTCCTACAAGAGATCCGAAGGGCATAGCGCAGGTGATTCCTCCTTGGCGATAAGACACTGGGTTGCCGAAGTATCTTTTGTAGGCAGCGGTGCCTAAGACACCCGACATACTCGAGATATCGAAGCCGAATAATCCACCGCCTGTTTGTATTAGCTATTGTTCTCTTGCTTTAATGAGATGTCCGTGCAACTATGCAAGTGATATTTGCTAGACAAGGGATACTTACCAATGGCCGCGAATGAGCATATAAAATAGACATTATTTGACTGGTACATCTTGACGAATATCGATGTCTATCCAGCCTAACTTTCCATATACAGCTCAACGAGCATCAAAGTTTCCGGAGAAGCAGGAAAGAAAATTCCAATCAGATTTAATTGGGAACTGTTCGAACTCTATATATCGTTGCACATAGTCTGGACCTATTTATCCCGAGCCTAGTTACGGCGGGGTAACCGTCGTATCGATCGGCCAAGATGTGGCCGCATTTTAATGAGCTGACTGGGATGCTCATACAACATGGTTCCGATCAAGTTATCGAATCGTAGAATCCTGGGAATTTGTATGGTCCTGGTGATGCTGTGTTCTTGGTGAATGGGCCGTTAGCAATGCAAGCTTGAGGCAAGGAGACCAATTTTGACAGAACACCGTGTATGTGGCACAGCTTTAGGGAAGGTTATGTGCACTATGTTTGCCATGTTTGCCATGTTTCGATTGGAGATCGTCATTCTTCGCTCAAACGTTACATTCTGTGGGTATGTTTTCACTTTTAATGTCGTGAAATTTCCCTCTAAGACTTCTAGCATAAGCCGAGTAGACTTATATCCCTTGTACTTCTTGAGTTACACGGTGGTAAGCTTCACTAAACTTCACGTTCGTTTTGTAATCAACCACCTTTGATACTAGTCGAAAATAAGAATGCCGAAGGTTCTTCTCAGCGTTTTGTAGGCTGACAGCTTCGTCGTCTATGGTTGATGCAATTGTACTGGTGTTGATGTTCCCAATGACAGAGCTGAATTGGTTGTGATCAAAAGCGCCACCACCGAAGGAACGCCGTTGCTAAGCTTCTTCCCCGCATTCAATGGCGTTTGCATCAAACAGTGGCTTACAGGCACACAAAACAATATTTTCTGCCTTAAGCCTACGACAAGATATCCCACCTTCCCTTGCTCAATTTCATCCCTGCTGATAATTGAATTTGGATCATTCAGAGAACGAGTTGCAGTGGGTGATTTTGGACCAAATTTGAGGATTACAAATATGCTGTGTAACATGCAACAACATGTTCTATGGTTGGCAGCTTGGTCCACATGATTCCGTTCACCGGGCCTAGACGGTCCCTGTCATGCACGTACGGAACAATTGATTGGACGTATTGCAATCGTGGTCAAAATTTATGAGATTTCTCGATTAGAATTGTGGACCTGTGGTACTGACATTGCCACCCGGACTGTAATCGCTAATTCTGGTTAGCTCTTGGAGGTGGTGGATTTGTACTCTTGATATTCGGATGGCCAGAAGGCTGGACTTTTCATCTATTCTGTAATCTCGGCCTTTTAGACAAAGTACTGAGATGTGAAATTAGTTAGGCGTTGTAAAGAGGAAAGGCAGGGGGTGAGACGGTGATAGTCCTGATTTAGTTGCTATTCGAGAATAATGCTGAGATTTTGTCAATCACTACAATATCAATCAGGTGCTCCTATTACACTGGTCCTTCTTTGGAATACTGACGAACAATTCAAGAAGTCTTTTCTGGAGCTACTGGCTTTCTTGGAGACAACTGCTCTACAATATTCTCTGGATGCTTCCAGGCCAGCGCAACATATCTATCAGGGGTGTTAGGGTGGGCCTTTGGACCTCAATAACAGTTTAATGGGTATTGTCCCTTCATAGTAAAGGTACTGACTTTGTATGGCTCCCTCTAGCAGCTATCTCTCCTTTGCTGTTCGTGAATGATATTGAAGTGTATGCAAGAGTTTTACCAAACTTATCGCAGGTCACAACAGCCTTTATAACATCCCCAATTTGCCCGCCAGAGCTCAGGTAGGTGACTAACCATAGATTAACTTTCGTTCTTATTGTTCAAGGGATAAAACATACCATTTAAATCTGTTGAAACTCCTGTAGCATAGAGACCTCTTGAAGCCACAGCCAGAGAACCACCAAGGTCAACTAGAAAGCATAAGAAAGGGTGTTTGCCATTTGAGAGAATCAGTTATACCCATGCTAGCGATGGTGCCACCATGCATAATATTCAATCGATTAGTGTGCTCTTTCTTGACATCCAACTCAAATTCAACACGTCCTGGCTCTGCTGCGGTGACACGGATCTTGAAGTATGCATCAGAGTGGTTTCGAAGCAAGTATGACAGTGGTGGCTCTTCGTCATGCTATTGGGTGTTTCTTACATTCTCTCCAAACAGCCTGCGAGTCAAATACTGTCAGGACGAGGATTGAGATAATAGATAAAACCTTCACATACAAAAACACGGTGACGTAAAGCGACAGAAATGAATGAATAGGTTGAGATAGAACAATTACACTAGGACAAAAACACTGTGATCCTGAAATTTCTTTGCAAGAATTGACAACAGGAAGGGTTACTATTCCTTGCAGCAATTGTACTTCGAGCACTTTCTCATGCCGGCTATGAATACAAAAAGATCCATGGATGCTGCCCAAACGAGCGATTGACCATTTAGAACAATGCAGGAGGCTTTCTTACCTTGGTTCCAACCCACTTTCTGCTTGGAATGATTTCAGAACCTGCCTCCCCGTTAGTCAACAACTCTGGGAATTTGCATCTTTTCGTTCATACCGATCGAACAAATCTGAGAGCTGCCATCTTCACCGGTTTTCTCAAAAGACCGCAATCAATTCATATCAATTATATCATGCTCGGATGAATTGACGTTGAGGTCGAAGCGGAGAGCCCACTAAGGCTCCACTAAATATGCCAAGCCCTTTATGGCCCAAGCTTCTCCAAATGCATCACGATCCCAACTCAAGGCTGTATCTCAGCCTTCTAGGGAGCAACCTCTCTCCCCTGGATCACTCACACTTTCTTGAATATGATACAACGGTAAAACGTATACTAGCAACTTGCAAGCACGTTCAACATGTCGGTCTCGAGTCTTGCCTCGTTTGAGTACCTCGAGAGGCTTCCTGGTACAGCCTTCAAAAAATTGTACCAGCAACCTTCCACGGCTCTAGCAATCTTCCGTCGCATGGTACCTCATCTAGGTAGGATCTCTGATAGTGTGAAGAGGACAAAGCTGAGTTCCAATTAGGCAAAACCCTAATTATGGCTCTTTTATATATGAGCAAACCTTTTCTTTTGACGGACGTCGACCTCATGATTCATCCCAATAGCAAGAAGTAAGTGATTCTTCTCGGAGAAGTTGTTCAAGCTAATAACCTTTCAGGCAGAGGGATGAAGCACTTTCAACATTACAGCGCCTCCATATCGCCATTATAACTCCGCCGAATAGAGACAATCCACAAACGATCACATTGGCGTCAGTCTTTGGCCACTCTCTCCGACTCGCATTGACTGGTGGAGGAGACCATCAATCCTTCGGAGTTCTGTCGAGCGAGTCGGACACATCTGCTATCGAAGTATCATTCCTAGACGAATACGCTCGAACTCAGTGGGAGGGTATTCTCCATTACGTGGTGAGCAATGTAGGAGGTACACGGATGGTTGGGGATGGCCCTACTGCCGGGGTGAAACAGCTTCTTGAAGCTGGAAAACTAGTTGAGCATAGACGGCATAGCACAGGCATCACACAAGCTGGATTTTCGTTCCTACTCCAAGAAGTGAATGCGCAGGTCTGGACACTTCTCCTTCTGTGGATCGACCATGCAAAAGAGGTTCGCTTAATATTCTCTTAGTCTAATAGATACTAACAGCTATAGATGGGTATGGATTATACCGAGGTTCTATCATTCTTCTTTCTACTCGGTTCTCTCGAATTAGGACGCGCATACAGAATCAAAACTTTGAAAGATACCCAACAGGACATGCTTCCAATGCTAAATGACTTTGGACTTGTCTATCTCCCTTCACAAAAGGATCACTTCTTCCCAACCCGTTTAGCCACTACTCTCAGTTCAGACTCCAGTGCTCTTCGAAGCGTTGCTGCCGGATTCGATAGCGCCCTTTCTGCTGGATCAGGCGACAAGGGATTCATCATCATCGAGACGAATTATCGCGTCTATGCCTACACATCGTCGCCACTACAAATTGCGGTACTGTCTCTCTTCGTCAAACTCACCACTAGGTATCCGAACATGGTCTGTGGCCGCTTGACCAGAGACTCTATGTACGGAGCCATCAATCAAGGCATCACAGCAGCGCAGGTTGTGACCTACCTGGAAACACATGCACACCCTCAGCTACGTAAAATCGCAGCTCAGAACAATCTCCGATCAGTGATCCCAATCACAGTCGCTGATCAAATCAAGTTATGGCAAATCGAGAACGAGCGAATGGAGGCCACACCTGGATTCCTGTTCAGAGACTTTGACAGCCAAAAGGAATACGTTGCATGTCGTGTATATGCTGGTGATCTCGACATTTTGAAGTGGCACAATGATGTCAAGAGGATGTTCTTCGTGAGCAAGATGGAACCAATAAGAGATTTCTTGAAGAATCAAAAGCCAAAGACAAGTAGCGCTTGACCAGTTACAAATTGCTCTCGCTTCGCGTTTACTATACAACACAAGAGATAATTCAGCATTAGCGTGGCGTTAGGGGATTATGGCATATATGGGTTTAACAAAATGCTAGGGAACTGGCAAGGCGTAGTAGATGAGGGATCTCAAAGGTATCGATCACTGAATGCATTACGCCTCCCATCAACAAACGATTTGTGTGAACAGCTACTGGAGGTCTAAAGAGGCTAGATTGGGCGTTCATCAGAATTCGCGAATGCTCTTCCTTCCCTTGCCTCCTCTTATTGTGGAGTCTATTTCTCTTTTCCACCGCCTGATTTCCTTGTAGTTCACTTGATGATCCTTGCATCCCCATCTCGAGTCACTGCATCCTCTACCAAGTCTGGGACGCGGCCCGCTCCATACCCTCCGGATAGACTTATATTTGCGGAGGCACTAAGAGCCCATTAAGGCCCAAAGGTTGCTTCAAACCGATAAACGGGGTTTGACCCCTTTTTCATGGGCAAAAGAGTTGGTGTTTTAGGAAAGCCATATTATGCTTTGCTTTTTTTGTCGTTGGGTTCTTCGGGACCCTGGGATTGGGCTGCAGCAAAAGAGAGTCGACACCGCTACGTCAGTGGCGTTTCCATGAAGGGGCATGCTGGGCAACTGCCGAATACCTTCAAACTTGTCCCAAAGGTGTATAAAGAACGCTCGATTATAAAGGTAAAAATATGCACAAAATAAAACTATGGGAAGTACAGTATATCCATCAGACACTTGTCCTTAAAAAGCCTCGTCAGAGGACTTAGGATAGAAAAATTTACATGCGAATTGTCTTGGTGTCTATCACGAGGGAAAGTTTCGGGCACCCGCTGCCCAATGGCAGGAAGGCACAACCCTGCACTCGCAACCCTCACCAAGCCGGTTTGGTTGCATGTCGTCTTCGGTCAAGCAAGCATGAAGCCTCTCTCCTCACTCCACTTCAAACATCTCTCACTGGGTCAATAAATCTCTTCTCCAACCTCCCCATTAATCTTATCTTTACTACACATCAACTTATTACCTCACAACCCTCTCCTTCCACCAGCCCTTCCTCTTGCCAACACCAGCATTGCAGCCAGGATAGCGGGGTAGTAACTTCAAACCCAAACCCATCCGGTTTTAACTCTACTAAAACCCACGCTGTTAACTTGTACGCTTTCAGCACATCAAATACATCGTCTGCCACCATGTCTCGGACCGTCGACCATCTAGCTTATGGTGGTGCAGAACGATGGGATACTGAACGTTTCGAAATTGAGCGGGACAGAGATCGCTTCGCACGTGGGGAAAGGGACCGTTTTGAAGATCGAAGTAGGAGAGTGTCATTCTCTCGTGGAAGTGACCGCGGTTCCGGTCCTGGGCGAGGACGAGACCGATCAGTTGACGAAATTTATGAGCGAGAGCGTCGTGGACCTCGAGGTTTTGAGGACGATGTCTACGAACGGCGACACTATCACGATGATGAACCACGCTATCAGCGTGAGAGACCCTTCGGCAGAGATAGAGGGCAGAGCATCACAATCGAAAAGGAGCGTGAGAGATACGAGGCTCCTCCACCACCAAGACGGGGAGGCAACAGACCAGCCTTCCTCCGACGACAATCCAGTTTGGATACTTTTGACCGAAAGACTATGATCAGATTCAACGATCGTGACCGGGAAGATTATCGATTCGCTGACCGTGAGGAATATGGTCCGCCAGCTCGAATCGAGAGAAGAGACCGAGATGAGATGAGGCCTCCTCCATTGACACCAATCCCATTACCCAGGACCAAGGCACTGCCTCCACCAAGACGCTTTGTCGAAAAGGAATACTATGAAGATATCAAGGTTGCGGAGCCGGACTACTATGGCGATGAAGAATTCAGAGGATACCCCGAGCGAGTTCGGGAAAGAGAAATCATCAGAAGAAGGCGGCGAAGCCGAAGCCGAGAGAGTAGAGCAGGCCGTAGCGTGAAAGGCAGTGTACGAAGCAGTAGTAGGGGCTCGTCGAGCAGCAGTAGCAGCTTCGAAACTGTCCGATCCGAGTTCCCCAAGAAAGGCAAAACGAGGATGCCTGCTCGGCTCATCAGTAAGAGAGCAATTATTGATCTTGGCTATCCTTTTGAAGAAGAGGTAATTCGGGCGATCTAGCATCTCGACAAGTCCTCAGCTAACGAAGATAGGGCGAAACAATTATTATCATGAAGGCTCTTGGTAGGGAAAATATTGATGAGGTTATCAAGTTGAGTGAAGATTATATGAAGGTCGAGAGTGAGATCCCCTTTCCGTCTGTTGTCCGGCATGCTCCCTCTACTTGACCCGTAAACCATTTACTAATGATTTATTTCCCTCACCAGAAGTAGAGATGTCAGGTGGTCGCTCAGAAGCTGGCAACGTTGTCGAAGAACGTCGCACAGAGGTTTACACAATTCCCGCTCCTGCACCACTCCCCCCTCCACCAGCAAACTGGATCCCACCTCCACCGCCAGTCGCACCACCAGTAGCAGTACCTACCCAGACTACAGAGGTCGTTAAAGAAACCAAGATTGTCGATGTCACTCGCGAGCCATCACCAGCTTTCTCTCACCGATCTCACCACCACCATCACCATGGCGGTGCAATCATTCTCGACGCAGGACCACGCGAGGAGAGCACATTTGTCGAAAAGAGAACGAGGGAATTTGTTGAACGATCAGATCCAATTCCTGTAGGACCCTTAGCCCTTGCAATACCAGCCGAGCGGCGAAGAATCAACGACGAACGAGCCATCCGTGCCGAAATCAAAGCCTTAGAGGCAGAGAAGGAAGCTCTCAAGGCACAGAAGAGGGCCGATCGCGAAATGCGGAGAGCGGATCGATACCGCGGCGAACGACATGTTTCTGAGACAGACCTAGTTGTCTATGATCGCGAACGATACGACACTGTCGGCGAGGAGGTCACTCTGGTCAGAAGGGAGGAGAGGTTTGTAGAACCGGAAGGAGGAGTCCGGATTCAGAAGGACAAAAAAGGTAGGATGAGCATCAGCGTGCCGAAATATATTTGATGTTTTGGCTCCCTTTGGTGGGTGACATGGTCCTGCTGGGGAACGAATGATCGAAATTTACTGACATTTCTTCCTCTCCAGGTCCACCACCAGCGCTAGTCAGAGCCATGCTGAAAACTCTTACATGAATGCATTTTCCTTCGTCAATTATTAATCTGCTTGGCAACTCGAGGCGTTAGTGGTGGTCGCAGAACGCGTGGAGTTAGAGACTAGCAGGTTGGTATTTTTGGATATATTGGTCGGCTTTTGCAAGTCTACATTGGGTATAGAAAGGTCTGGGAAGTTCGATTTCTCGAGAAATACAAGTCCAGTATATAAGCTCTGATGTTCTCAATTACCGTTTCAATATATTAAAGTCATTGTTGTATTTCAAGCATATTGTGACTTGCAAAATTAGTACTCAATACTCACACCCTGTCCACTTCATAAACCACGCTCCCCTTAAGTGTCAAAAACCGCCGGGTCTTTAGCGTCTATGTTAGGCGAACAATAGTGTTAGTTGAACTCGTATATGGTTGTTGCTAAGAGTATGAGAATAGATGACATTCTCCTGGGAGTTTATGAGTGAACACTATGATAGACTAAGTAACCTTAATTCAGGAAAACTTTAATAAAAAGTTCTAGAATTGCGATATAGATAGTGTGAACTTATCTAGAAGATATGCAATGAAGCTACGGTTGCTTACAGAGTTATCATTGTGTCTTGTTACGAGTCTTACCTTTTAAAGTTGGAATATTTACTAACGTGAGGGAAACGCAACTCGATTTTTTCCTCGTAACATAAGCACTCGAACGAGTTTACTAACTGTACTAAGATCCTCGTTATAATCCGTTTCGCTACCCCTTTGAGAGAAGCTAAGTTAGCCAGGAGACAGAAACCTTTCGTAGATCGTTTCTCCCTACTGTAAGAGCTATTGAATGCTTAAATACGGTAAGCAGCCAACCCCTAAGTTTCTGCCGACTAAGCGACACAAAGAACAGCTCATTGTGCCATTCAAGACCGAGAAAGTAAGCCAAATTGCTCGCTCTCCATAATATAGCAGGTTCCACTCTATATTATTCTCCGATACTCAATCACACAGCGTGTAAATGTTTATAAATCTAAAAATATTCCTGGAGGGTGATCTAAAAAGCTTTGGCGATTGTGAACTATCTAGACAAACCAGGAACCAAACGAGCGACTCCAGTTGGACTCTATCATACACAACTAACCTCCCGATACCAAATCAAGCAGAATACACCCTTTGTCTCCCTCCAACACCCTCTCTCCACTCATCTTCACTTCGTTCACAGGACATGGTCCAGTGATAATCTAACTGCAACGAGCGGTGGAAGGATTCGCCCTAACATAAAATCATCAGCATATCATCCCACCGCACCCTCTCCATTGTCAACTTACTTAAACCTCAAATCACCGTGCGTACTCTCTCCCCCACTCCCACACCCTAGAATCTCCTCCTGCAAATGAACCAGGCACCTCTGTCGTAAACGATCGATCCCCAGCAGGGATATTGCTCGAGACCACAATCCACAAGTCGGCGTCGGCGGTGTATGGAAGGCAGTGGGCAACGAGTCCTTGGCCTGGAACGGCGTGAGGCCCATCCTTTGTAGCTTTGTCGCAATAGCGGACGGCTTCGGCGACGGCATCCCAGCGGTGGTCACCCTAAGAGGGACCATTGAAGCAGTTGGCGGTGGTGAGAGCGGCTGTGGCGAGGGTGAGGAGGATGGTTGAGATTTACGTTTTGGGTGATTGGTGGTGGGCTGATTTGTTGGGATTGGGTGGATGGATGTGAATACTTGGGATGGTAAAGAGTGTGTTGGTGAAAGAATGGTCGTTAAAGAGAGGGCTGAATACCTAGTTATCTACTTCATCTGAGGCTCTGCCACTTCGCTTACGAGGGGAAAGGATTCGGTGAGTGTTTGGATGGCTAGTAGCTAACGATGCCATTTAGGATTGCAGAAGGGAAAAGATTTTGTTGAGTGGTAGCTTAGTAGTGATTGTTACTTTTGGCACACGTTACTAAGTTTCCTTGATCAAACGATAGCATGTCTATGAACTATACATTGGATAACTAAACCAACAATGCGTCAGACTGTTACAGAGATTATAGGTATCTCGAATATAGACACAACTAGGGCACCTGGAGCCATAGGTGTTTCCATTGTACAGTCATTTGTACAAATGCTTTACAACCACAAGATTGTGGCTTTACCAACAAATTATGTCACGCCCAAAAATCCCTGTCCCACTCTTCCACACTTTTCACCTAGATTCCATCTCAATTTCATTCCTGAAGTCATTCTTCCACCAAGTTTCACTTTCAGCTTTCGAATAGCAGCTTATTCTTCCCCACCGATACGAATGAGCGCTTGATTTCACAAGCGCTCCCCTATGGTCCAGAATCAACACTTCATGGTACGAGCGCACCAATGAGAAAACGTAATCATATATTTTAAACTGTGCTACACTACCTCTTACTTTAAATCAAGATAAATATTATCGGTAGCGGCAGCTATTGCACATATACTTTAATTTATTCTGCTCTGCTCTTTAAAATCCTTTGGCAAAGGAATGGATCATTGGCAGCGGCCGCCATTGCGCATATACGTTGGAATATTCTACAGTACTAGCGCTCGCACAAGCCCTTTTTACACCAGAATGCCCCGAGGACATGACCCTAAAACTTTTCAATTTCATACTTATAGGTATAAATATCAAAATACCATTAATTACTTCAACTATATTCAAGTTGCGGTCGGTGCACGTAGTGAAATCCAAATCCCTAGAATAACAAGCGCAAACAACAAAATCACAACCCCATTCCTCACCTTAACCTCGCATTAGTCTATAAAAAGAACTATTACACAAAACCTCAAGATATAGAATTAAAACAATCATTCGAATTATTATATGAAAAAGGCTGATGGATTCTGCATGCGGCTGTATTAAGACGAATATGTATTGTCAGTGAGTTTTTGGGGTTTGTGACGAAGACTTATGCGCATTTAAAATCATTTTATTCAAGGGATAGAGTGTTATCGGTGGCCACCATAAAAGAGTTCTTGCCTTGGTATCGCTCCTTTACTTGGTAGGACTATTCTTGAACAAGCGAAGGGATCGATGTGGGATCTGGAACTTGGCCTGTATATCTGGACCTCGAGCGTCAGAGCACCATGCCATTCCCCAAGTTGCCCGTCCCCTGTTTCACCTCTTCGAAATAGTACTACCAGAATTTCAGTAGCCACCAGCCAGTAGCTAGTTCAGGCGCTCTCCCTTCTCATGTTATGATGTGAGCCTAAATCTTCCTTCCTGGAGATAATTTACAATCTTCACCTTCTCCGATAACCACATACTTAACCCAACAAAAACTCAAGTCCATCACTCCCCCTCTCGCGAAAAACGAGATTATATCCCCCACCCTAAACCAAAGCAATTTCCCCATACCGACCAAACACCCTCTCCACTCTCCTTGTACGGCGCGCAGAACACTTCCCCTAAACCCTCCTCATAGCCCCAAGAAGCATTCCTACAGCCTGGAGCAAGAGAATAATGAAACTTATATCTTCACCAAACCGTAAGCCGTACATTCCATCCGCACCATTCGACCGGAAGTTAACCAACTCTTTTCTCACCCCTGCCCGAAAAGCCTCACAAGTCAGTGCGAAACTTGCACTGTAAGTCCCATCTTCATTCTTACCGAGTAACGAGACAGAGAGAGAAGATCACTGATATCCGGAAACCAGGACAACTTATTCCAGAAATTAGAGTCCAAGAGCGTGGACCCTGCATGTCACGGAGTGAAAGACATCACGTAACAAAGACCAGAGTAGCGTAGAGGAGGTGGAAAGTGGTAAGAGAGTAAGCAGATTTAGATGTAATATTTGAGATTTGATGCGTGGCAGACTTGTTTATGATCCTCACAAGTGGTTTTATGTAGGGGAAATGGAAACTTACATCAATTCCCTTGCGACGCCATATACCTTAGCATCAACACCACAATCCACCTTCACCTTAACTCAAGGCCTAAGTATCACCTCCTCTCCAACTATCATCGTAAAAAGTGTACTGCACAAGTCAACCTCTCGCTGAGCTTATAGGAGCATGAGGGGTGTCGGAAATTTAGTAAGTTGTTCTCTACTACCTGAGATTACTACTTGGGAACCGAGGACTATAAATATCGTAGAACATGACAACATAGAAGTGAATGAGAGCTAACTGGACATGGTAATTTAGGCCTCACATCTGGCCTTCCTTTTTGGTCCCATCAAGCCTATGATTAAATAGACTGGATGGTTTTATCGCCATGTCGCTTTTACGCCTATGAGGACTTTGATGGCGAACACTACATGCCGCTAGACAACAACAGTATATTTGCTGTACTTCGTGTATGCCGTGTCTTGGCTGCCTTCTTTAGATCTTTGGATCAAATCCCTAAGAACGTTTTGCTAATCTCAAACGACACGGCATTAAAGCCTCAATCTTTTTCAATTTCACAATCATTGCCCAGTTCTTGAGGCTCTGATTTTCCAACAAATAGTGTATCAGATACCGCAAGGGAGAAAGAAAAATTTCATGGTGAGAGATATTAGGCGGTGATCAAACGTGACATGGTATTATGCATCTGGGTATACGCCCGCGAAAACGAAACAGAGGAGCAGCATTAAAAATAGGTCCTTCCTTTGATAGCCCCCCATTTGGTGGTACAAGTACAAGTTTTCAAGGAAAAATATGAGACGGGTGTGATGACACCCTTGTATGCAGATATTGCCCGTTTCGTTCCTTTCGCAATGCAAACAAACAAAATGGTGTATAGGCGGCGTAGGCCTAGAGATTGGTTCAATCTGATCGTCCGTTTCTCGTTATCGTTCATCGTCTTGGTGTTGGCGCTTCGTCATGGCCTCGTTCACATATTTTGCCTGTTGTTCATTTCGCTACAGGCCACCAGCCAATCCTTATGTAGCTGTCGATCATCTCTTGGACTAACTCTTTCGTGATCTTGGGGTTTTCGTACTTGAATCCAACGACCTTCTCTAGTCTATTACCGTCCATGCTTAGATCTGTGTCTTTCAGCAATTCCTTCTCCATAAATGGCGTTAGAGGACCGGGTCGTGTAATGCCAGCATCTTCTAGAAGTTCAGCCCAAGGTCCCAACAAATCGTCATTGACATCGTCCACCACACTATCCATGTTCAATCGCGCGAAGGTACTGATTAGTTGGCCTTGGAATCCAGTCTTGATGCCGAACAATTGGCCAATGATTTCCGCCATAGTTCCCTGGCATGTTTGTCCTTGGTCGACCATGTTGAAGACTGGTGTCTTGCCCATGGTCTTCTCATCCCAATTAGGCTTGTTATCAACTGCGTACCACGTTGTGATATCAAATAATCCACGAACAACATCCGAAATGTGAACGGTGTTGACGCGTAACTCCTTGGTCCATAACCATTTCATTTCTTCCTCATGGTATTGATAGACGCGGGCCATCGACAGAGCTGTTGCGACAAATTGGGAGGCGTAATCCCCATACACGTGGGCAAGACGAACGATGATAAGATTGAGGCTAAGAAGTTAGTGTTGACAATGAGCATTGGTGAATGATAGCATACCCGGATATTTTTGCGAGCTCTTCTTCTGCTTGCAATTTAAACACCGCGATCTTGCTCCAGGGCTTCAACTTGTCCCCCTCTTTGCTCGGCTGCGAGTCTGGTTTATACACCATACCAGTACTCAGCTCAACGAATGCCTTCACTCCTCGCTTTGCAGCTTCCTTTCCTAGCGCTACGCTGAGAGCAAGCGATCGAACCTTGTATACCTCATCCTCTTGTGAATTTCTTGTTTCTCCTCCACAATTGAATACATAGTCCCACTCCTTGCCGTTTGATCGATCGAATATGCGAGGTAAAGGTGCTGGGTTATACAATGTCAGATTCTTGTTCCACGGGGTTCAAAGTCTTAATTTCAGAACGCAGGACGGAAAACGAAACACGTACCCTCTTTGCTAGCATCTGCTTGCATGAAGTTCTCCTTCGAACACGCTTCCTCGAACTCTGGAGCCAGCCAGGCTAATTGCGGCAACATCTGTATAGATGATTAGTCACAAACAAGCTATGCTCAGAGGTAATAAAATGCCTTGTCGACGATCCGTAGTTCAGAGGCCAACCCATTTTTCTGAATGTGCAGGGCGAGAAATCGTCCAATATAGCCCAGACCACCGACAATTAGCACAGAAGGCTTTTCGGCCATGTTGTGAAGTCGTCAAAAGCAAGGAGCAAAGACTTGAAGATCTGCTGCTCGGCGAGGAGTGGTCGTAATCAGAGTGGGCCGTTTCGCGAAAGCTTCAGTCCTTGGACGACGGTCCCAATGGTTCAGTCTGCTTTTCGAAAGATGCAGATGCAGATGCGGGAGGAATGCGGTCTAAGTAACCTTACGTGGTAAGACAGTAAGGTAACGGAGCGAAAATCAGTGGGGGAGGGGAAGAAGTGGCAGTTGCAGTCGATGCTGTGATGCGGCGAGGCAGTGGTGGAGTTGGTGGTGCCCGGAGGGGAAAGTCTGTGGATAGATATAAGAAGATCACGGACCCCTCAATTACTAGGACTGGCGAGGGCCGGCAAGGGCCAACAGCTAAACAAGGAGGGCCTCCTGGACCTGCACTAGGGACCGAGAGAGCCAAGATGGACCAACAATCCGGGCCAGAATTCAAACGCCAGGGATGCAGGCTCGCAGGACAATAAGCAGGCTCGGGCAGGGTGTAATGTGCAGAAGAATAAGGGTAGGGAAGGGGAGGGAGGGGTAGAGTATCGAAGAAGGAGAAGTGGTAGGAGAAGTGGCGGGAGAAGTGGCAGGAGTGAAAGGAGAAGTGAGAGTAGAGGTAGAAGTAGAAGTAGAAGTAGAAGTAGAGGTAGAGGTAGAGGTAGAGGTAGAAGTAGAAGTACAAAGTAAAAGCTCGAAGAGGCAAAGAGGATGATGTTCAGTGCGAAGCTTGTATTTGGAGGCGAGGAAGAAAGGAAAAGGAGAAAGGAAAAAGGGGAAAGGAAACAGGAGAAGGAAAAAGGAGAAAGTAGAAAAGAGTAAAAAGATGGGCAACAGAAGAGAGGAAAAAGATGCCTTCAATTGAAGCAACGCAACCAAAAAGCTGGAAACAGACAACTGACGGGAGTGTGAGTAAAGAGAGTAAAGCGAACTTCCTGTACCTGTCAAAGGACCACCCATGTTCTCCCGTCAGGGGTTTTTGCACACCACGGACCGTTGCCGGGCAAATCATTTACCTCCGAAACTCCTGCCAGCGCTCTTCAGCACCGTCTTGGGAGTTGGAATCTTACCCGCAATCAGAATCTGAGAAGAAGCAGACGGATGGCTGCAAATTGCCTTTCTCTCTTCTGCCTCTTGCCACCTCTTCCCGCCTATTCCCGCCTCTTATCACCTCTTGTTGCTTGATATCTAACGTCTTTGCGATTCTAATGCAGGCGCCAATGTTGTTATTATGACATAGATCATTCGATGTTTTCTATTAGATCCACCTAAATGACCTTCCATACACTCCCGTGGTGGCCTCAAAAGGTACGGATCGCTAGCGCTTGCTGCCCCGCTATGAAGCTTCTCACTTCTCACACCCCTCCATTTCCGACTATTTGCCCCTCTCCGCTCTCCGCTCTCCTCCCCCTCTCCCTCTCCCCTCTCCCCTCTCCCATCCCTTGCACGTAGGCCAAACACCTTCATTTCCTTCCTCAACAACACCATGCCGCCTTCAAATCTCACCACCATCTACGGCATCTCCGGTCCTTCTCCAATCCATCCGACCCATATCGAATCCAGCGGCCGTCTCATTCAGACAACTCAACGACGCCTTTGCTGTAACCCTACGAACGTTGCCCCTGTTTCCGCCTCCTCTTCATCGACACTACTCACACAAGATACGACCGCGACCAACCAAACTATCTCAAATCGAGCGAGAGACGTGCCTCAAACCTGCAGGCTTCCTATTTTGTATCTAAAGATGCATCCTCTGCTGGCATCAGGGGTGCAATTGCGAGTTTAGGACGGCTTCTCTGAGTGTTGACTGCATCGAGCTTCTGTCGTCTATACACGATCCACCTCCCCCACCAGCCTCTCCTTACGACGAAGCAAGTCAACGTTCGCTCGCCTTCTGGAAGCGATACTCCCTCCTGCGGCTACATGTACGTGCGCGAATTCCAGCTAGCGGCCATGTAATAATCCCACCGTGCAGAATGCAGAATGCAGATTTCCGGAGGCCCACAGTCTTTGCAGCAATGATAGCGATATTACTGTAGAGATAGTGTGCAGTGCGACTGTCTTGCGATGGGCGGAGCTAGTTGAGGCGTTGAGAGAAGTTCGTCATTGGCCCTTCACACCCACACACCCATGGATGATTACCGTGGCACGAGTCACAAATGAGGGGATCAGGGGGGAGATGTCGTCAAGAACATGTCTCCTTTTCTTCTAGAAGCTTTTGCTGTGCCGTCGTCGTGCTGACCGTGTTGCCGATGGCTGCTCTCATGGCTTCTGCTTACCGCCTCGTCTGATGGACGCCATGGGATACATCCTCTGGAGAAAGACTGTAATCGCTATGCATTGCTGGATTTGTTCAATTGGGATTGAGCGACAGTCGCAGCGCCCTCGGTAGTCAAGGGATGTGTTCGGTGTCTACTTGCACTCGCCATTCGCGAACCACTCGGCATCGGCCCACACTATCCGGATTCTCCTACAAAAAGCAATCACAAAGAGGCTGTTTGCCAAGAATACACCTACAGAGCCTGAATCTCTTGAGCGTTGCCTCATATATATACTTTATTGGTTATTGCCGGCTATGATCGTCTAGCTGCAATATACATGTTTACAAGACATCAACTACGAGAAGGACAAAAGAGGCCTCGGCCCCCACACTTATTCGAATTGCAATAATACGCGGCATATGACTTCAAAAAGATTGGTTAATTTCGGGTCTTCGGAATATGCAGGAACAGTTTGGTATGGCTATTTACAACGTGTCTTGAGCATACAACATGTGTTGAGAAGCGAACGGCCATGCAAACTTCCTGCAAGAACATGCAAGTCATCCTACCCGTTGACTCCCTGACTTTATCCACTTCGACTTCTGCCACATGCTCCTCTGGGATACATAAGCTTCTGAAACGATTATGCTGTGTTATCGAGGAGGTATCAAGAATCGTGCCACCAGCCTATCCAGAGTTACGGAATAGTGGTTCACATCCTTCGTTCCATTGTAAGTGCCCCCACGAGCCTTAGGCTATAGTTGCGAGATGCTATTTGTTCCAGATAAGACTAGTCTTGCACAATATTTTCGCTTGATCGGCTCATAGAACCTGTCAATTAATGTACTATCAGATCCTGCGATCTTGCAGAGCATATGCAGCTTGAATTGCTAAGACAACACGCGGCAGTCCTCGTATGTACCCCTTGTTTCAGAGGCCAAGCGACCTAAACCATCAACAGAAATTGTGCTCACCAAGTAGATATTACGTATGCTTTTGTATCGTGGTGGCGTTGATGTTCCGGACACTATCCTCCTGTACTCAGTTCAATTCAGGGGGGCTACCTTTGGTTACATTTGGATAATCAGAGAAGGAAGTCTCATGAAGAGTTCATGTCGTATGGAGTGACGGTAGTGGCCATCATATTTCAGTTCCTTCTCGTTCACGTACAACGTCCAGCTCGTCATCCATCATTACTGTAAATGACATATTGCCACGGCATGTATGAAGTTGAAATTGAACAAGATTCCCCTTTCAGATGATGCAGTCATAAGAGATGCATGCAAGGCTCGCAATAATATCCTGAACTTTATAATCGAGTCCTTCAGGCAAACTGTGTTCTAGGGTCATCTAGATCTCAAGATCTTACCACGGACTGTCTTCGCTATGTACTAGTTACCTACATCTTTTTGTGCTATGCAAGCCTCCTTTTGCTTGATTCATGAGGTGGCACTACAAGATTGCTAGCTACAGTGGTCGATAGCTTTAGACATGCACGTGGGAAAGGAGCATTGGAGACACAATCAGATATTTATCCTATTTTGAATACACGCTAATGAGAATTGGCACCGAGATCTATTCATATCAGTGTCATGCTACCTTCCGATTACGTCCGCCTAGCAGAGAGTGAATCGCTGGAAGTCTGAAGTCAGTTCCTCATTCCAGCTCGCAGATTCTAGCCACGACACCTCAATCAGCACCTATATGCCTTATGCGAAGTACCATACATGTTCTACATGTGCTTCTTCCTGCCTTTGGAACATGATTTGCTTGACGCCTGGTGCTTCCTCTGGCTGCATTGTGCTAAACATACGGTTTACTCTTGATGCTCCCCCTACCTTAATATCTCTCAACCGCATGTTCTTCAGGGGCTCAATCGCTCCGCTGCATAGAGTTACAGCGTTTTCCTAAACCTCTCGAGTTTCCTCTGCTCTTCCACAAATTTCCCAGTGATGACCTCTTGCGTTCCTGTAGCCGCGGACCTAGATTTCCCCTCTCCGAGTTCACCATTTCCCTTGTTCGTTCTTGCGATTTTCAGTCGTTTGAGCCATTTCCCGTGTCTGATGTCGCTCTGGCGAAGAGCCTCCTCTGCAGCTGTCTTCTCGCGGTCAATCCCGTACAATCTTCGTACTTCCCCTCGCGATCCCACTGCTGCTGAACTGGAATATCCATGCCGGATAAGTGAGCGGGGCTACGGAATGGGACGCCGCGACAACACCATATGGGGAAGGGGACCTCCAAGGGGTCAAAATGTTGATATTTTGTTTGGACGAACAAACACATTTTGACAGATATTGTGTAGCACGCGAATAGTGTGACCTGTGTTTTGCTGGGTGTGGTGTCTTTGTGTGCTTATTTATTTGATACACTAAGATAAGAATGGATGTGGCTTTTTAATGTGTTCAGGTAAATGTTATATTTACTTGTTGACTTCGCGACGAAGGTAACTTTTAATATTTAATTCCCTGGCTGGTGAGTGGATTAGTTCTTCACGTAGTGTGTTGATATGCACGAACTTGAATCTATTTTTCAGATATACAATTAAGAGGCTTATGGTATAAGCACGTGCTGATATTGATTATCTGTATGGAAGGCTAGACACTGAGCCTGTGTTTTTGTGAAGGGAAAGAGATCCATTGACTAGGAGACTTCCTGTTGCTGTCTGTCTAATCAGTCGTTCCTCCCCATATGTCAGCACTCTTTTCAATAATTGTCCATGGGTTGTTGTAAACTCTCGATGCAAGCAAATAGCCCACTGGAAATCGCTGGGCCTCAAATTTTGAAAAACTGCCTCTGTCTGATCAAAACTGTCTCATAATGTGGCGGGTTGCTTTTTATGTCATGGCCTCAAGCGAAGTTAAGAAAGAAGGAAGTCTACCACTACAAGCCACTTTCATCATTTCACGGACTCAAGTCGTTTTTATGGTGCAGCAAGTCAAGGGCCAAGACAACTGTAGTACTAAACCCTACTTCCTTGGACACTAAAAACTTGTTGCTGTGAACATTTTGAAGTTACTCAATGAAACGTTGACCATTAACAATGAAGATATCAACGTTTCTCTCCCTTCCTCCAGATGGCCTTCCGCCATAACTTCCACGTCGACTCGTTCAACCCATACACAATTGCATCGGCAAATCCCTGTATGACGATACAAGACTACCACCTCGTCAGCAACTTCACTCACAATATTATTACTAATCATGTCGAACTTACCTTATCCAATGTCCCCACGCCAAACGGCGCCACCTCCCCACTCGTACTCTGATAAATCCGTATCGCCGTCGGCACCGTCCAGATCAACATGTACACCAGCGGATACACCATCATCTGGATGCTAATCCGGCGTAAGACCATTGCGTTTGTGCCGAAGCGGGAGTTAGCTAGGACGCCGTCGTCCGGGGAGGAGGAGGAGTTGTTGGGGGTAGGGAGGTCGCTTAGGGCTTCGTCTGAGAAGGATGTGAAGCGCGTGTGGGCTGTGCGGATTAGGATGAAGAGGCGAGTGTAGAGGATTAGTATTGTGAAAATTATGAGCCACTGTTGGGGGTTGTTAGTTGGTCGACTTTTTTGTTGCCTCTTGAGGAAAGGGGGATGGGATGGGAGAGGGACAAACTCGTGGGATGAAGTTTATGAGGAGGCGGAGACGGTCGCTTTGGAACCAGCACCCTTCAAATTTGCGTCAGTATGTCTGGGGGGAAGGGGATGGAGGGAGGGAGAACTCACATGCCCCAATATCGCCATACCCAACAAGCACCAACCCCAGCGTCCCACTCAAAATACTTATCAACCAAGGAAGCACCCATATCACGATGCGGTGATCCTGTACCCAGTTCGACTCGCGTTTTTGGTTGGCGAGGATGAGGTAGGTGCAGAGGGCTATGGTCAGGACCCAGTAATCCGCTGGTACACAATACACTTAGCTTGCTGATTGTAGACTTGAAGATGGGTAAAGGGAGGGGTAAGGATAGAGGGGATAAGGAAGGGTGAGGCCTACTTTGCACAACGAAAACCTGAATCATGAACCCATTGAACGAGCAGAAATTTATCAGGTCTGGACTCCCGATGCTAGGACCGTGGAGGTTGACGGAGGAGGAGATGAGGAAGTTGAGGGCCATGCAGAGGTCGCTGATCGCTAGTCCACTTTTGTATGTTAGTATAGACTGCAACATTTATACATGGTAGGGAGAGGACTTACAGGATCAATTGATGACGGAAAGTGCGGAGACTTGAAAATGTCTAATGGTTGTCAATACCCATTCGTTAAGCGGAAAGGGGAATGGTGGTAAGAGGGAGGAGAGATTTACAGCAAAACTCGCAATAATCAACCCAGCTCCCAGCACCGAGAGTATAGACACGATGACGATCACGGCGTTCAACGTATAGGCTTCAGATGGATTGTAGTCCAGATGTGGGTTTGGGGAAACCATGGTAGCGTGGGTTCTGGCATTGGTGAACTATAAGACCTATGTATACGACAAACACAACAACATTTCTCTCAACCACGAAAAGAGAAAGAGACATCTATGAGTTATGAAGGCATTGGCCACATCGCATCCCCTTATCTTTCTCCCATAGCGCATAACAACAGCATCTATTTCAGGCTCTATATTATCGAGAAAGAACAACATGGGAAAATAAGTGTTTCAAACCGTGGAAATCCCAGCTTATCTCTCGCACGGAATAAAAACAAAAGATAGATATATCTGTGATACTCCAGATTTTGGATCAATTGGGGAAGAGACCGGCGGAATGTTGATGTCGATGCACGAACCTCCAACGCTCCGCGCAAATGATATGTGCATGTTCATGTCCCTACTAGACGTTTTGATAGTAGCTGATAGCTGGTTGAAGTGAGATCCTTGAGGCGAAGGTTGAGATTGAGATATCTCCGCGGCTGAAATCTAAGGATGCTGTGTCTCACCATCCAATGATGAGAGGCGTCGGAGATCCACCTATAGATTTCGAGACTTGATAAGTGGTATTGTTTCCCCCTGTTTCTTGCACCTGAATCTAATGAGAAGCTTAATTCCCCAGACTGGGCGGATTAATTCGACAAGTTTGATATTAGCTTCCTTTCAGTCGAGGAAACAGCTTAGTGCTCGCTACCTCATGGGTCTATCACTCGCGAATAAATCAAGCTCTTATCTTCAACACCACCGCACAAAAGCAAAAACTCCTTGTGTTTCAGCCCCAACTCACAGCCTTGCAAACCCCAAGATAACCGTTAATTCCCTAACACATCTTCAACCCAAAGCGGACCAAATAATCAAACCCTCAATTTCCCACCCCAACGCCATTCTCCCTCCCCTTCTCCCTATTCTTCACTCTCGCCCTCTCATTCCCCTTCTTCCACATCTCAATCCTGACCAAATGCGCCTTATCGAAGTCCTCACGCCACCACTTCTCAAACCTCGGCAGTGGTCTCCCCTTCCCATCTCGTGGTTCTCCCGCTAGTGTTCTGACTTCTTCAAAATACTCCTCAAAATCCGGATACAGTGCCGTAAAAGGGACACCATCACCTTTATATCTGATCCTCTTTTCCTCCCAAGCCTGCTGCTCTTGGAGGGATGGGAGAGATACTCGGCTGGCAAGATAGCGCGCCACGAGCACGGCTTGCCATTCGAAGATTTTGAACGTGAAGCCTGCGGCGATGGCGCCGACGAAGCAAAGGGTTGGCTCGTTTTGCAGGAAGATGTGGAGGTAGAGGTTGGGGAGGCGGTTGTTGCGAATCGTGGATGCTACTTCGGGGAGGAAGGGGAGGGTCCAGGTGTAACCTGTGGCGAAGATTATGTAGTCGACCTAGAATGCAAGTTAACATTTATCTTGATGATGGTAGGTGAGAAATGTCAACTACATCTTCCAAGACCGACCCATTCTCAAAAACCACCGTCCTGACATTCCCATCCTTATTCGAAATAACCTTCTTTATCGGCGGTCTCCGCAATATATTCGGATGCTGAAACGCATAATCGAAGAAATAAGGATGATACTTCCCTCTCACGACACTATGCACAGGAGTCTCTGCATACTCCGCAAGAGTAAACGAGATATCCGGTCCTGAAATACTAGCTCCAACCACAACGACCCTCTTGTCTCGATACATTTCTGGCTTGCGGTAGGCTTTACTATGCTGCACCATTCCCGGGAAGTCTTTTACGAGTTGAGAGAGTCCTGGAGTGTGAGGGATGAAAGGGACATGGTAGTGTCCAGAGGCAACAATGACACTATCGAAGGTTTCCTGCCACCATCTGTCTTGCCCATTTTCTAATGGTTGTCTCAGGGTAAGTGTCCACTTTCCTTCTGAATCTTTGGAGACCAATTCCACCGTGGTATTATAGCTCACGAACTCCTGGTAGCCACGTCGATTCACGAGATTTTGCAAGTACTGCTCAACCACCTTCCAATGCCGGAATGGGGAATCCTTGCCATGTTTCTCGATATTTAGCTGTGTTCTCTCTTCTGGAAAGGGCTCTTGCGAGAAGGCCATTGCGTGAGCATCAATATTAGTCTCTAGAGTTGGATAAACCGTGGTCTCAGAAAATCTGTATTGGGTGTTCCGCTTCGTCGTAATTGGCAGTGCTGACGGAATCTTTAGCGTCTCATCTGGTTGTCGTTCAGCAATCTTCTCAAGATCTGGAAGTTGCTGAACATGGTCTTCGGGGTCTTCAATCCTATAGATATGATTTAGCGATGTATTCAAGATCAATGTGAGGATGTAGTATTGGTTGCTCACCAACATCCACCAGCACGATCACGCCTCTCAAAAAGTCGAATCCTGTCAAACACCTGCTCTTGAGCCAAAGCATCGATTGAGATGATACCTGCAGGTCCGGCACCAATAATAGCAACAGATTTGATAGGCAGCATTTTCACAATTAGAACTCAAGTAAATAGTACGCTCTGTATATCACGAGATCAGTGGTTGGGTGTTGTTCTAAGATCAGCCTAGCCACATTTCTGTCCTAATTGTGGCGGCTACCACACTCGTTATAATATTGTCGTTTTGATACCTTGGAACAAGTCAAAAAGTTGCCGCTGAAGAAGATCGACATGGCGCAATAGTGTGCGTACTTTCCTCATGCGGGTAGACCCCGCTTGACAATTCGGGTACAAGGAGTTCCGTTAACAATTGATTAGATAAGAAAGGACCAAAGGAAATCCAAACTTGGCGCTAGTCGTCTTGGATGTTTTGTGTGCCAAAATACATGAAGTCCTAGGGAGAGGTATCGAAGATCGTTGATAACCGGGATTTTAGGAATAAAAGGAATAGAGAAATAGAATGACTCCTGTTAGTATGCTTAGTATTGAACTTTCCACTCCTCCATTTACCAATAACAAAGCAATATGTCGTTTAGTGCGATGTCAGAAATTAAGATGAGAACACTTGAATATATCCAAGAAGTCTTTGGTGAGCGCCTGATCGGTCTGAAATTTTCATTTCTTGGTAGTGATCAGACCAAATTGACCCCAGTTGGGCAACCTGACGATGATGGATTCAATATATTGAGAGTTTAGTCTGAAATGGATCCAATATTAAGATAGCTATTAGTCGTGTGCACAGCACATCGATCCCCCAAAAAAGGTCTCTACTTTGTCAGTCCGCACATCTTCAATATATCGTGCTTGTGGAAGAAATCCCTATTACGTTTCCCGAGAATGTCTCCACGTTATTAGCAATGGACTTGCGCTGAGGGGGAAGGAGAACCTACACATTGGAATGCTCAGCAGACAAATAAAAACCTGAATACTTGCTATCCACATGAACACTTTAAATGTACCGGCTTCGACGAGCCAGTCATAGGCACTAAAAGTGAGCCCGAAGGAGAAGAGATTCTGTTGTCCAATTAGATTGAGGTCTACAAGATTACAAGATTGGAAGAAAGGCAACTTTCCTTGAAAATGATGGTTGTCGTAAATGCTTCTACAGCGATTTCACCTAAGCAAAATTAGTATGTTTCCTTAGATCTTTGGAGGTTGGTCTTACGATGAGCGTCAACCAAGTAGAGAGATGCCTGATTATCTATTAGCATGAACAAACCATGGATGCCAAGTAACTTACAGCAACTGCTCCAATTACCATACCACCAACCTGGAGCCCAAAGCCAACGATCGGAAGATATCTCCAAAAGTCAACAAGTCTCGCAGCTGTTACACCGAAAAGGTACAACCCTGCACAACCAATGACAAGCTGGGGGATGACGAGAAGAATTCTGAATTCTGGTTCGTAGATACCACCGTTCCTGCGAGTCATGGCTTTAGCACTCCAATCCGCCAAAGCTCCAGCAATAAAGAAACCCAACAAGGCACCAAGAAAAGGTCCTGTGTAGGAGTAGCCAGTCTTTTCTTCGTTCCAAAAGAGAGGAGGCCCCAAGAAGATTGCTGCGAGAATGACACCCATGAAGACAGTCCAGCCAACCATAGCTCCCTGAATCAGACATGCCCATAAGACCGCCGGATGTAGAAATAATGGGAATGGTCGAAGTAGTAGCTTCCAGAAATTCTCATCTGAGTATCGACCGCTGAACAACCTGTTGCGCTCAACATTGCTCTTCATCGCTGTTGTTGCACCGGGAATTTGCTCTGAATCAGGAGTGGCATGTTCCAAGCTAGAAGGATGATCCGATGAGTTCTGATTGGGATCCAATTCGTAAGGTACCCCATTCATCTGTTTCTGGTTTAGGTTTATGGTGTCATCTGTCTCAATGTCAGTGTTGAGATGTGCCGATCGATTGAAGGCAGTTTCGGGTACGAAAAAGTAGACTAGAGGGAGGCAAGCGCCGGTAAAGATTGCAACAAAATAGAAAGTCCAGGGCCACCCAAGACTCTTGACGTGTGTAATTTTGCCGACCAAGATTGGAGTAAAGAAAGCCCCTCCAAAAACCGCCAAATTTGTCAAAGCCATGCGCTTGCCACGTTCCTGCATATGTTAGCTGATGAAAGCTGTTCAATTCATATCAGTCGACCTACATGAACATAGTAGAGGTCTCCAACAGCAGCATTCACTAGTGTTTCGAAAGGAGCAGTCCCAACACCCTGAAAGAACCTAGCAGCAGCCAAACTGTCATAATTATGTCTCACAGCACCACCCCATACACTTGAAACGACCAACAAGACTGTGCCGAGTAGAAACAAATGTCTCTTGCCCCATATTCTTGCAAATGGGACGAAAAATATTGCTCCAATGCCAACACCGAGTAGGTACCATCCCGTCAGAATTGCAACCTTGGTGAATTTGACACGAAAATAGAGCGACAGTGTGAGTGTATTAGCAGCAAGAATCGGGCCTAGGCATGTCGCGAAGATAGAAACCATCGAGAGAATGAGAAGGATCATATCTCGCCGCCACAGAGGCCAGTTGAGAGGGTCGTTCGGGTCATTACTAGGTTGGGGAACGAGAATAATCGGAACTGGACCTGAAGTATCGCATTTTAGGCCAGTTGAGGACGATGTCGCGGCTTGAGGTCTTTCTGGATCATCGAAGTAACGGGTGGTTCCTGAATGAGGGCATGTTGGTTAGCGCGAGCGGTACGAAACATCGCATACAATATAGCCAACAACACGGTCTACAACATAATAGTGCAAGACCATTTCAACTGGAGTAGTTGATAGAATTGTGTACTGACCTGGAACATTCTCCGAACTCTTCGATTCTAGGATCCACAGCCCCATGTTGAATGTTTGGTGGGGAAGTGTGTCTGATCGATCGAATGTGTGATGTAGTTGAGCTGGTTAGGATGCCAATATTAGACGAAGACGCGGAGTCGTCAGATCCCTTTCGTCAGTATAAGTGCATTGTTCGATGCTCTATTGGCAAAGAAGTTCATGAAACTATAACCTGAAGAGTTGCCAGAGGATTCCGGACCCAACACAACGGTCGCACAAATCTCAGGCGCGCGCCATTCCTGCAGCTATTTAAGCCTGGCCCTTTCCGGATAAGTAGGAAGTGGTAGTATCCATGGACAGAACCTTCTCTTATTGGCTGACCAATCCTGTACTCCGCATTCGGTATCATTACGGGTATCAACATGGATACAGATGACCCCTGATTCCACCGATCGCTTTCGAGGCTGCCAATCACTCACTCTCCGACGTCACCTCAAAGTGGCACTGTGAGCGACGATCTAGAGTTTGTACCAATTCATGAGGGGATCTAAAGAGCTTGTTGTAACTTCTCTGTACAATAGCGGCAATTATCCTCATTCTGATGGACAAACATGACACAATTTTGTACTGCTATATGGCATATGAACTTAGCTAACTAGTTCAACAAGGAGCATCCTGTGGATTTCCATGACAAGGCGATGAGAGAAAAAGTTGCTTCAATTACTGAACCTAAAAGCACTTGGCATTTTCGAATGAGCTGATAGTGTTCTGGACCAATTGGCATTCAGGACGGCCACAGAGCTGGCCCACCATAGCTTATATGATTGGTCGTATCACCTAAGAGTCCAGCCGCCGGCTTGATCTTCCATATCTAATTGGGCAATATGCACAACAGCCTCGGCCTTCCGCAGGAACGGTTAAATTAGACGCAGCTGGAGAGGACGCGGAGTATTTACCTCGCGACTCTCCTGCATCTGAAGCATTCCGCGTTCTTCAAGCACGCAAAAATAGTCAAACAGCTTAACACCAGAAAAATTCAATTACTCCGCTCTCAACTTATTTACTATACCGTCAATATGAAGTTCAATCTCCTCGCGATATTTGCTGGTCTGGCACAATTTGCCGCAGCTCAAACCGAAGGTCTCCCAACTTGTGCTGTAAGTTCCCTTTCAGATCGGCTTCTACCCTTTACAAACTCTATACATTTCTCCTGGCACTCCTGTGACTTTAGTTCATGGAACGGGAGAAAAACTCATGACCCCGTCAATCCGACATTCCACCGGCATGGATTCCTCCCAAATCAGTGGCATGAATGAGAATGAAGGAGAGATTGAATCCCATCTCTGTTCGATGCAAACTAGGGTTATTACACCACTAATACCATCCTCATTTCTAGCAATCCTGCGTCTCCAAGTTCACTACTGGTTCAAACATCGGCGGTTGTCCCAGCTTAGACATCAAATGCATCTGCTCCAGCCCAACCTTCCTCAGCGGCATCGCATGTTGCCTATCCTCCGTCTGCTCCCCCTCCGACCAAGCCGCCGCCGTATCATTCGCAAAGAACTTCTGCTCCGTCAGCGGCGTAACGAACCTCCCCGATTCAGTTGTCTGCTCTAATGCTACCTCCGCTGCCCCTTCGACCCCAGCCATTACCTCGTCAGCTGCTGCTGCCACCGGATCTTCAGGTGCACACAAAGTGGAGGGCGTGGGTGCCGGAATCTTCGGAATGTTGGCGATGGGTCTCGCTATTCTGTATTAAAGGATACCTAGGGAAGCGAATCGGATTTTTATTCTGGAATTAACTAATGTTTGTGGGAATATATGCTTTGGCTTTGATCCTGGGGAATAGAAAAGTCTAAAACTGCTGAGGGGCCAAGTATCCCTCTTAACCGATGTGCTAGGACGACCTAGATAATCCGAAAGCGAAATAAACATAAACAAGCGATGAGTACGAAAGAATGTAGTAAGACCACCGTAGATAAAATCTACGCACACCTTGGTGTCGACATCTTTGATTCTTCAAGTCTTTCACAGAGAAACATCGAGATTCCTTATTTCGGATCCCGAGCGTCACGCTTTATATTCTCGAACCCCATAGGACGAAACCAAGTGATCTTCACTCTGTCCAATAGATTATAGTAGTTAAGGGCAGGTTCTTTCAAATCTACGTAGAGCTCATAATCATGCACTTAATGTGACACAAAAGTTGTGCTCGTGAGAGATATTACCTATGCGCTCCCCTCAGAACAAAGATCCATTCTGATCAGCCTCTCATCAAAGGTTTGAGGAGGATACTGCTGGCTTGACGAGAAGGGTACCCAATTAAGGCATAAAGGATTGATGGCGGAGCTATCGATAAGTGAGAACATGATCCTTACTCCGCTAGGCATCGAAACAACTAATAATGCCTGGAGCCGTAATATGCTCATTCTATAACAAGGGCGTAAACCTACCTTGAGTTGACACTAGTGCAACAAAGTCACGGGCATCTGTCGTAATACACAAAATCTCAAATGAACCTAGATTGGAAAATTGTAAAACCTTTTTCTTATTTTATCAGAACCAGAAACACAAATATCGGAGTACATACTACACTTGATTTCGAGAGGAAGAATGGGTTTTCTTCTCTCCAAGGGACTTGGTAAGAGCTCCACGTTCTGAAATAGACACAAGTTTTGAGCGTGGTCGCTCGCCAGTCGGCGTACTTGGCAAGATGTTCGATCATCTTAGGGTTGTCCAAGGACCCCTTGGTCTGCGTCCAAAGGCATGTTTTTTTTATCGGGATATATCTCCTCCTGTGATGTGAAAGGCTTGACCCCCTGAAGGTATACCGTATTCACACAAGAGGTGTTTCCCCTTACATCCCTCACCTCCAACTTTGAAATTTCTTCCGTGCAATGACCACCTAAAACGATGGGACCTTGGTCACCTGCTCCAAAGGGTTGCAGATACAAAGGTTTAAGTATTTCTACATCAGCGGGATTGTAGCCAGAATAAATTGTAGTCAAAGTTGCTCTGGAGTGGTTTTGTATAGATCGTTCCATCGCGCTAATGGTGGCCGGAGGCAGTCGAGTAATACTCGTTTCTACACCTTCGCCACCGTTTGCCTGATCAGAAAACGGTGTTGTAATAACGTTTTTGTTGTGTTGAATTCAAATCTTACGATAGTAGATGCGCGAAGCCCTTTACGAACTGATGCTCTCCTTCGTCGTTCATCACATATGTCTTGATCCTCTGCATAATCACTATCACTGTCATCTGTTGGAGATACCAGCGCTTCAGTCGTTGCTCTTTGCGTGTGAATGTTTTCGCCAGCTGGAATGACATGTTTCTGGACGTATTTGCCATGTTGAGATCTGCGAAGTGCTGAGGTCGCCGATTGTTGTCTTCTAATTTCTTGCCTTGATGAAATGAGTGCATCTTGTTGGAAGGACATCAAAGGCTTTGATGACCCTTGGGCGACTAGGTTTCTTGTCGCTGTGGGTTTCTCTTGATGCATAGAATTGCGGATCTGGGGGTTTACAGGTATCGAGGAGATTGGTGCACGCTTTTTAGATGCCTTACATCCAACTGAGGTATGTGTAGAAATATTCTGTTAAGGACGGCACAACGCTGGTATCGCCGTGTCTATTATGACAGCTATTACGTGTGGACTGCCAGCCATTCTCAGCTAACGAGTAATCGAAGATGATATTTGCCCGACCGAAAAGCGGGTGTCCTATGGTATACTCGAGTTGCGGCAGGCTATTCGTAACAACCAAGCATCCCAATACCCTTTCACAGATCCTCTGAATTTCTAAAATTTGACTTCCTCTTAATATTCTCAATGGCGGCTTTCTTTTTCCTTGATATGAATTTCCAACCTTTTTACCCCATCGCCTTTTTGATTCGCCACAAAATGTTATTCATTGGCGCTCCTCAAGGTAGTGGCTTGCTTCTATATATAGATGCCGTCGACACTAGATGGAACATATTCGTTTCGACCCTGGGATATCCCCTATAATTCCCCCGTGTTCTATCGATTCTTTTGGGCCGCCTGTAATGCGAGATCCCAAGTTTCGCGCCATTTTCACGGAATCTACGAATTTGACAACGAACCCGTTGTTTTAAAATACTAAGCTATTGTTTTGTCTCATTTATTAAAATGCGCCATAAATTTTCTCCTAAACTATATATTAGTAATCTAGGTAACAATATTATTTCTCTTGATCAAATTTTAGTGAGGAGATACTATTTCTAGAAGCTAGCGGTTATAGACAGTTATTAAGAGCTAGTCGGACGACTAGGTCTTCATGTTGCATGTCTTTGGGGTGATCCATGGACTAAAGCCCTTACTATTCCAGAGGATCCTCCAAATAGGCGTCGATTTCGTGGATCTGTATTATTCCTGAACTTGTGCACTAAATCCGGGATTTCGGGCCATGAATTGGGCATCACAGCCCTTTGCTCGCTCGTTTGTTTCGAGAGTTTTGACAACAAATTTATCCCCCGATTTCTGCCCTCCTCTCAAGTGTTTACCACTTTCTCTGTGTCATGCGCTTCTAGCTCTTCAAGATCTTAGGTTTAGGGAGACATAGAACTATAGAAGGAGTACCTGTGAGCTAAGATTATAGTGTGCTAATCGCATTGAAATAATACGCTTTAGGCAGAGTCCCCAGCCTCCGGCTCGCCACCAAAAAATATAAGCATAGTATAATGTGTGAAAACCAATTCCAGGACACATAGACGATGAGTCACATAGCAAAGAAGTTTCGATACTTATGGATATGCTACACAGCTTGGGTATTAAACCTGCTTTCGCATTGCTCTTCAAATTTCGCTATACCGTACACATAAATCATACAGAAAAGATTCAAACCAGTTGATTCAATCACTTAAGTGACATTTTCATACTCCTTACCCAACCCAATCAACCAATTTTTACCAATCTATAAATTGCCCCAAAGAAGAACCTCGACTCGCCAAGAAGAATCTCATCGTAAAAAGCCGAACACATCACCTCTAAGCCTCGCCTGCTGCCACCACAGCTGCCTGAGCTTTAGCTGCTGCTGCCTCTCCACCGGAGCCATTGCTCGCTGCTGGATTAACGCCGTCTTTCGCGACAGCTTCTTCAGCTGCAGTGTTGGCTTCTGCCGAGTTTGTGGCACTCGCAGCGGC
Organism: Hymenoscyphus repandus; assembly: GCA_001414415.1. Classification (NCBI taxonomy): domain Eukaryota; kingdom Fungi; phylum Ascomycota; class Leotiomycetes; order Helotiales; family Helotiaceae; genus Hymenoscyphus; species Hymenoscyphus repandus. The sequence continues at coordinate 404,322 of LLCE01000011.1, forward strand.
TGCGACAGATGTTGCTGCGGCACTCGCTTTGGCTCCTTTCTTGCCCTTCGCCTTGGTTGCGGTGGCCCCAGTTGCGGCATCGGCGGCAGCCTGTCGTTATTGTTAGTCAAACTGTAATCCAATATAGGTGGGTAGTGAGAGCAGGCGGAAGAAACCAGGAGACCCAAACTTTGATCCCCTGGAAAATTCAGAGCTTTATTGTCTCATTCAGATGAAGATGATATAAATTATCCCTCGCTCTGAACAGGACAGAGATATTGAATCTCTAAAAGTTCATGAGAAGAATTGATACAATTCTCCGTTAATAATGAAAAGGGAAGTGACATGGCACCTAGAACAAAATTCTGGATATAACTTACAGCCCCCTTAGCTTTACCAGCCCCCTTAGCCTTAGTAGCAGTGGCGGCAGTTGCAGCATCAGTAGCGGCGGCGGCATCAGCCTATGTTCAATTAGCCATTTTGTATAAGACTTGAAAAAGGGGTGATGCTTACAGCTCCAGCGTTTGCTGCTTTGGCAGCCTTGGCTTTTGTGGCCTTCTTGTTTGTAACAGTTCCAGCATCTGCAGCATCTGCTGTAGCGTCTGCTGTAGCGTTTGCAGCAGCGTTTGCAGCAGCGTTCGCGGCGGCGCCCTTCTTGCCCTTGCCTTTGCGAGCCTCGAGGATAGGTAGATCCCGTCCAATGTTGATGCCGGTCAAGCTCTCTACGAGGGCAGCGATTTCACTTTGACCACCGGCAGCGCCACCAGCACCAGCACCAGCTTGAGCGGCATCGGCCTCTCCAGCATTGTCTTGAGAAGCAGCAGCCTCAGCAGCCTTTGCTGCCTTTGCGGCTTTCTGTATCAAATTAGATCATGCCATCGAGAATAGATATCGAGCTCACCTTAGCTGCCTTTTTGTCCGCGGCGGCATCAGCAGTGGCATCGGCAGTAGCGTTTCCAGCAGCCTGTATTATGTGCGTTAGATCATGCATGGTAAAGATTATAGGGCAGCCTTTATAACTTACAGCTCCTGCAGCTGCCTCTGCACCAGCTGCCTTGCCCTTGGCTTTCTTTGCAGCCTTCCCAGTACTAGCGGCTGCCTCTGCTCCAGCTACACCTGTAGCTGCTGCTGCACCCTTCTTTCCCTTTTTTGGCGAGCGAGCGTAGAATTCGGTCTCGATAGGATATGGAACTCGTGCTTCTAGTCCATTCTCAGAAGCTGGAAGAGCACGGCCTGATACCACTGAAGCCGAGATGGCAAGGAATGTGAGGAGGGAGCCGAAGTTCTTCATGATGAAAATTGGTAAAAAGATTGAGCGTCAAGCTGATAAAAAGTAATTGAAGTGAAAGAATAAAACTGTGAGCTCAGCTAGATATGAGTTAGCAAGATGGTCGTCTCAATACTGCTAGGCTCAACATACCTCTGTTTGAAAGAAAGAAACAAGTAATGCACAGCACGTGAATGAAGAAGGGGATGGGGAAGAAACTCCAGTAAGAGAATCCCCAGATCTTATATATTGTCTTGGCTCCTGGGATCACAGATTCAGACGATCAAAGATAGGGGAAATCATTGAAACGAGAGGTATGGATATATGCTCACCTCAAGCTTGACTCGTCTGATCTGCATCTCGAAGCAGAACCAACCTGGTCCGTACCTGACAGCTGCCACCCAGGCGAACCAATGGTATGGTCAGAGTATTGTACATGCTGTTATTGCTAGGTCGTCCTAGAATAGAACCATAGAAAGCAAGTTTGGTTGATCAGCCTAGCCAAGGAGAGCAGCACTAGCTTCTCCATGAAGAGGATGGGTAGCGAGCATTGGCAACAGTCCGAGACGACGGGGATCTAGCGGAAGCAGTGGACGTTGCAGACTTGGCAGGCAGGGCGCCACTGCGAAACCAGATTTGTGGGGTAGCAATGAGCTTATCACGACGACCTTGAAGGTCAAAGACGTGATTTCCCGTTGTTGTGAGGGGATTCTCCTGAGTGCCGCAGGGTCGCACGGAGAATGGCAGGTTTAGGCCCTTGTTTGGTGGCGTTTCCGTGTTGACATGGGGCAACGATCAAACCATTGCTCAAACACGCTCGGCTCCATCATCCCAACTTCCAAACAAAAATTCACAAAACTTCGATCACAATCATTCGAGAGATAATCCTTGAGCGTAATAAGGAGGATCTAGCTTTGCCAGATTTTAGCACCATGGTTGCTAGCATGTTATGTCCAAAGGGGCCATGACAGACTTTCGTGTCACCGTTTCGATGACTTTCGAAGGCGAGTTGCAGATATCGAACATGTGAGAACTTCTCGCTCACGTCCTGATGATGATCCTGGTTACATCTAGCAGCTGTATTTCTTCAACTCTCAACGCTTCAACGCCCCCGATGTTCTGGTTCCTACATGCTTCGATCATCTCGCTTTCTCGGTTGCTACTCCCACGGTGACTACTCAGCGTATTTGAGAGGTCTTCAAGTAACAGTAGGAACTCTAACCTAGGATTCTAGAGGGACACGAACAACTTCCATGATTCCATCAGGAGATTATGTCATCAAGAATACGGGACAAAATTGAGGTCGAGGAACGATTGATCGTTACCAAAGACATCTAAGGTTCTACATTCGTACATCTGGCTTCAAGAAGGCCTGGCAGATATCCTAGTTATCGAGCACAATTTCCTGCTTAAAATAAGTTAAGACGGACGGTCATCCTGAATAAGGAGAAACATTCGAGGGAATTGATGTCAAGTGCAAAATTCCAATACTACAAAGGGCACTCAATTCTCAATGCTGTAATAATTGAAAGCCTGACATTAAAACGAAACAGTGAGGTGTTCGAAAATTATGTACAATTATTAAGAATTGCATTTCTGCTCTAGACATCGATACGAATTTAGAAGTCAATTGGCTTTTCATTGTTCATCACGCTGTCACGGAAGACGATGATACCGAGCGAGGCGCCGACTTCCAAACCTCGTTTGCTCTCTTCCATAACCCAAGATATCCCTGCTCCAAGAAACGGATCAACAGCTAATCTAGGTATCTAGCTAGGCGCGTATTTGATGAACAGATGCTCGATTGCCAAGTAAACATCAAAATCCGACAATGAGAAGAATAGCCTTGGCAATTGCTGAACAAGATATGCCCATGCACACCATGCTAGTACAGTCCCACAATAAATGCATACGGGACGATATAAGCTCACAATCATAAAGGCTGTCCTTGTGTATAACCTGCTCGCTTGAGCACCTCATAAGAACACGCATTTCGCATACTAGGGCTGACGATCATATTCTTGTTGAACGATGAGACAGCCCAGATGAGGAATGAGCTAGACAGATTCAATGCCCATGAGTCGGACTTTATTTGGTAGCCTGAGGAGTGCGACTGAGAGTTATGGTGTGGAACAACTTCACTTCACAGATTTTCAGAAAAATGCGAGAGAAAGATAATGATGAGCAGGAGTGGAGGAAGGTGGAGGAAAATGGAGGTGATAAATATTTGTGCCTCGGAAACTCGGAGAGTGAAGAGGTCTTGCCGGTCTCGGGCCGGGGAATACAAGGGCAGCTTTGTTACAGGCGCGCTCTGATTGGTTCAATACTTAACCCGATGGAGACCGGTTGCCGACTAGATTTCTGAAAGTCAAGAGTCCAGCTCCCTTGATACCACGATGGTTTGCACATTCTCACCCCAATTCCTTCGTCTTAAGCAGGAAATGTGGTGACCTTTAAGCTCACCATGGCCTCATCGAGATCTGCTGTTGCATGCCTGCAGCGCAATTTCGTCAAACGACCTCCACCAAAAGTTCTCTCTTCGAAATATCCCCAACGATGGCGGTGCGGGTCGAGCCCCCCAAGACCCCGCGTGTCTCAATCCACCAGCAGAACACTCGGGCAGCATCGAGCATTCTCTCTTTCTGAACCTAGGCGATTAGCAGAAACCGTCGAAAAGTTCGATCCCAGTACCGTTGAGCGGGAAAGCGATGAAGTTGACGTTTGCATTATCGGTGGAGGTGACCTTGCCACCCCCTCTTTGCTTCTCTACAGTATCTAATATCCTTAGGTCCTGCTGGGCTCAGTGCCGCAATCCGACTAAAGCAACTTGCAAACGAAGCCGGTAATGAAGACTTTAGAGTTTTATTACTAGAAAAAGCAGGGGAAATTGGTTCACATATCCTCTCCGGGGCGGTCATTGAACCATCCGCCATTAACGAGTTGATTCCCGACTGGTTAGCTGAAGACAATGAAAACAGATTCGATGGTACGACACCTGCCGGAGGAGATAAGATGCGATTCCTTACAAAATCGAGTTCGATACCTATACCTGCCCCGCCACAAATGCATAACAAGGGTAACTACATCGTTAGTTTAAATCAACTTACGAAATGGCTCGGTGAGAGAGCAGAAGAGATTGGAGTGGAGATATACCCTGGGTTTGCAGCTTCTGAGGTCCTGTATAGGCCTGATGGTTCTGTGCAAGGAGTGGCGACCAACGATCTCGGTATTTCTAGACAGGGAACGAAAAAAGATAGCTTCGAAAGAGGCATGGAATTTCACGCGAGGATTACATTGTTCGCAGAGGGGTGTCATGGAAGTCTTACGAAACAAGTCATCAAGAAATTTGATCTTCGAAGCGAATCTCAACCACAGACCTACGGTCTTGGAATTAAAGAAGTGTGGGAGATAGAGCCGGAAAAGCATCGGAAAGGAGAAATCACACACTCAATGGGATATCCGTTGCCGGCGGATACTTATGGTGGTGGTTGGATGTATCATTTTGGGGATAATCTGGTCAGCATTGGGCTCGTTGTTGGTCTAGATTATCCAAACCCCTGGTTATCGCCATACGGAGAGTTTCAGAAGATGAAGCATCATCCTCTCTACAAGTCTGTACTGGAAGGTGGAAAGTGTATCTCATATGGTGCCCGAGCGTTAAATGAAGGTGGCTTCCAGTCAATACCTAAAGTCGCATTTCCAGGCGGTGCTTTGATCGGAGATACTGCTGGATTTCTCAATGTCCCCAAGATCAAAGGAACACACACTGCGATGAAGTCGGGAATGCTCGCTGCAGAAGCGACTTGGACAGCACTTGGCAACACTGATGCGGGGACAATATTCCTGTATGACTATGAAGAATCGTTGCGAAAGTCGACCATCTGGAAAGAGCTCAAAGAAGTTCGTAATATGCGACCATCTTTCCACACACCACTCAAACTCTATGGTGGAATCATGTATTCAGGTCTTGAGGCATATATATTTAAGGGGATGGTACCATGGACGCTCAAGCACAAGGGTACTGACTATTCTGCTACAAAGACAGCAGACGAGTGCCAAAAAATACAGTACGAGAAACCAGACGGAAAGATTAGTTTTGATATTTTGACGAGCGTTAGTCGGACAGGCACAAACCATGAGGAGGATCAGCCTGTCCATTTGAAAGTCAAGGACTGGGAGAAGCATGCGCAGGAAGAGTGGCCGAAATATAAGGGTGTTGAGAACCGCTTTTGTCCTGCAGGTGTGTATGAGTATGTTGAGGACGAGAGTAAGGACATCGGAGTGAGATTTCAGATAAACGCACAAAAGTATGTTCCGCCTATTACATCTGTACATAAATGATGCTAATATTTGTTTAGTTGCATTCATTGCAAAACATGCGATATCAAGGTTCCAAATCAAGGGATCAATTGGACCACACCTCAAGGTGGTGAAGGACCAAAGTACTTTATGACATGAGTACGATACAAGCGCAGCTGTACATATTTTTTGGATTAGAATAGACAAAATAAATGAGGCAAGCTCCAAAAACTTCGCGTAGCCGCTTTGAGCATATAGATATGGCTGAATAGTACCGTCATTTTACATTTAAGACCTCTAGTTGTGGTTATATAGGTTGATGATTCGCGTGGAATACAAGACTAGGATTTGGAAGGAGTCGGGATGAGAGACCTTGGTTTTGTTGCATATTGCAAAATGTACTTGGTGCTTTTTGTTGGTTCTGCTTTCATTTTAATGGGTTGCTGGTCCGAGTCGGACACAATGTTAAAACCCGAAGGAATTTGTGATGAGAGAGGTAGGTAGGTTCTTGTTCTCCACTGCAACCCCTGTATTGTGTATGTTACCCTAGGAAGATATAACTAGTCAACTTTGTAATTCACCATAGAAAAACATCACAAATAGGATAGGTTGCAGCAATAAATTTAGACAAGCGTATCTAACTAGAACTTGCGTTAACGTCAACTATTCACAATCTCTTCGATGTTTCGATATTGGCAATGACTTGGTAAACTGCTAAATCCTCAAAAGAAAATTCCTTGAGACAACATCGCACTGGAGATACCGGTTTTTGCTTCTTGATCTACAACACAATACCACAAAAAGCATGCCACCTTTATATATCACTCAACACACATCCCGTCTCAATTGGCAGTGTTGATTGGCTCCAAATATTCCATATTGAGACTCCATCGGACAGGTTTGCTTTTCCGCATTCTCCGCTGTACAAAATCTCGCCTAAACCCCTGACCTTATCGTCCTATCAAGCATCTCTCATTGGATCTCTTCTGCCAAGGTGGATCTCATTCACCAATCATATTGTCACGGGCACTTATCTCACATCATGCCGATCTCGTCGCCAGACAATTTTCTTATCGCAGCACTCTCTACTTTCACGCGTCAACACTTCTCCTAGGAGTTTACCCAACGACAAGACGAACTCCCGCGCAGGCAGCCCGGGAAAAAGTGGCAAGCCATATATGGCCCGGAGAAGTCTAGAGGCGCAGGATGGCATTGCATAGATCTTAGATGGTGCCAATCCGCGAAGGCCAATTGCCAACCAGGCTTTGTCGAGGCCTTGGGTTTCCGAGGATTTGGTGGGAGAAATGCTGTGATTAGGTGGTTGCTGCTGAGCTATGTAGGTGTTATCGTCCCGCTATGCGTCGTCTTCTTCTTCTGTTTGTCATTTCTACTTTGTATTCCTCTACTTCGGAGTTTTGTTCTGTACTCTTCGAACGACTTCGTGATACCTGTCTACTTGCACAAAGTGTATAGATGAGTGCGTGATTGCAACTGTAGACCTTTCGAGGAGTGAGATTTTGACGACAAAACTATCCTTTGTCATGTCGGGCAATTGGCAGCCGCAAGTTCCTATTCAGGAGATCAATGGAGGTCCAATTGAAGGAGGGCCTGATGGGGTGATTGGGTCTGACAAGAAGAGCAATGAAGGGGCAAGGAAGAAAGTTGTAGTGGTGGGGTTGGGTATGGTGGGAATCAGCTTTATGTGAGTACCTTCTGGTTCCAAGTATCAAGCTTCGAAGTCAATGGGATAATCTATAAGTGGACATAAAGTGCTAATTCGCAAACAGTGAGAAATTAATGAAGCTTGATGCGAAGAGACGAGAATGGGATATCATCGTCATCGGAGAGGAATCACATCTTGCGTACAACCGCGTAGGATTAACAAGTTACTTTGAGCATCGAAAAGTAGAGAACTTATATCTCAATCCCAAAGAATGGGTGTGTATATCCGCGAGTCACCGAAACACCGAAGACTAATGCTCATACAAAGTATTCGAATTGTCCCGAGGGCGCGCTGAACTACCACCTGAACACAATGGTCACGGAAATTCACCTCGAACAAAAGCTTGTCTCCTGTTCGTCTGGAGAAATAGTGCCATATGATGTCCTCGTTATTGCTACTGGCTCCGATGCTCTCGTGCCGCGACACACACCCGGCCACGATGCGAAAGGTGTCTTTGTATATCGAACAATTGAAGATCTGGAGAAATTAATTGAGTTTGGCGCGAAGAATAAGGGCACTACAGGTGCGGTCGTTGGTGGTGGGTTGTTAGGTCTCGAAGCTGCCCACGCCATGATTGGTTTAGAGAACTTCGAAAAAGTTAAACTTATCGAGAGAAATAGATGGGTTCTTAGCAGACAATTAGATAGTGATGCAGGAGGACTTGTTGTTGAGCAAGTGAGAGATTTAGGCTTGGACGTCATGTTGAGCAAACGTGTTGGGAAGATTGAAGTGACGGAAGACAACCACGTTAAGGGAGTGGTGTTCGAGGATGGCGAAAAAATGGATTGCTCGACTATTTGCTTCGCCATTGGAATTAAGGCTCGCGATGAGCTTGCTAGAAAAGCGGGAATCAAGTGCGCCGATCGAGGAGGTGGAATTGTTGTTGATGGAGCGCTCAAGACCAGCGCGCAAGACGTGTATGCAATTGGAGAGTGTGCAAGTTGGGAGAACCAGACATTTGGCCTCATTGCTCCTGGTATCGAGATGGCGGATGTCTTATCATTCAATCTAACGCAAGCGAAGGATCATGCTTATCGACAATTCAAGCGCCCAGATTTAAGCACAAAGCTGAAGCTGCTCGGTGTTGAGGTTGCTAGTTTTGGAGACTTCTTCGCAGATCGAGATGGTCCCAAGCATCTTCCTATTCGAGCTGCTAAACGGAAAGAAGAGAGTCCAGATGCTCTCCACAAGCTCACCAATGGGCAACCTCCTTCTCCCGTCAAGGCGTTGACGTACAAAGATCCTTTCCAGGCCGTTTACAAGAAGTATCTCTTTACATTGGACGGCAAATATCTTCTCGGTGGGATGATGATTGGAGATACCAAGGACTACGTGAAGCTCGTTCCTATGGTCAAGAATCAGAAACAGCTGGACGTGCCACCGAGTCAATTCATCCTTGGAGCAAGCAAAGAAGGCGACGAGGGTGGGGACGATCTCGACGACGATACACAAATTTGTTCTTGCCACAACGTTACTAAGGGAGACGTCTGTGCGGTGGTTAAAGATGGAACTTGCAAGAGCATAGGAGATGTGAAATCTTGCACTAAAGCCGGTACAGGATGTGGTGGTTGCATGCCTCTCGTTACCAGTATCTTCAACTCGCAGATGAAGGCTATGGGGAATGAAGTAAAAAATCACATCTGTCCCCATTTCAACTATTCTCGAGCGGATCTTTACAACATCATCTCTGTCAAGCAACTCAAGACTTTACAGGAGGTCATGAAAGAGGCAGGCAATGATCCCGAAAGTCAAGGCTGCGAAGCTTGCAAACCAAGTATTGGCTCGATCTTCTCATCGCTTTACAATAAGCATGTCATGGCCAAGCCCCTGATGGGCCTACAAGAGACGAATGATCGCTTTCTGGGCAATATTCAAAGGAACGGAACATACTCTGTCGTTCCTCGTGTTAGTGCGGGAGAAATAACGCCAGAAAAGTTGATTGTCATCGGTAATGTAGCAAAGAAGTACAATCTCTACACCAAAATTACTGGTGGTCAACGTATCGACATGTTCGGTGCGAAGAAACAAGATCTCCTTGCTATCTGGAAAGCATTGGTTGATGGCGGTATGGAAAGCGGACACGCATACGCAAAGTCACTGCGAACGGTGAAGAGTTGCGTGGGCACGACATGGTGTCGATATGGCATTGGTGATAGTGTAGGTATGGCAGTCAGACTGGAAGAGAGATACAAGAGTATCCGGTCTCCACACAAGATGAAGGGCGGTGTCAGTGGATGTGTTCGCGAGTGTGCTGAAGCTCAAAATAAGGAGTAAGTCTGAGTTTCCTTTCTATCTAATCACTTTGACTCGGTATTAACCAAGACACAGCTTCGGACTCATAGCAACAGAGAAAGGCTTTAACCTCTTTGTTGGCGGGAATGGTGGTGCATCTCCCAAGCACAGCGAACTTCTCGCAAAAGATGTACCTCCAGACGACATAATCCCAATCATAGATCGTTACCTTATGTTCTATATCCGCACTGCCGACAAGCTCCAGCGTACGGCTCGCTGGCTAGAGAACCTCCCAGGAGGTATAGCTTATCTTCGCGAAGTCATCCTCGAGGATAAACTCGGCATCTGCGCATCCCTCGAAGCCCAGATGGAAGCACTTGTTGGCACATTTTTTGACGAATGGGCGGAGGCTATCAAGAACCCCGAGATTGCCAAGAAATTCTCACAGTTTGACAACACGACCGAGACCCTCGACAGTATGGAAGTCGAAGAGGACCGTGGACAGCTACGGCCCGTTTACTGGGCGCAAGAAAGCGCCAAAGTCGACTTCAAGAACACAAAATGGACATCCCTAACCTGGCAACCAATGATCGAAGCCTCCCACTTTGCTGGCGCAGACGAAGCACCGAACGGTATCTCCGCCAACGTCAAAAGGGGTGATACTCAACTCGCCATCTTTAAAGTCCGAGGCAAGTACCTTGCCTCACAGCAAATGTGCCCCCATAAGCGCGCTTTCGTGCTTTCCGACGGACTCATTGGAGACAGCAAAGATAAACTCTGGGTATCCTGCCCATACCACAAACGGAACTTCGAACTCACGGGCTCCCAGGCTGGAAGATGTCAGAATGATGAAGAGGTCAGTATCGCTACTTTTCCTGTGGAGGAGAGAGATGATGGAATGGTATATCTGAAGCTGCCACCGATCCATGAGTTGGATGGTGTGTTGGGGACGAAGAAGTGGATGGTGAAAAAAGGGGAAAGTGGTGAGGGGCCGTTTGAGAAGTTAGATCGGAGAATTGGGGTTGATGGTGTTAGACGGAAGGGAAGGCGGCCGATTGACGTGAGGAAGGTGAATGGCGCTGTTAAGGCTGGGGGTGGTGAGGGAGTTGATATTGATTGGTAGGGGGCCTTTGCTGGGAGTCAGGGAGAAAGGGAACCCGGGGGAGTTGAGTCGGCTTGTATATATATCTTTTCACCTGACCGAGCGAAGGTAAATGGTTCGGAGCATATATTTCCGTTTCTTTTCCAAATAAATTTTATTCTCCATCTTCACTACCTTTAACTACACGCTTCACTTGCATGTCTCTACCGAATTTTGTCTGGTATCACAGTAGTGCGTGACGTCTACTCTAGAGTCGGCAGAGGTTATCGTACATTTCAGCTTTAATTTTCCGTTTAATTCCTAGAACTCACTCGAAAATAGGATTGGAGTACTAAAGAGCGGTCTTTACCTATGCCTTCTCAGGAATGTAATCCTTTCAGAAACACTACTTTATAGCCACAAGACGAAGGGGGTCGTTTGTGACGGAAATGTCTCCGGGATAGGAAAAAGAGGCTAAGTGTAAGAAAGCTACCTAGTACACAGATGCTCTCTACTCAGCATCTTATGCAGCTAAAAATATGCAAGTAAATAAGCTACAAGATTATCTTGATAGTTTTAAATTGACCAAGCAACATGAGTTTCCAACTCACCGGAAGATCTTTTCCCTCTATCGTGCAATCCTACCAGCTTCTGACTAGATCCCCACATCATCAGGAAAATTAGCCTGAGCCCTTCTAATCGTGTTTCCGGCTGCTCAAACAAATCAGCACTCCCATCCAACATATATCTCATCGTCACTCTGTACGACTTCTTTGCGACCTACTAACTAGAAGGCGTTCGAGTACCAGTACCAGTTGGAAACAAACCCTTCACCTTCTTTGCCTCTCGGATGGTACTGAAAAGGCCAGAAAAATCGACTTCTTGACAGCATTGCTGCTCTCTAAATTCTGCCCTAAGGTCTGTATTAAGCTTTGTGCTCGGTTGCTGTGGAGGTCGAAACATAATTGGCGACTGCGTTTGTGAATGAGGGATCTAGTGATTTGAGGTCTTCGTGGCCGCCTTTGATTGAGAAACTTGGAAAGTCATCTAGATTACACTGATAAGGGGAGAGAATTTCTTTCTGCAAGGATCTGGGGAAAAAGGAGTGAGGTACATAGTAGGTTTTGCTGCTATTGACGTACGGGTTGACGATAGTGCCAATATGCTGGAACTTCTCACGTGCTGTTGGAGCAGAAGAAGCACATTGCAAAAGGTGCCCATGTTTCTTGACAGAATAACATATTTGTAGGAGGTGATGTATGCATGATAAGCAGATGAGACGGCTGCCTTCAAGGGCTTGATATGGTGGTGGAGGACGAAACCTTTGAAGAACTGGGTTTGTGCGAGCATTAGGGCAGAATGGGGACACATTTTAGAATTAAGGCACGGCTGAGGGTGTTGAAAGGTACTTTGCAGGTTATTTTAATGGAGAGGTTTGTTTGGAGGAATATCAGTTTGGATTCTTGGTACACTGCCTGATTTACTCTTGGGATCGAGGGGGAGATGCAATGCTTGACTTTGGTGAAGTCGGTGGAGAGTACGTAGACTTCAGTACAGCCGTATCAATAGAAGACTTATTAAGCAGAATGGAATTTCACGGTTTTGTGGGTTAGGGATAGCGGTTAATGGGTTGTGATTTAAGACGCGAAATGCCATTGCTACGGTTCCAACTGGAAGGTCTAAGAATCTGAAATGATGATTGTCTGTAAACAGGAAGGCAAAACTGCAGATGCCATGATTGTTCGAATTGCTCTTTTGTCAAGTGTAAAGAAGCAATTAATGTACTAAGTGTTATTGTAGTCATTCGACAGAGTGAGCGTGTCGACATACTGTTGAGATGAAAGTTGAGAGACAAAGGGCTATTAAGCGAGTTGCATCGCTCTGGTTTTGCCCCGCCGCTCCGCCAACCGCTCTTCGTACTCTTTGAAATATTACAGTAAAGAATAAGTGAGACATAAGATATCCAAGTTGAGGCCTCTTCCTGTCAAAGCTGTACAAAATCAAAGTAGACTTAGACTATCGTATCAGGGATCCAAGACTTATTGAGAGGATTAATATCGCTGAAGCTTCTGTTGAATAGACTAAATTCTTACGAACCCTGTTTGGGTGTTCTTCTTTCAAAAGTGTGCATAGTGACTAGATCGTTTCCTCTTGGCCGAGGAGAGCCTATGTGTCTTACATAAGTTGATTGACCGATGACTTCACACTTATCCTGGAGCAATGATCTTTCCATAGTGCAGTATTCTTGAAAGCAGATGCTATCCCCTCCCTCCGAGCCTTTATTGCTGAAACACCAGGTGGTCTATGAACACCGGCAAGTATCGCTTCCTCTCTTAGATCTGTAAGAAACACCAGCTTGACATCCTCACGCCACCTTCTCTCTTCATCTTGTAGCTCTTCCGGTTCTTTCAGAGCGCAGAAGCTCCTAAAGTTGAGACGCCAATACCCAGCAAGTAGTTCACGCAGTCTGCCTTTTAGATTCTCGCCACCTTCGATGTCGGAGGGTGTATACCATTCGGGTGGATCTTGCAACGGGGAGTCCAAGAGGCAAAGGCTTATCTTTGCTTGCGGACATCTTGTGAACAAGGTTGCTAATATGACAAATCTGGCGGAGGGTGAGTGGCTAACCAGAATGACGGCATCATCATATATGGCGATGTAGCGAATTTGTTGGAGCCTCTCTTCTGTGTAACGAGCCAAATCCACGGCGGTCAAAGTGTCGATGTACAAAACATCGTCCTCACACCAGAGATCATTCTCCCCATAATTACTGAATCCCCGGAGATAAGAATATTTGTATTTCATAAGCTCGGTACGGGCTTCTCTGTTGACATCTAGAAGATAGGGGTAATCGTTGCATCCCGAGTGAGTGGTTCCTCTAAGGTAGTGCTCCCAGGTGCTTGGATCTGGAAGAGCATGGACTCCTGGTAAGCGAATGACTCTGGGTTTGACGGCGAACCTCCATATTTTTGACCGAATCTCATACGGAAGTTCTTGAAAGCGTGGAAATGCGATGAGCGGCTTTTCTGTATCGGCGGTCATGTCGTAAAGGCTCAGGGCTCATAAGGGACACATTGTGTTGTATGTTGATGAACAAGCTAGGCTCTCTGCGATACCCCTGGTACTAAACTTGAGGATGATGTCAAGACCTCACAAGAAGTCGCAGGTGGTGAGGATGTAAGACGTATTGATCATGTGTATGAGATTGTGAAGGAACCCGGAATAGGGTCACTTCAGCGAGCGCATGGACCTCCTGAGCGAGTCTTGGAGTGCTCCGAAGACGGCTTTTCTCTTAAGAGAATGCAGAGTTTCAAAGTGCCTTCTTCGGGCATTCAAAACAAGAAGACGTTATGAATTATAAAGTAGATCCTAAGGTATTGAATAGTACTTGACCTCAGGAGGTGGGGTGTGGCAAACCCGCTGTGGTAACCTTAGTTCGATAGTCTTGCATCATGTACTTTGGTGAGAGATAACTTTGTGGTGGATAATAGTCGAGCACAATATGTTTGTGCCAAAGTAGTCACGCTGGCCGGACATGCGTAATAATTAAAGTACGCAAAGATTGGATTAAGTTGCTAGCCGCCCATGTAGAAAGGGCCGAGGAATGATTTGCACGCCTATACAAGGCTGCTGGAACACGTCCCTCTGTTTGCCGAATCAGGCAGAATCAACAAACCTCCATATCCCCACGATCTCTCCCACTTTACACTCTGTCCTCGAAATCCACAACAGGCTTCACTAATCTGCTAATTGCTTCGTCATATCTGTCCGCAGTTCCCAGCAGCATAAAGTAGCTTGTCATTCCCTCTACTTCGAAAGAAGACCCGCGCGCAAACAGGTAAATTCTAGTGTCCCTGCTACCCCGCGACGAGCTTGATTGCTAATTACCACACTCATTTAGCTTATCATACCTCTATAATATCTCGCGCATAATCTACCGCAGCTTCACGAGCTCAGGAAACTATGGCAACCTTCCTCACGAATCTATTCGAGTCCATCTTCACTCCTGGACCTACCCCTACACTTCTTGTCGCGACAAATGTCGCATTCGCCTGTCTGCAACTCACGCTCTTCCTTCTCCTGATCGCGACTTACAGCATCCATTTCGTCATACTTTCATTCTTGAGTGCTGGTTTATGGTGGGCTATTAACTGGTTCGTGGCAGAGCTCCGGGCATCCGAAGCGGTTGAGGCCGAGAAGAAGCGCCGGCTGGAGGAGCTGGGGTCTGGCGATGATAGTGAAACGGAGGCAGAGACTGTGATCGATACTGGGGATACGAAGTCTGGGAGCAAGGAGGTTGAGATTGTGGAACCGAAGGGGGAGCTATTGAAGGTCAGGCCAGATTCAGGTGGGAGGCAGTCAGAACATAGCACGGAGGATGAGTGGGAACGAGTCTCGGAGAACGAGAAGGATAAGTAAGGAGGGCAACAGTATATAACCATGCTTTTGTTGATTATCGACCTACGATTTTTTATACCCACGGTTGGCGATATGATTTTAGACATCCACGAGTTTATGGGGCCAGCACCAAGTACAGTAGATGAGCGTCCTAAATTTAGTCACCCTTTCAATGTATGATAGGATAACTAGTGTGAATATGGAAATGGCCAATGGCAGTTCTTATCACTTTTGATAGCGATTTATATACAGATTGGTGCCCCTATTGAGGAAAAAAGTCCAACGCCCTTCATCGAGTTTGAACTTGGTGGCACGATCACGTGGTCGAGAGCTTAACGCCAAATAATTTCGCGAGACCTTGAGAGCTTCAATTGTGTGCTTGACCGCCCGCCATATACAACCCCACCTTAGATATAAGCCTACAACCCAATAAAACAGGAGCCGCATTAATAAATTCAATATGAAGCTCGTCAGGTAAGAGACTTCTCTCCACAATGCCGCGTACTGGCCTAAGCTGAGCTCCCTCTTCAAGGCTCCCACTCGAAGCTCCTAACTGACTGTTTGCGCTCTGGTAGGTTCTTGATGAAATGCGCGAACGAGACAGTTACAATTGAGCTCAAGAATGGTATGGGACTCACAAAGATACAATATGGACTTCGCGCTAATGTAGACAAAGGCACCATCATTCATGGAACCATAACATCAGTCTCTCCTCAAATGAACACAGCGTTGCGAACAGTCAAGATGACACAACGCGGTCGGGAACCAATTGCTCTGGACACCATCAATCTGCGCGGCTCGACGATAAGATACTACATCCTGCCTGATTCTCTTCCTCTGGACACACTATTGATTGATGATGCGCCAAAACCAAAGAACAAGGCCAGAAAGGAAGCTGCTGATAGAGGAGGGCCTGTGAGAGGAGGCAGAGGTCGTGGAGGGCCAAGAGGACGAGGCGGTCGAGGTGGTGGAAGAGGTCGGGGTGGTGGACGAGGGTTCTAGGAGAGCTACGATTAGAAATGGGATGGATACGGTTGTTTGTTGCTGCCTCTTCACGAAATAAGATACGAGCTTTTAAAAAAGTTTCTACGACGACGACTCGAGGATCTTACTGGCGTTAAAGTGGTTATGAAAAATGGAAGGCAACTTGTTATGAGGCATCAATTCTGCGTGGGGACGTTTTGCCAACTATTCTAGTCTATTTGAGGGGTGTTTGATGCCCGCCATATTCTGACTATCTGCAGCTTTTCCCACCCACCTTGCTTTCCGCTACTTGAAACAGTTTCGGCTGTCCATCTGTTTCCCCATTTCTTGATTTCGTCTATGACAGCTCCCGGCTTGTTCTGTGCACAGAGGAGAATGTACGCACAACCTCGGGTAGGATTCAGGATATCTGGTATGGATGAGAGCAAGCGGTTGGTGACTTCCATGCCATCTACTCCTCCAGCATATGACAATGACAGCAAGTGAGAGTCGCGGTCAAATGCAGACAGATTTTCTACCGGTAACGTGGAAGGCAGGTCGGGTGTAGGCACATAAGGAGGGTTGAAGATCAGTACATCTACTTCTCCAGGTTTGACTGCGCTCAGAAGGTCCGCTGTGACATTTCCCAAGTAGAAGCCATGTGACCCCCCGAGTTCCCTCTGGTCTCTTTCCGCGACATCAACAGTTTTGATAGTAGCCTCACATGCATGAAGATTGATATCCACTCCAGCAGTAAGTACATCTGCTCTTCCGAAAATGATCTCACTATGAGCATCCATGAATGAAAGAACGACACCAGATCCTGAGCCTACTTCGACCACTAACGGAGACGGGTTTGTGTTGCTCGTCCCCGACGGTTCATTGAAGCTTTTTTGCAGGAATGACTTCTCAGACACAGATGATAGCGTGTCCAGCAGCAAGTAGGAGTCTTCTGCTGGCTCGTACACACGGTCGAATGAGACATGTGAGGTCGAAGGCGTTGGTAGCATGTTATTTTTGTGTATCATACTGGTGGTCGCTGATCTTGTACTTTTGTGAGTCTGATCAAAACAAGCTGCAAGGCTGAAGCCTTTTCTCGGCTGCTGCCGAGGCCTTCCCAAGCATCATCATCATCATCCGAGCCCCTTCTTCACAACAACATTTTACTGTAATACGCCATGCGGATACACCCTCGACTACTGATGGCCACGCCATCAGCAATGGGACCAACGAAAGGCCTGAGACCTGCCCCTTTGGCTTTATTACCACCAATACCGCTGTACAGACGACTCTTCCGAGCCCATCGGAAACATCTTCCGCCAGAGATGCGACTGCTGGGAGACCAGTACATAAAGAGCGAATTCAGGGCTCACAAAGACACTGAAAACCCTGTGCATATTGTAGAATGCCTCTATACTTAAAAGAAATAGGGTCAATGGCTAATTGTAAGCTGTAGGTTGGGTTCTTGACTGAGTGGCAATTATACGCGCAGAAGCTCGAGGGAGAGAATTGGCTTGGAGAGAAGATGGAGATTGGAAAGATTGAGAAAATGAGTGGTACGATACATCCATACTTGTGTGGTGAATGTTAGCTAATGGTGTGTCAGATCAACAATTAGGTCAGATGTACGAGCTCATGCAAGCCATTCGAAAAAAAGAACTGGACGAAAATGAATCATAACACCTCAAAACTACATGATACGATGCAATATCTCGATTATGTCATGACTCCTGTGCCACCTACGGCATCCCGAATTGTTGGATGCTTGCGGCGGTGAGATATGGCGCAATGCTTCGAGTTTTGTGGTCATCGAACACATCACCCGGATATGGACGATGTATCAGCCTTGTTGCACGTCGCGGGTGGGGGACACAGGTATCCCGCGTGGTATTGTCGATCCATTTATGATGGAATCTTGGTAAAACTACAGGCCTCAAAACTACGAGAAGTAGACACATCAACTACGCTAAAACTTCTAGTGAAGTAGAGCGAGGTGTGGCTACTATTCTTTTGTCTATATGATAATGAGTTTCATGTACTATATAAGAT
Organism: Hymenoscyphus repandus; assembly: GCA_001414415.1. Taxonomy (NCBI): domain Eukaryota; kingdom Fungi; phylum Ascomycota; class Leotiomycetes; order Helotiales; family Helotiaceae; genus Hymenoscyphus; species Hymenoscyphus repandus. Next base: position 422,313 of record LLCE01000011.1, read on the forward strand.
TTAAATTTCCCAAACGATATCAAGGACATCAAGTTTGATTCTCCTATACTTTCGCGGATATTCATTATTGTTTACTATACCCAACTAGTGGAGACTTTGACTAACTCTCCTTCAATTTTGAGAACCCCAAGTTTTGTTGTCAAGATTTAGAATGGTGGTTTTTATACCTATCAAAGAACCACGGAGCTCGACGAACTACTCTAGGTAGGGTTTCTACCAGTGGCCTTTAATTGGTCAGATATTACTATTGTATTGATCACTTGGAACTCAATTCAAAAAAGCTGCCTTTTGTATATGGGTGCGCATGGAGAGAATTTAGGCATGTTAGTGCTATCCTCGATATTCACCACTGAGGCTAGAAACCCTAAGGATTTCAATCTGGTATATTGGACATGTGAATCACGGTTCAAACCAGGAAGTCGTGGTTTCTGGAATTATTGTTCTATCCTCCTTCCTTTCTTGAATATAGGTCAACAACACCAGGCAGAATACACATTTCCACCTTGAAAAGCAAACAACGTTCTTTCAACCACACCGCTCGGCAAAAGTCTCTATTGGTAACTTTCGTCACAGTCAAAAGACTCTTGCTATCAAATCACCAACTCTCTTAGTCTCGTTGACGCTACTCCCCATACACAAAAACCAAAATGTGTACCTTCGACAGCTTCTTTTGCAAGGAGTGTGGCCATCGCTGGATCGAGATCAAAACGCCATGTGGTCCTAGTCAAGGCATTAGGACTTGCGCTACTTTCGACATCAACAAGCCTGGATATCATGTGTCTCCTATACCCGACAGTTTCAAGACTTCAATTTCACAATGCCCTGTCCATGGCAAAAATGACAACTACGATGGCAATAAGATCAGAATGATCAAAGAAATCAAGCCAGAATTTGTCGTGTGCTGCGTCATTCAATAATAGTACCTTGGGAATATGGATAGGAGAATCGTCTACAATACAACTACTCGGCATCTAGGGGAGCTACAGGTGGCTGATCATTAACCTGGATTCCTCCTCTCTTCTTCTCGGCCGAATCATGGAACGGCAATTTCCATCCTCCCTCACTCTCGGGTGTCGCAAGCCACAATCTCATCAAATGTCTTCTTGGTGCTGGCGGAGCAAAGTCTTTATACGCAGTTCTTGCATGGAGGACATGCTCATTGCTCAGGAACTGAATATCACCGACTTCCAAAATCATATGAAGTCTTAATTTGTGGCATGTGTCTTCAAGAACCTGGGCGGCTTCCACTTGCTCTGGCGACAACTGAGGGATGATTCCCTTGTCCATGAAGCGACCTAGTGACTTGACGTAGTATGGGTCCCACTTCGAGTACACTCTCGGGTTTGGGCCTCGCTCGAGGTAGAATACAGATGTCTTGATATATGGTTCCTCGCCCTCGCTCACTTCTCCTTTCCGATCAAAGTACCAAATTGGCTTTGTGAGGGTCTCGGCTACATCGGGGCGTTCTTTCTGGAGGGTGTTCCATACGTGATGGGAAGAGACAATATCTGATTCCCCCCCTTCTTGAGCACGAGCGATGCAAAGGAGACCGACAATGTCTGAATCATCGGCGTGGAAGAATTGGCGGGCGGTCGTACGGTAGATACGTACTCTGTCAATCTGTTACCGTCATTTTCATTAGTCTCACCCTTAATACATCGATTATTTCTAATATGTGCCTTACCTGAGTAGGATCATCTCCAACATCCTTTACATGCCCCAAAACATGACCTCGTCCGTTCTGTGAGACAAAATAGCCGAGATATGTACCAAGTCCCATGTAAGCAACGGCAGATTTGCGGTTGCCCCATTTCTCTACTGGGAAGCCTTTGAACAGAATGAAACCTTTTCCATTAAGTGTCTCTGTGCGGATAGAGCTTAGCAGCTTGGAAAGATTAGGTAGATGAAAGTTGTCCTATGTAATGTGAGCTTGAGGTTCTTGAATCAATAGGTAGGACTCACTTGTGAGATACCGGTCAGTGGCGTTCCATCCGCAATAAACTTATCAGCAACAGCACTCAATTCATTGATTTCCTCGTCGTTCAAGACATGTACCCATCGTTCTGGGTTGTTGACATAGTCTTCAGCTTTCCACACTGTCACTCCGCTGATCTCTTTAGGAAACTCGGAGTATGGCCTGATATCATCTGTAAGTGGTGGATGCTGTCCACTTGTCTTGATTCCGTCAGGAAAGATCTTTCGATCAACAGATTTCTGGGCAGGACTGGTGAAAGAGTGGGGTGCTGCGGGCTGAGTTTCTAGGAGTGAAGGAGCCATGGTACATGGATAAAAGGAAATTTGGATCAATTGAATCTCGAACGAGTAAGTAGTAAGTGTAACAAAGTTGATACAGAAATCACAGGATCAAATAACATGAAAACTTAGAATATTTGACTTACTCTTTATACTTTTCCAATGGTCTGGTTTCTTAATACATGTTTCCACCATAATGGGAAGTTAGTGGACCTAGAACAGCAGGAAGGTTGTAGATCTAAATGATGTGATCGAGGGCCAATGAATAGGCACATGTCGTGCTTGAGCCATCCATTGAGGGAATGCGGGGCATGGTGGGGCAGAGTACAATCAGATCGCGCTAATCTAATCTGCTACCTTGTCATCGTACTGTACAGTATATCGCTGCAGGGTCACTGGTGCTTGGAAAATTGGGATTGTCGTGTAGTAGGTGGTTGGATTTATTTTCTTCTGATATATTGTTAACATTTTGCATTCGAATATGCATCTGGGGAAATATGACTTTTGTTTTATATCACTTTCGGAACATTGCCGAGGTGATGCCTAAAGAGGCTAGCGTCAAAATGTGTCTAATCGATAAAGGATCATGGGCAAAAAAATTGTGAAAATGCTCGACAACAAGACTAGTGTCCTTCACTTTAGTTATTGTAAAGCATTGAACAATACCAGCGCCGCCTGTTCATGATGATCATGGCTATAGGTGTTAAATAAACGTTCCATTTGTGACCTGTTCCTTTGTTGTCTGAGTCAACTTTTCGACTACAGCACGGCAATTACTGCACTTGCGACTCGAAAAAGAAGCCGCAAAGATGCCTGAACAGGTACACCAAAAGTTTGCGGATCAAAATAAACCTGCGAAACCATCAAACTCTACTGATGCACCTCTTCCGAAGTTTTCCATAGAAGGCTCGAATAATAACCAAGCCCCACGAAAGGCGCCTCACATGAATGGATTGAAGCGCTCTCAAGATGGCAATCCCAAGTCCTCCGAGTTCAAACGGAAACATCAACCGGCTGGGGGAAGGCAAACGGAAGAAGAAGAAGAAGAAAAAGATTCGAGTTATGAGCAGGATGGACGGCCAAGGAAGTCTCTAAAGTTCAATGGTAACAACAAAGAGGTCAATACGAATCAGGATACCTTCAAGCAAAGACGACAAGATTTTGGTGGTAGACAAAATGGAACCGCACATCCAAAGACACCACATACTCGCGCAGATCTTGAGAGGATCGCCAAAGGCCTTGAGAAAACTCGCATGAGGTTACCAGTCTGGCTCAAGAAGACGGATATTCGATATGACCTACGCAATCACGATGTATTACTTTTGCACGGAGAGACAGGTTCGGGAAAAAGTACGCAGGTGCCGCAATTTCTATACACGGAACCATGGTGTGCCGAGAAGAGAGTTATGATCGAGAACGATATTGGAAGAAAGCAAGAGGCCAGCGTTGGAGGCATCATTGCGATCACGCAACCTCGTCGAATCGCAGCCATTACCTTGGCGCAACGTGTAGCCGCAGAAATGGGAGAGCCATTGAGCAAGGGATCGATTGCGTCGAGACAACCAGGCAAAGTCGGTTATTCAGTTCGATTCGATAGCTCTGTTCCTCCAGGGACCAAAATCAAGTTTGTTACCGAGGGTATCTTGCTACAAGAGATGCTGTCAGATCCACATCTTCGGAAATATAGTGCTATTATTGTCGATGAGATTCACGAAAGGAGTATGGACGTCGACCTCATTGCAGGATTTCTGAGAAACATTGTGCACGGGGACAAGAAGGGACGTGGTGGTATACCTCTGAAAGTGATCATCATGAGTGCTACTCTTGACAAAGGGGGGATCGAGGCCTTCTTTGCGAAACCTGAGACTCGACCTGGTTATGTCCCTGGAGAGAACTACGGCAAGGTTTTAGCGACTCACATGTCTGAAGAGGCAATGAAACTGAACACCGAAGAGAAATTCAATAAGAAGCCGAATGTCGAGACAAAAGGACCAATTGGCAACGGAAAAGAAACAGATGATTCTCAGGAATCCGAAGTTTTCAACGAGTCACGGAGGTCATCTATAGATTCTTCCTTTTCATCTTGGAGCGGCATATCGGACTCGAGTGCTGAGCAAGACTCAGAGGCCCGGTCTGTGACGAGAAGAAAAAATGGCACACCAAGTACTCAGTCAAGTAAAATGGACGTTAGCCTGGAGTCAAAGAAAGCCATACCAGAAAATGCGCCCACGCCTAAAGGCATGATCGAAGGAGATATCTCGGCCAACGGGGTTGCATGGCAATATATCAGAGGTCGACAATATGAAGTTCAAACCTTATACGAATTACAGCCTGTAGAAGATTATCAACATGCTATGGTGGAGATGATCTTAAGGCTTCACACCGAAGAGCCATTGCCAGGAGATATTCTTGCTTTTCTGACGGGGCAAGAAGAGATCCAAGCTCTTCAAGCTGAGCTTGAGAAATACTCAGCAATGCTTGCGTCTAACGTACCACGACTTGAAATTAAGCCCCTGCACGGTTCGCTGTCACCTGAAGCCCAACAAGATGCTTTTGTCAAGGTCGAGAAGAAGTTTACACGCAAGGTTGTCCTGGCTACCAACATTGCAGAAACATCATTGACTGTGGCTGGAGTTCGGTATGTTGTCGATTGTGGAAAGGCCAAAGTCAAGCAATACCGACCACATCTCGGATTAGAGTCTCTCCTTATCAAGCCCATCTCCAAAGTGTCCGCCATTCAACGAACTGGTCGTGCTGGCCGTGAAGCTAGAGGAAAGTGTATCAGAATTTACACCAAAACGGATTACCAGAAGATGGATCAGGACGAGAAACCCGAGATTCTGCGCTGTAATGTCATCGAAGCAGTTCTCAAGATGAAGGCTCGTGGTGTCAAGGATGTTCTTACGTTCCCATTCATGGACTCTCCGGATATCATATACATGGAGAAGGCTCTTAATCACCTCTATGCAATGGACGCACTAGACTTCGATGGCAAACTCACCAAAGTCGGAAAGCAGATGTCACGATTTCCTCTTCCCGCTACTCACGGTCGTGTTCTCATCTCAGCCGCAGATGAAGCCAACGATTGCGTTTTGGAAGTAATTGATATTTTATCCTGCCTCAACACCGACAGTGAGGTCTTCTTACAGCCAAAGTCAGAAGAACAACAAGAGGCAATGGACGAAGGCCGAAGCGATCTCGTTCGTCGAGAAGGCGACTTGATTACCTTACTCACAGCCATGCAACAATACGCTTCCGAGAACACCAATCGAAACCACTGGTGTGAACGACACTTAGTCTCAGTACGTGCAATGAAACTTGCAATGGCCATCCGCAAAGAACTGCGCCAGAAAGCTGTTGACGCAAAACTGCTCAATACGCACCCACCAGCTGATCCCCAACCCTTTGAGCCAATCACACCGAGAAAAGCCACGATAGTCATGAAGACGTTCTTGAAAGCGTTCATAAAAGAAACAGCAATATTAGGCCCAGACGGGGTCTATAAAACCACGTCTGGAAAAGAGTCAATATACATCCACCCTTCCAGCGTATTGCAGGGGAAGAGATTGGAGGCGATTATGTTCCTACAGCATGTTTATACGTCGAAGTGTTATGCAAAGAAGGTTAGCGCTATTCAGGCAGATTGGATTGCGGAACAGTATGGCATTTAGAAGTGGAGAGTCATGATTGTCTAGATAGCTGCACAGAAGAAATATGCCCCATTTGTGATTGGAGTTGGTCGCCGAAAAAAATACCCTTGATTCAGGAACACAGGATGAGAAATAGAAGGGCACGGATGTAGAGAACACTATAAAAAAAGTTAAAATTTGTCTTTTTATCTAAGTAGTGACGTGAAGCATTCCAAGGCCAACGCCGACAAACAAAATCTGCAAGAATGCAAGAACGCTAAAGAAGCAAGTAATCTAATCCACAACCTCTGTAACTCTACCCACAAACCCCTCTAAGCCAGCAACGCCTTTCTCTCCTCTCTCAGAGCCGTAATACAATCCATGTCCTCCACCAGGCATAACCAAAATCTGAGATCCAAGCTCAATCCACTCTCGAGTGGTGATAAGCTCGAATGCTAGGTCTGTAATGCCATCGGAGCCGAATATGAGGGGTTCCGGTTCGTTCCCATGTTCAAGTGAATCATCTAGGCCAAAAACATCGTCCATCTGATCTGCTAGGCTGGAAACCCCATTCTCTTCATGAGGAGCAACTCGTAGGATTTTAGCTGTGGCACGGATACTAGCGATGTAGACTACAACTAAGCTCCCAGGCGTGACAGAGTTAATGTCCCCATCCTCGAAGGAAGCCGTGAAGCCACTCGCTGCCTGTAATGTGTGTCCAGTGTCTAACATATGTCTGCTTGGAATAGCAACGACCATTCCTTTGCGAACTCTAGGATTTTGAAATGGCTTCTGTGCGAATGGGTTGCTTGGTACCGATAGTGGAGAGATCTCAAAGACGACTCCCAGTGTTCCAACCTGGCCAGCTTCGAGAGTATGCACAGGTAGCCGAAGATTGCGGACACTCGCGATGCGGGCATTGTGCCATTCACCCTTAGTCACAGAAGCTGAGATCAAGTTGCGAGATGCATCCCTCGCAAGCCCCGTAGTTGATGAATGTGACAGTGAAGCTAGTGAAGCTCCAAAGCTGTTCGGCGACGATCGAGCGTCCGCAGTGCCTAAAATTATCTCTTCGTCATCCGCATCGGCTGGGAAAGGACCTATCACAATAGCATCGCCAACTGCTAATCTCCCGAATCTCATGTGGCCAGCGATGACAACCCCAGAATCACTAGAGTTTAATTTGTTTGATGATAGGGGCTCATATGCAGCTGGTAAACCAAAAACGTCCTCAATATGGAACAAGCAAGAAGGCTGCTCCGGATTAAGGACGGGGCCAATGTAGTCACGGGATGTTGGAATTGGAGGTATGGGGAGTCTTTGCAACAAAGCATGCATAGAGCCAATACCTGAGCCCTTTGCTGAGCTTGTCATGATGATAGGAACAATCGATGTCAAGCCATCAGAAGCGGCCAGTTGGTCGACTACGTTCTGTACTGTCTCTCCAGCGCCCTCATGAATGACAATTAGGTCAGATTCGGCGACACACTTTGAATTATTCGGGGGTATGATCGAGGGAACCCGGCCAACAGCTTTCACAGCGGTAAGAATTTTAGCCAAGGTCTGCCGCAAGCTTGCCTTAGAAGCGAGATCGAGCTTTGTGATGACAATGGCAAGTGGCTTGTCTAGTTTTAGGCACAGCTCCAGATGAGCTTTAGCGAGATCGACGCCAGCTCCAGCAACCCCAAGAATCTCCCGAGCAGAGGAGGTTCCACCAGCACCGGTTTTAGCATTTTCAGCATCATCTGCGGCAATGCAGAGTACCGTCCACTAAAGAAAGGCAATCAGCAAATGACTTATGAAGGGAAAGAGAGGCATAGAATAACATTTCCCCAGTCTTCTCTAAGTCTAGGAAACTTATGTGAAGCCGGAACATATAGTAAATTGACACTGGAACGGGAAGGAAGAGAAGATTTTCCTTACATGAGGTGCCCAACCCACCAGTCCTCTTACAGTAGTCCGTCGATACCGAGGATGCCCGGCCGAGTCAGAGACAAAGACCAACCTACCGTGTTCTGCTGATGCGTGGATGTCAGTCCAGGAGCTAACATTACCAGAAGCAAAATTTAAAACATTAGATCCTTTGTATCCTAGCAATTCTTGGGCAACAGAACTAGTCATGCCAGAAGCGATCTCATGGCGGTGCTTCAGTAGGCTCAATCTACTCTTGCCACGGCCGTTGTCAAGGGTTGCGGTGGACAAGGTCCCTAGTAAACTAGATTTGCCAGATGTCGTTGGTCCAGTCAAGGTGACTCGTAATTGCTCGGTTGTTTCGTGATCCTTTGGTTGAAGACGTTCGAGGACGTCATCTGGGAGAGAATACGTCGTATGATCGTTCCCTTGGCTCTCTGGTTGAGCAACACGGAGTTGATTATGTCTAGAGCTCAGATCTGGAGTAACGAGGGCTTCGGCAACCCACAATTGAGCCTGATGGCGAGAGGGCTTATCGTCGAACGGTGTCGTAGTCAATGGGGTATGGGAAGGCTCTCCTCTCAAGGCTTGGGGTACCAAGGGCCGTAATTTTGACGGTTCATGCCATTCACAGTTGCCCACAACAACCATACGTACAACCTCAACATTGCAGCCCAGACTTGCTGCCATTGCCTTCAAGTTGGTCAGACTCTCATCCATTTCATCTTTAGTCAATCCAACAAATGTCCCGTCATCAGAGACTCCGATTTCATACAGAGCCCCACGACTCTCTTCCAATCCAGCGAGCAGCTTTGCGGGTCTTGTTGGTGTTTCTAGACTTGAAGCGCTTTCTGGAAGTTGGGGAAGAACCAAGTCACCCGTAGTTGATGCATGATAGGGAGCGGATTGTTGCAATCGCCACAGCAATTGTGTTGTCAACTGCTCTAGCCGATTTTGACGATACTGGTTGGATGGCGCAAGTATTGGCGTGGTGATCTCCTGTCGTGCAAGTTGACCCGGCGAGTTTGACACCGTACTAGATGAGCTGTAACTCCGACGTGGTCTCAATAAGAGATGTAGCTTATATTCTGTAGGCCCCTCCTGAGGCTCAGCTTGCAGACGAGTAACGCCATAGTCAGATAAGTAGGCAGTGCTCAAGGGAACGCTGGAAGGTGTGACACGATGCTTGGGCTGGGGCGTCGAGGCTTTAGGAGTATCAACTGGTGTCACCCAAGGTGAAGCGACCCTTGGAGGGTCTGGGTCGTAGGTGAAAATTGATGCCATTGAATATATATCCTCTTGCTAAGTGTGCCAGTCCTTACTTATCGTTCACCCGAGCTCTTTCTAAAGATTGGTTCGTCCCGATTTTGTAAATGTGATTACCGCCGCCGTATTATAGGAGATATTACATTGGATAAAGACCGAGTGTTCGTATGGGCGTGGTGGATTCGGAAAAGTGTACTCAATGGTTGAACCATCTTGTATGGTTAGGTCGTGTAGTGGGAGAATCGGTTGTGGAAGTGGAAGGCGCGAGAGGCAATGTAGCTTAGAGGGAAGGCATATTGTAGAGAGATTGTGTATTTTGTATTGTGAGAAAGATCCGCAAGTTGGAGATAGATTAAGGCGTTAAAATTGTACTAGAAGTACTAAATACTTTGGCAAACGAGCAAGCCGTGCAGTCATCCGGCAATATCAAAGTGACTCCTGCAAGGATGCGGCTGCAATTGTTGGCTCAGCGAATAGTGCCAAGCTATTTGCCCCACCACTCCTGATACCCACTTTTAGTGGGTCCTTCGAGACCCTGACTGCGCTTGAAACCGAACTGTTGCTGCCTTTGAAGCGACCTGATTCACGGCTGGGGACGAGACGTTGCGACGCCTCGGAGCGACACAGCCTCCTTGAATATTATAAAACCTCAGCAAACCCCAGAGCCCTTTATCCTTCTCCAATTCCAACCTTCCAGCAAACAACAACTTCGAACCTCCACCAAAATGAAGAAGTTTCTAGGCAAGAAAGGCGGGGAGGGAGACGACGACTCCAATCGTTCTGCCCTCTTCTCACGATCCTCAAAGAACAGTTCTGGAGCTCCAGCCTCCAATCCTTATGCTCAACAACCACCGACAGCAGATCCTTATGCCCAAGATACAAACAAGTACGCAAACATGCCACCACCATCGGGAGGTTCCCCATACCAGCAGGCTCGCTCACAGTACGGCGGTTTGCCTCAAGGCCCTGCTGGCGGTCGTGGTGGTCTGCCAGGTGGACCTGGGCCAAATCGAGGTGGTCCACCACCATCTGGAGGCTACGGTCAATCTAGTGGTGGCGGATACGGATCTGAAAAGTATGGCAGTGGAGGAGGTTATGGGGCCAATAGATACGACAATGCTGCACCCAGCTATGGTGCCCCTCCTGCGGAGACAGGATCGAAGTATGGTCCGGGTGGCTATGGTGGACTAGGACGAACGACCAGCAGCGAGACTACCACGACAGAAGATAATCGAGACGCATTGTTTGGCGGTGCCAAAGACAGATATGCTCAACGGGCCCCAATGCCCCCACAAAATGGTCGAGCTGGAGGTGGATATGGTGCAGATAATGGGGGCGATGCTGCCGATGGATATGGTGAAGCGAGACAATTAACAGCGGAAGAGGAAGAGGAAGAAGATGTTGCTGCTACGAAACAACAAATTCGTTTCATGAAGCAAGAAGATGTTTCGTCAACTCGAAATGCTCTTCGTATTGCGGCCCAAGCCGAAGAGACTGGACGGGCAACCCTGGCAAGGCTTGGTGCACAAGGCGAGCGTATCCACAATACAGAAAAGAATCTGGATATTGCTGCGAATCACAATCGCATCGCCGAGCAGAAGGCCAAGGAGCTGAAGACTCTGAACAGAAGCATGTTTGCCGTGCATGTTAACAATCCTTTCACATCATCTTCGAGAAGAGAGGCTCGTGATCAGGAGATCATTGAAAAGCACCGAATGGAACGTGACCAACGGGAAGCCACTCGTGAAGCTGCCTTTGGCTCTCAGCAACGCATGGAACGTACTTTCAAAGAACTTCAGCCAGGAGATCCAGGATATCGACCAAAACAAACGAAGGCTAGTCTCGCAGAGCGCTCGAGATATCAATTCGAGGCAGATTCTGAAGACGATGAAATGGAGAACGAGATTGACGCTAATCTTGACGCTCTCAGTGGTGCCGCTGGCAGATTGAACCTACTTGCAAGAGCCACTGGCGAAGAAGTCGAGTCGCAGAACAAATTGCTAGACAGAGTTACCGAGAAGGTATGTTTACTTCCTCATGCTATAGAAGCTTCACTAACGCAATTCGGCAGACGAATAATGTGGACGATCAAATTGTCATGAACAGGGCAAGATTAGATCGCATCAAATAAACGTATTAGTTATTTACTGTGGAATTTCGAGTCAATCGGCATCCTTACTCGGAACTTATGAATAATGACCATTAAAATCCTCTTGAACATAATACACTATCGTGATGATTTCTAGGTGCAATGAGAGGTCAACAGATGAAAGAGAGTTTCTTCCCCTTCTCTGGTCACCACCCGGGAAATCTATGCACCCCAGCGAGTCTAGCAAGGCTGTTGGTCATGACCATCAAAAGTAACAAAATATTTCGCCCAATGCTAGATCACTAAGCGAGCTATATTCTCCTTGCACTTTAAGCGAAATCTGACTCTGAAAATGTACAAGAGCGATTGCAAGAGGTACGGGACTGCTCACCTCAAAACTAAACGTGCATGGGTACAGGATTGTGACATTTCAGGTCCTCCGTCCAACCGTTGGCATTAGGTAAATTCCAAGACATGGAAACGAATATATATACTCACGGTCCCGCCTACATACATCATCCTATCCTCGTTCATCTACATCTCACAATGTACACAGAAAAACCACAGGTAAAGTTCGACACCGAAGTACAACTTTCCATTGTTACTGAAACCCCTCGTTCCCATCCCCGCCTCGCTGATTGGCCTTCCACCCCACACCATGCCGCTTTTACGCCACTTCGTCCCTTATCTCGCTCAACCTTATCTGCATCCAGGCGTGATAACGCGGTTGTGTCAAAATAACAGCGTTGGATTCTACTTCTCATTCCCCATATTCCACTTTCCTTTCACCATATTCAATGCTTGGCTAGCACTTCACGAGGGTAGTGATGGGCCAACAACCTTCTTCTGACGCGGGCGAGACACAGAGGTTATTACCGAATCAAGCACTCTGTGAAGATCCAGAGGAGGTTGATCATGATGGCTGTTTTCCGCCGCATGGAGTGAGGGATTTGAATCCGAGGGATCCGTTTCTGGATTTGCCGGTTTATTTTACGATTCATAGGTATGTACTATTATCAAAGTTGTGTTAAAGTTGGAGATGGAGAGATGGGTGCTGATGAAGGGTTGGGTAGGATACGGAGAGATATAATTGCCGCGATAGGTATGTGAGGTATATGTGAGAATCCGTAGTGGTGTCTGTCTAATGGTTTGAATAGATGATCCGTATAGTCTGGAGCAATTGCGAGATCCGAGGATGAATCTGTCGGTTGTTAGGCCGTTGGTGGATAAGCTTTATGAGCTGGATGATGTGTCTGTAGGTATGTAAAGTGAAGATCTATTTGTCCCATTGCCTTTCAGATGAATATAGAGGCTGGAACGTCAATCCTGAATTTTGTTGATTGGCACCTGCCTTGCTTCGCAACCTAGGAAATCAATTTTGAAAGGGCCGGGGATGATTTGCATGTTGGGCTGTTTTATGAGGATTAGTTTCTTTCAACTTGCATTTGTGTTGGATCGAGCTTCATAAATTTGATTGTGAGCTTGGCTCTCTTAAGACCAAAGGTGTTTTCTCGTCTAAACTAGCAGGTTTTCGAAATTTTCAAGCGCACATGACTGGATTCTCGTTAATATGACAACAGTCTACTGCTTGCTCGTCAATCGAATCCAATTTCAACGAGAGCAGAGCGCCCAGCCCCACCAACAAAGCGTATGTGCTACCCGAGCTCGCCTATGTGAGCTTCTCGCCAACAGATTATTAAGACGTTTTCACGAAGACAATACTGGAGCGCAAGGCCTGCTTCTCCTCGCTCAGATCCTAGTTGGAGCTTTCGATCCATTTCAAAAAGCCCCGCAAGAGGTGCTAGAACAAAGCGACCATACAATGGACTGGACTGTTCAAGTTAGAAGTGGGTACAAAAGAAAATTACCCGCCTTAGAGCTCGCTATTGTCTCTGAAAGCAAGCTGTTCCTTAGCTCTACAGCTTGTCAAATGATAGTACGTGCAATCTACGAAGGCCGAGTCATCTACACACCAACTTCATTTATAGACATATTACCGGATCATTACAAGAACAAGCCCGTTTCGTTGTACAATCCTCGGAAAGCACCTATTTTTAACCAATATCGACTCATTGTACCAAGGACAAGGAATATTCTGGAAATATTCCAGTTCATCGTTCTCCTGGCTCTCTTTCTGTTCGTCATGGCAGATCGAGACCCTTCGCAATTTGGAGCCCTTGAACTTATATTCATCATCTACACATTTGGATTTTTGCTCGATATGTTTGCAAGCATTTTAGAACATGGTAAGCTCAAAAAAATGCTACAAGTCCATGTTTTAACGTGCAACAGGCTGGGATGTGTACACGGAAAATCTGTGGTCGTTCCTAGACGTTACGTTTGCATTTGTCTTCAGTATCTATCTGGTGCTACGTATCCATGGGTACAGGACAGGTGAACTTATACCAGGACAACAGGCCATGGATGTCCTAGCTATGGGTGCCCCAGTTCTTGTGCCTCGCTTAGCGTTCAATCTCATGTCAGAGAATATGCTTTTCGTTTCGTTAAGAGCTATGATGAGAGACTTCACAGTTCTCACCGTCCTCGCAGTTTGGTGCTTCGCAGGCTTTCTGCTCTCCATGACTTGGCTTGCCAACGGGACACACGAACCAATAACCATATCGAAGTGGATGCTGTGGGTCTGGTTTGGGCTCGATGGCACTGGCATACAAAGATCTACTGAGTTCCACTGGATCCTAGGCCCAATACTCATGGTTGCCTTCGCGTTCCTTGGAAATACCCTTTTCTTGACGATACTTGTTTCCATGCTCAGTACCACATTCTCAAACATCGTATCAAATGCCAATGCAGAAATTCAATTTCGCCGGGCAGTGCTGACCTTGGAGGGAGTAAAGTCGGACGCAATTGTAAGTGTATCCCATTGCCAGTTAGCAGGACGTTCTATCACTAACACAATATAATAGTTTGCCTACCAACCACCCTTCAACCTCCTGGCTGTTCTCATCTTACTACCTCTAAAATTCATCCTTACACCAAGATGGTTCCACAAAATCAACGTCGCCGCCGTCCGCGTCCTCAACGCCCCAATCCTCCTTATGATCGGCTTCATAGAACGACGAACTCTCTGGCCCTCCAACGCCACCCGCCGACCTCGCAACCCCGAACAGCTCCCCAAACTCCCCAGAGCCAAACAAAGACGCCCCTGGGATCTAACCCGTCAATTCTCCGTCCATGGCGACATCCAAGCCGTCTTCGATGCCGAACCACCGCAAGAGATTGAAGCCGAGATCATCCACGATGATGATCTCCATCATGCTACCTTTGAAGATACCTTCGCAAGGGAATTTGGCACGGATGCTACGCTTGGTGGTCCGCGACGGAACAATAGCTTTAAGAAGATCAATGGAAAGGATAGGAGAGATTCTGTGGCTCCGTTTGCGGGGATGGTGAGGCAGTTGAGTAATGCGATTACGGAGGAGGACAGTGAGAATGGGGGCAGCGGGGAGACGAACAGTCGGCTTGAGAAGTTAGAGCAGGCGACGATGAGGATTGAGAAGCTGTTGGGGAAATTGTGCCAGGATCTCGATGAAGAGTTGGAGTTGGGGAAGAATGGGAGCGAAAGTGGGAGCAATGATGCTATTGAAGATCGCGATGGAAGTGCGATGTGAGTTGGGCAGGGGTCATTAGTCTGTACTTTTATTGTTATTGGTTTGGGACAGCTTGGCGAGATGGTTTGAACTGCTTGGTCTAGTTGATTAGCGTTGAGGATACCCATATCATTGACTTCAACCTCGGAACATTCCTACTTCTCTTTTGGTCCTTTGACTTGACACAGATAAACCTACTGGCAGGCTTTTAACACTGTAATAATACGGTTAGCGTCTTCAATGGTAACCCTTCGATGACTCGATCTGGAAGTGACGCCATAAGTTTACCTAGTGCATTCTCGCATCCCCTCCCCACTAAATTATTAGAGCACCTGATCTAATCTTCATTACATGTCAAGGATAATCCAATCAAATAATTTAAGACCGGAAAAGAGAACTAATAGCTCTCCTGATTATTTTTAAGCTATCGCCCGTTCATAGTGGCCCTTTCTAAAGCAAAGCTGTACATAGAGCTGACTACCGTACTAATACAAGTAGTGCTTGATTTTTTTAATTTAGTTAAATCACGATGTTATAAATACCTGCAAGCATTTATAGACGTAGAGGTAACTATTATTTCGTTGGTGGAATGATACCCGTTCGCAAGCAGGTAGAAGGAGTGTCTCGAATAAATAGTTTAAGCGTGAACTCTATTAAACCTCGCCTCTGATAGCTCACCTGTAGAATAATTTCTCGCTCAACAGATGAACAAGACCTGAGAATTTGTGCTTCCACAGTTTTGTATAAACTTAGACTAAACACATGCATGCATCAAGACTTGAAACAAACATGGTATAAATCACTCTATTGTCTCTAGGAGAATTTAACATCATTGGTAAAAATCAAAGAAGACAATTAAGTATTTCATCCTCTGTTCGAAGCCTGAGAAATTCCATACTCTTATCCTGTACCTCCATACATAAGCTAATATTGTCTTAAAGGCAGAGTATTCTCAATCATTTTTGAACATACCAAACTGCCCAGGAAATCACAGCCAGTAGTCTAGTGATACAATTGGCGGCCACTTAGGCGATTAAGAATCTTCTAAATTGCATAGTTGCCTGTAGCAAAAGCCCAACTGCCAAAACCAGCCGGGGCTAAGAGCTCTCATTTCTTCATTTGGGAGAGTCTTATTATAACCTAATGAGGCAACAATTAATCTTCTGCTAAGAGCATAGCGCCAACATTCTAACAAAACAATGAAAATATAAACTTCGATTTATTCACGGTGAGAAGTAGACGGTACGTAGGATTAATTGCTCCACTTCCTCGTCATCTTTCTAGGCCTTCACGTTGAGTCTCAGCGCAAGACACAAGATGCATCGAACTCTTCAAGCTGAATCGCTGAAAATGGCCCAACTATCACATTTCCAAATGCGGGATCAATAATTGCCTAACCCCACTCACCGAGTCATCATGCCCCAACCATTAAGTCCTAAAGTGAGCATTTTTGATCTCCACATTCCGCCAAATCCTGCTTTCACTGCCCTATAATCTCAAACAAAACCACCGACCGATACTAAACCTGGACCTGGAATAGATAATTGCCTTATTCGCTCACCTGATCCCATAAAGTCCAGAAACGTTCCGTTGTCATGGCCATCAATAAAATCCCACGATACTCGCTTAATCCCTCGAGCGAGATGATCCTGCGCGGATCTAGATCCTGCACAAACGATATAGTAAGCGCCAAACGCCCGGATCCGACGACGAGCTATTTCCATCTGTTCCTGCACGACATCGTCGCTAGGTACCCGCGACAAAATCCCGCTGGAACGGTCGGGGTTAAAGACAACGATGCGTTATTGAGATCGTCATCAGATCAATGAATCCGCGACAATTGCTCCCTCAATCCTCGAAAAGAGGCACCTGAAACTCCTGAGAATCCACGGACCTATTTCAGTGTCAGCGATTGTGAATTTGAACCATATGCATCAAGGTCTCTTAATCCCGATGAAAAATACGACATGGCGATGATTTAACGAGGGTACGACTTCGCTTAAGATTCGACAACGGGATGTCAGAGATCCATCTAATCCTTCCCCACATCCCATATTCTATTTCGAGTTGCGGCTCCGTAGACACAGACGTCATCGTGTCGTGAGACAGGTTGTCTTGGTTTGAATCAGGTGAATCTTGAAACCATGAGAGATACGAGTTTCAACAACAATACGACGAGACTCCTTCACTTTCCACCAAGAAGGATATCATCAGATGAAGTGTTCGGCTACTCCGTATACTACTTGCCTGACAAGAGGTACAGTCGTATAACATTACCATTCGCGTGAAATCCAATGCCAAAGAAGAAGCTTTTTGAAACATACCACGGCCAATTTTCATTGAATAGGCAAGCCCATAGTCCAATGAGCTCGACGGAAGTCTGAATATAAACGATGAAACAAGCGACATGGTAACCTAAACCTATAAATAATATAAGCACCCGACTCCCAGTACCTTAATTTCAGCCTTATCGCCTAAAATTGTCGCTCAAACTTCGTCGAGACCAGCCGGTAGCAAAAGCTTAAACATCCTCCACCTCCGCCTTTTGAAACCCTTGCGGAGCGGTACCGGAACGGACGGGTGAACGTATGATTGAATAGATAGATGGACCTCTGGAGATAAATCCCCTGTTTGCAGGTGTGGCTGGTGAGCATGTAAGCGAACCCCTAATCGAGAGAGCGGAAGGATTGGTTAGCGGCAGGCAGGGGGGTTATTAAGCAATACCCGTGAACCTTCCCATTGGGATACGGAGTGGCGAATAGAATGTATGCCGGAGCAAGGCTTGCCAATGATTATTCTGTGTATACATCTATGATCTTGGGTTTATTTATAACTACCACGTCCGTGGGGGTAACTTGTAGGGGTAGAGACGCAGTTTTTGTGTGACCATATTCTAGAAAGGGCAATGGTTACACCACTGTAAAGGATTAACAAGTTTCAAACTGGCCCTTCCATAACTGAGCAGAAGCGTGAAACTTGGAAGGTTGGAAAATAAGCGCTTGGATGGGGTGAACTGTCGAAATCCTAATTTACTACTGAACAACAGTTACACAATTTCAGGAAATTTGTACATGCAGATATTTGGAATACTAGCAGGGGGCTTGAGTCGACGTGAACTGGTCCTAAAACCCGAGTCTGGAGGCAGAAAAAAGGAAATGGTGCGAAGAAGTCACACTTTCGCCTAGCTGAAATTTACGAGACTGAATGAGGGATCCAATTCCAACAGAATGCAACGGCAAACACGCGAGACAGCACCTGAAATGAGTAGATGTTGCAACTTGGATTATGTAGGTGATATATGGATCAGGCCGTGGGAGACCCGAATCATATTTGATTGGACTACTCTGGTTGCAATTAGACACCTTGTCAGTGCCTTGGAGTAATACAACATCACCGTGAGACTGACGCAACGCCCCGCCTTCGTTGGTCGCAGCTGATCGTAGATTGTTCAATTAGGGTTGTAGAGACGGCCGCTGTTGAAATGAATCGTAGAGTGGTGGCGCCCCGCATAAGATTAGAAACTCCTCGACCACAAGTTCCCCAACGCCATGCTACCTTAATCTCGGAGTCCTTTATGATGTTGTACAAGGTGACCAATGGTGCACTCGATATGTTCGCAAAAGTCTGCTATTCTCCTCGCGTCGATGTGTCGTCGGGAGGTTCTCCCATCCAAAGTTCAGGCACTGACAAGTCCATAGAAGAGCGTCCAAGTCAATACAAAGCCGCTCAGCCCCTCTACCAGACCTCCCGTCCACAGCTCCATGCTGCCGCGGAAGTATCGTTCCATGCCTCCTTTGCCATCTTGAACAATGCCTGGGCGCACGCGGAAAGCATATACGAGCGCAGATGTGATGATCGAAAAAAGGAAGTAGAAGATGAAGCCTGAATATGACTCTAGGCCGAGGATGCCAGCCCCGACACCGAATAGAGAGGCTGTTAGGTTGTGCAGAGTCGTGAGTGTCTGCAAGAGAAAGTGTTAGCATTAATTTCTTTGACTAAATGTTCAAACTTGAGAGTGTAAATTTATGGCCGAGAAGGGCTTGTTGCGGGGATTAATAAGGAAGCTCGCGGCTAGCTGAGCGCGTGAAGATGTACGGCTGAACCACTTCACAGATTGGGGTCGAGAGAAAATGCGGAGCAGAAGGTAATAGTACAGACGGGCCAATAGTCACCTTGGAACTCTATAAAGGCGTCCCAAGATGGTTGGAAATGGGTACGACGAAATACGAACCTTGGTGTTGTGCATCACCGACTCTTGCACAATTGGGCTGATTTGCAATTCTCTTTCTGTCAGCATGACTACAGTGGCTTCGTTGTCAAGATTCTAGATCGGCTCAAGCTTGAGATTGGTTCTATTGTATAAGATTGGACAAGATTGCACGGCGGTTTTTGGCGTGATGGTGTTGATGGCGATGATGTGAGGTTTATGAAATAAAGTTAGCCGCACGGAGTCGGTGAGGTCAGATCTACCCCTGCATCGCGTCTATATTTTACCGAGCCAATCACAACTTTTTTAACAGACGTCACGCTGACAAACTTGCTACGAGATCTCTCAAAATCATGATAATCACCATGCATGGGGCTACGAGATGACACGGGATTTTTTGGTTCGCAGATATACGGGGTCCGTACTCGTAGGGGTCCAGATAGATGCATGGTGGCTGCTCATTTCGGTGGCTGTGTTCTATGGAGAAAAGAACATGCGGACTCGAGGCAGAGTTGGATTGCAACGTGGAAAACCTGGGTCTGAAAAGGGCCTACAGGGCTGTTCTAACGAGGAGTTTGTTGTTAGCGTTTGTTTGATGACCGGCGATATTTCCACGTGTGCATACTGCAGGGCGGAAAGATGACCTGCTGCCACAACCTTGCATCCAAAGCATGGGACAGTCTAGAAGTCTATTGTAATGTCGATTGAGCTTTTAGTATTCTCAGTACTACGCAACGGAAGGTGGCTATCGGTATAGTCCTTCCGTTATCTTATGAAACCTGACTTCCCACGATTATTTAAGTATTTTAGTCACAGTTCCTAATACATGAACTCGTATTAGTGGGGAACTAAGTCTCTCATTGCAATGCGAAAGAATATTTGCGCTAAGAGGTTGATATTTTGAGTAGATCGGCCACAAACTAAGAATAAACCACCACGCAATGAGTATCTCAGAAATGCGAATGCCCAGGCCTTTTCCATACCCATACCCCATACCCCATGCTAATGCTCACAGCAATGCAATAAAACAAATAATACTAATCCAAAATGAGTGCCCAGCACAATAGAAGTGAAGAACCAAACGCCGATGACCCAGGAACAAAAAATCAAGACGAAATCCGAATCCCATAACAAATGCTCCCAAATTGGTGGGTATCAACCACTTCCCAAACCCCAAACCCCATACCCCATGATGATGCAAGCCCCTCGCAATGCTGTAATTCCAAACGCAAAGGAAACACGCTAGATTCTGACTCAATTAACATATCGTCCGTAATCATTCAAGTACTGTTGCATGTAGACTGATAGTGTATATCCTGGAACAGCTTCGGCTCGGCGTAGATATCGTATAGCTTGAGAGAAGTGACGCTCATCTCCTGGGGGTGTAGTAACATTGCCTAAAGACATTTGTGCTTCGGCAGCCTGTAAAGAATGTTAGTAAATATCAGAGGGCAAAAGTGCAACCACACTCACAGATGACAAGATATCGCCTGTTATTGAACCTTCGGTGTCCGCTGCCCTCACAGCACGCACATAAAAGTCCACGGCTGGTTGCAGGCTTCCTCTAGCCTCAACATAGAGAGGTCCCTGGCGTCTAGGATCAGATGGAGACCCTAAGTCATCGTTAGTGTCTTGTAAGATTTGGGCGAAGTCTTCGTCGCGGTTTAAGTTACCCGCTTGGCTGCTACCTTGGCTTGATGTGTCACCTTCTTCTTCGTGAATTTGAGCAAGAGTCGCCTGAGATCGCTGGTACCAATTAGAACCGAGTCCTAGAGACGATTATTAGCTTGTAGTATTGTATTTATGTCAAAATTGGCTTACCTTTCAATACCTCCACATTGTCTGGGAAATTCCTGAGGATTCTCAACCACGATGTCTGGCAGAACTCAGCAATATCCCGGATACATCCCGCATCTGCGTCATAAAACCCAAACTCTTGTAGTCCCTGAAGAATCCAAACTTGCTCGGCAAAGCGCTGAGGATCCCGGAAGAAATGAATTTGGTCTAGAGCTGCCATTGCAGATCGAGCAGATGGAATATAGTTCTCGCATTCATGAGGCCGAGAAGACACCACTTCATAGAGTAAGGTCACAATGCTTTTCACTTGCTCTACTAATCCTTCGTTGTTTGACGATCCAGCACCCTTGGTCTTGTGCTTTGATGATCCGGATTGACGAGACATACTGCCGATGGATGATGTTTGAGATAGTTGGGGAAAGGGTGATTTGAGATAGAGAGAGACAGAACGAAGTAGACCTTGCAATGAACTTGTTGATAGGTGAGTTTTGATATTGGCGATGGTTGTGAGGATGAGAATATTGATGGTGGTGATGATGATGTGTTGATGATGTTGACCTTAAGACAGACAATGAGCAACGGCGATGTTATATATCTATATACTCGTCGAAATGTCTCAAACACGATGAACTTTTGATAGACAGCTTCCTGGACTCTCAAGGGGGATGTTTACAGGGTAGGCATTCAGCTCCAAGAACGAAAGGGGCTAGAAAATGGAGACAGGCAGAAACTCTTGGGAGTCGGTGATGTTATTCAGACAGAGACTTAGGAAGTAGCAGCGCTGACCTGCATGGGGGAGGTCCAGGGGTTTCTATACCCTCCTCGAAGTTTCTCACTTGAGCTACCCAGGAGATATCAGGGTACTACTGACTTCTAGGGCAGAGACGCAGGTCCATGTGGAATATTTTCTAGCCAGGAACAAGGCCTTTCGGGCGATTCCAGATTGGCGATGCCATAAGTGTGTTTGGCATCTGGACCAGGGTCTAACGGAGGGAGAATCGTTTGTATCAGTGACATCGACCGGTGTCGGTGAAAACCGTACCACCAATGCTGGAAAACGAGGGTGCATGTCCTGAGGATTGATATGGTGAACAGGATGAGTTACATATGGTGATGTTGGTAGGTGCGGTTCGAGCGGACGCGGGACGGACTTAGCAAGTAGGCTGTAAACGCTAGTACCCGCACACTCGCTTAACTCGGCATTTGTGGCTTGTGAGGGTGACCTTAGTGAAATTACGTGCAATTAGTCAACGAGGAAGATCTTGGGGGCTCCCTTCGCTCGACGCTCGGATGTTCGTTTTTGCGGCGCTCCACGGCCGATGCTGACTGTAACCTTTTGACACTCTTAAATCATTGCAAGGGCATCCTAGCCAGCTCGCTGCCATGTTGCCTGAGTAATCGATCATGAATGATGACAGCCTGTCCACGTCTTCCACAAGGAGCGCAATGTTTTTTTGATTTGAAAAGATTTCTCAGGACAATGAGTATTGCTTTTTCTTGTGTCGAGTAATCAATAACACTCAACCAATCCCCGTTTTGTCAGCACCAGTACAGTACTTGGTTCTAATCCCGACGGAGAAACGGTCGAAATTAAAACACGATAGTGATTGTTTCTTTGGTCCAATCTTTGAGATCATTTTATCTCAGCCTTATCGTACGTCATCGACGTTCGAAAGGCTATGACGGCTGAAGCATTTCATGTAATCAGTGGCCACGCACAACGTTTTGGTCGTATTTCGCGATAGAGCGGCTTAAAGCTGAGGCTAAATGCCTGAGTGCCGGGAGATCTACCTACGTCTCTTGTAACTTCCATCGGCCGCAGTTGTTAAAGCTCTAACTCTGAAGAGCATTTGCTGTTTGGACATGTGGAGTTCTAAAATGGGTTAGTGTCCAGAACAAGTACCTACCAGTCTCTCCAGTTTTAATTGAAAGTGCCTAGAAAGTGGATACTAAGGTGGGCTCAAGTATTTAGCTCCTCTTTTTATTGTTAACCTTTTTTTTATTTGTCGAAGTCCTAACTATTCGAGAACATGAAGCATCCGTGAACTTTATGAGAAATCGTTACTTAATATTACAAAACCAATACAGACCTACAATTAGCTGATCAAACATCCATGCTTACGAGTCCTTATCGTACTGTAAAATTTACACTGAAACTTTCTTTGCGGGTACACCGTGCCCGCACACAACGCGATAGCGTAAGCATTCTATAGATGCCAAATAGGTTGCTAAACCAGGTTTTCCTTTAGCTCCTCACCACCTAATTTAGACCGGTGACAGTACTTCGTGGTCCATCAGACTCTCAGATGGTATGTGATGTTGCTAGAATGGAAGGCACAGGAATCAGCATGTGCGAATAGTGATGGCAGACCACAGGTGACGTCTGGTATCTATTATCAGTCTTCTCTGCTTCCCGTCTTACAGATTTAGCAGGTGTCTTTGACGGCTAAACCCAGAAGAAAGACCTCGTTTGATGTTGGAAAGGAGCCAGAAACAGGAGCTTTGGAAACCCGTTTTCCGAGATACTGCACCTAGGCTGCCCTATTGGCATTGTTTGCCGTAGATCTAGTATTCGTCCTAATCGTCCTAAGCTCTGATCTGATTGCTTATATCGCTCGTGTGCACTGAACACTAGTATCAGAATATGCGGCAGCTTAAGAACTACGGCCCGTGGTTCGAATCTCGTTTTTCTCTCGCCGACATTTGAAGCCTTATCATCATACTTCGGGTCGGATTTTAGCTTTTCGGCACGCAGTGCGAATCACGGCTAGTCGGAAGGTCGAGTTGATATGCCTCGCTCGCTTCTGTGTCAGAGTGCTAGTGTTTTTAAGGTTTGATGCATATGCTGATGATTGGACGGCGGTCTTGACGTAGCAAGTCATTGTCGCATATAAGACAACCTGTTCGACCGAGGGTGAACTTTGCGAACTCATCTTTTAGGCCCGAGGACTTTGATTTAATTTTCATCCCTGATCAAGCCCTGTAGATGGAGGGGGGAAAACCCTCCTTCACATGTACGTTATCGAAATACAGGCGACCACTGTTTCGGGACCCGAGGTAAGAGCTGGTTCCTAGGAACGAAAGTAGATGGTCATCTCTAGAAGCCCCAGACATTTGTAACCAAAAGGAAGCATCGTGTGGTGAGCTGTATTTCGACCCTCATTTCCTTCTCCTCGTAGATGTTATGCAAGCAAATTGCCCTCTCGGGACTCCCGCAAATGTTAATAAAAGCCAATCTAAACAGATCTCAGGCAAGCTTTTGTCTGGGTACCTGCCAGCTTCAAGGAATTATTCCGAATGTTCACGGCAATTTCATAGCATACGTAGCACACACAACCACTAAGTTCACTTGTCGAAGGTGCGACCGGAAGTTTATATCGGGGTTGCTATAATTATGAAACAAAGTAAAAAACGACCTTCAGCCTCATTGGGACACCCATGCTTTTGGAAGTAGCTCAGATTGCCAAAGCGGCACTGCAAATGTCAGATCACGAGGGGAGTGGCCACATCTTCAACACCCTGCCCAGGTGGGCTCAGAATTATTGCGGTGTCATCTGCGTAAATAGTCTTGTGAGCTTTTACAACTATTTTATAAAGGTCTTTGCACTTGCTGTAAGGCCTGGGTTATTTTTCGAAGCTGAGGACACCTTTTCATTGCTTTCTACAAAAATCTCAATTTCCTTGATGAAGAGCGCCGCTTTGCTGTCCGGCTAATCTCCGAATTAAAGTTATTCCTTCCCCAGTCTAGTGGAAAATCCCGCCTCAGTCCGGGGAGCGAGCTGCCTTGGGAAGTCGCGACTTCGCCGACAACACCAACAAGACGTTCTTCGACCTTCACCACGACATATTACTAGAACACCTTCCGCAATATTTGCGCGACACTCCTTAACAGACTCTCTTACTCGTTAATAATCAAGCTTTCCTTCCATCGCAATAGTACAGAGCTTCTAGCTGAGCGCAATTCGAATAATTCTGAAATGAGATAACAACTAGCATTACATGGAGGCCATTGTCTTTGAAGATTCGCCCCTCGCCGATTATTTGGAAGGTAAGTAAAGCGGATAGTCACGCCATCTTCACTCGACCCTCACTTTCGACATGACTGACATTGTAAACAGGTGAGGGCGCGGACACTTCACCCAAGATCTCGAATCAGGGGCACGACTTTCCCAAGCTCTCCGATCCTTCCTTTGCTCCCCGCGGTCAGCCCAAACCACGTCCAAAGTTTCGTCAAAAACTTCCTCCTCATCTACGACTATCTATACCTCAGAATAAAGCGGTCCAGATTATACACAATACTTGCTCGGTAAGAAAGGTGCCACTGTTGCTACACTGACCTTTAACTGACGAACATGTCACTTCAGAAAGCAGTCAACTCGAGATTAGGAAGGGCGGATAATGCTAGGTTCTTAGAGCGCTTCCGCTACATAATAGTTGCTTCACAACTTCTCAGCACCCATACGCAGCTAGGCTCCGCAGCACATCCCAGATCCAAGGATGTGTCTCTTCCATCGCCTGAAGTTCCGCAACTTTCTACCCTCACAACTACCGGAGCGATTCTTACAGCCTCTTCTGCATTTTCACTGGCTTGGCTAGTACACTGGGCTCGTGGAGACCAAAATTCTCCAATTGGCGTAGGAAAGGTACTCGTACTATGCGGCATACTCGCCTGCTTAGCAGTCCTTTCCTACACATATTTCCGAAGACAGTGGCTCCAATATCTACGACAACAGAATCTCAAAGAGGTCTCAACTTTTGTTGCCAGAGCACAGGACTTCGATTCGGCTGTTTCGGCTTCACTTAGCCTAGTCCAGGAAGTCGAGCTTGTCTCCCGCGGTTACAGAATGTAAGTAATTGAGCCTTGTAATCTCATCAATTAGAGTACTGACCCAGTCTCAGTAGCACTCCTCTACCACCTGTTAGTAGATTAGATGACCGAAGTCAGACAAGGAGGTGCGCTCGACTCCGCAAACAATTAAGGCTCTGTTTTGCCGATGTCATCCCTCGATACACTCAAGCGTACGCAACAATTAAACCTTTCACTCAGGAGATGGATCTCGAGAAATACTACGACATCTACGATGTCAGCGATGCCGACTTCTCGGAGGCTATGCTGAGTTATAAGGAAGCTGAATTCGAAGACAACGAGTCTCTTCGTGTTCTGAAAATCCTTGCAGCAAGACTCTACATGAGCAGGAAGATCCTGCTATGCTGTCTTATGGCATTGGATGCACATGGAGGCAAATCTGATTTCCTCCGTTGGAGCATGGCGTCTGATGAGATCCATGCTATCACGAATTCTACGAGCGAGGCTGAGGAATGCTTGCACCGCATTCTGAGTGAAGAAGAAAGTGAGTGCACTCATCCAATCTTATTTTGCATCTTAAGCTAACATGTCAGACTTCCCGGTGCCCTCTACCCCCAAGATGCCACTAACACCCAACCGAGAACGTTGGAGAGCACAATTAAGAAAACTAAACTCATTGTCTTCTGGAATCAGAGGCCTACAGGCAAAGCTTCATGTTCTGAGAGACGAGTCTGACAAGAATTTGAATGAGACTGAAGATGTATCCGAGGTGGGAACGACCTTGATGATGCAGTACGAGTCCATTGGCATCGATCTCAAAGCTCTGATGCAAGAGTGGGAGGACGGCAAGAATGCACTTGCAATAAACATCGACCGAAATGAACGCCGACTATCTTCAATGAGTGGTATGCTGTCTCCTGCAATTTCACTGGGGGGACTTACTGCTGTCGAGGAAGGCGGTGCACTAGATGCATTAAAGGCGTTGAATGGTGAAAGTCCATCTCGCTTGAGTATGGATCTTAGCTCATCTGATGCTGAGGAGGTCTTTGAGGCTGTCGCCTTACCCCGGCAACGGCAACGAAGCATGCTCACCCGCGAGGAGAGAATTGCAAAGATGAAGGAAGACCGAGTCCGGCGGGAGTCCACCAAAGACAAAGCAGAGGCCAACACTCGCATGCTTCGAGAACTTGAATCGGTAATAAATCTGAGGCCAAGGGGTAGGGCGCAGCCAACACGAAGAATTACGTCGTTATGATTTTATGTTTAATGTTTTCTTTAATTAGGTTCATTCGGTCATCTAGATTGGCGGTCACACCAGGTACAGGTTCACGGCGTTCGAGCCCCTGCGAGGACCGCATTGCTCATCAGCATTTATTTTGGTTAGATCACATATTATGTTAGTGATATTCCACACATAGGATAACATCGAACATAAGTACCTGTACATAATCATTAAAGGCGTAATATAATATCGAAGTAATTCTGATCAGCTCTTGGACCAACACTTTTGAGACCTCGGTGAATTCAAACTGAGCAATAGTGACGTTCAACAGTATGTCCTCTCAGAGTCTCTGACAAATGATAAAATTATAGCAACATCTATAGAGTTTTTTATGTCTCGCCGTTGTTGTACCGCATGGTGACCTGCACCTGCCCTGATTTGTTTGAACCTCTAACGAGACCGAATACGGGAACCCAAGAGTAAGTCACCACAACTCAAATTGCAAGAGTGAACCTTCAATCCTGGCTGGCGGGGGAATATCGTTTCCATATAGCAGATAGCTCGATTGTATCCAAACGACGCGTCCTTATAACTCGAGCTACATCTCTTGCGCAACACCGATGTCGTGGCAGGCAACTAATGCGCGTGGTGGACGCGTCTTCAATTCTGTCTTTGGATCTGGCGATATATCTCAACCAACCCCTGTTGCCACGCCTGCTGGGGGGTTTCCAGCTCCTGAGGAGAGATGGGGAGTACCTCCCGCCCAGCCTGCTCATCCGAAGAGTTCGAAATCTTTCTCTGATCACGTGGTGCCTGAGTTATCTTCTATACGAGAATTCGAATCGAGGCACGACCAACCCGCCGAGTCAAAACATGTTCGTGATCAAGTTCGATGGGATCGCTCCTGGCATACAATCACACATGCATTGATACTTTCGCCGTTCCCGAAGAGTCAGAACGCCACTTCGGCGTTGAACCCTCAGATAAACACTCTGGATGGAGCTTTTTACCAAGCACTTGGGGATGTATTGAGCCCTTCATCACGCGTACCATTCGCAAACCATACAGAAGATCTTGTTGTATGGCATACTCAACAAGTTAGATCTCATTTCCTCAATCAAGTTCTTCCAGTAATACATCGTTTGAAGAAGCAATCTGATCGCCCAGATGAACTTGTCTCTGAGAGTGTGGATATTCTTGAGACTGCCCATCGCCAATACCTCCACGGCCTCGGTCTCATCAAAATACAATTAGATTCGTTGATACCCGGCCGTTCTTCACAAGTTTTAGCAAGGTTT
This sequence comes from Hymenoscyphus repandus, assembly GCA_001414415.1. NCBI lineage: Eukaryota > Fungi > Ascomycota > Leotiomycetes > Helotiales > Helotiaceae > Hymenoscyphus > Hymenoscyphus repandus. The sequence goes on from LLCE01000011.1 coordinate 450,400, forward strand.
AGACGAGACCTTCATGCTGTCGTCACCAACTCGGTCTCAGAGCCTCTTTCAGATGCTCTGAGAAGAGTCCTAGATGTTTATGTCCGTGTTATTCTTGGTCTACCGACAAATGAGAGCTCGGGAAAAGCCCGAATTGCCCCGGAAGGACGCAGGTCTCAAAGAGCCAAGGAGGAGTTGCTGACATTAGTAGAAGCCTTAAAAAACGTTGGATTAGCTGGCGAGAAATTTCAGGTTATCTTTGCGGAGATCATGGACAGTGTTCTGAAAGGCTATGTCAAGAACGGATTCAAGGGGGTCTGGTCTACTCAATCGTCGGGCGAGAAACAAAATATCCTTCCACGCGCAGCTCACCTGTCTTCGCCATCGCGGTGCACCACAGAACTTTGTGAGTGGATCGAGAATAGATACGCACAACTCATAGTGCAAGTTCTTAGCCTTGTCGATAGCAAGCTAAAGGTTACATGGGCCCACAAAGAGAAATATAAGGAGATGGGCATTGGGCACCTTGCAGAACTTCGAATTAGCGAATTATTCGACATAGTCATTAACTGGCCGAATAGTAGCGGTGCCCTGGACGACCTTAGAACCGCCATAACAACACCACAGAGACGCTTACACCTCACCGAAGCCTTTGCGAAGACTTTAAGTGAAAAACTTCTGCATCCTGGTACATCAACTTTGCAAATCTTACAAACATACATATCTATGATATGGTCATTTCACGCTCTCGATCACTCCAAGGTCTTGCTGGATCGCGTGGCTTATCCTCTCCAACTATATCTCTGCTCGCGAGAAGACACCGTTCGGATCATTATCACCGGCTTACTAGCTGATCCTGACGATCCTCAAGGTCGGGGTTTCGGTGGTGATAAGCTTGTAGAACTAGCGCACTTGCTCAATAACGGCAGCGAGCAAGTCGAAAGTAGAAACAATGATGAAGAACTAGATTGGCATGATATGGACTGGGTTCCAGATCCAGTTGATGCCGGACCTGGGTACAAACGATCGCGGAACGCAGACATCATAGGAACATTAATTGGTGCTCTTGGCGCTTCTGATGTGTTCATCAAAGAGTTCCAACATATTGTTGGGGATAGCCTTCTCAAGCACGATGGTGGATTTGAGAGAGAAGTACAAGTCCCTCCCAACCTTTGGATATCAAGACTGACAAAGCCGTAGATCAAAGTCCTCGAATTACTGAAAACTAGATTCGGCGAAGCATCACTTCAGGCTTGCGAGGTTATGCTCAAGGATATCCAAGACTCTTCACGTGTCAATAGTGTCATTAGGCGTGATCGAGCCTTAGAACCCAGCGAAAGAGAAATCAATGAAGCTCGATCAAGCCCAAACTCAGGCGAGAGCCCTGAGGGTCTTCGAAAGCCCTCTCTCCATGCCAAGATTCTTTCACGACTTTTCTGGCCCCAATTGCAGGACGATAGCTACCGAATTCCTCACGAGGTTGCAAGTCTACAACAACGTTATGAGGAAGGGTTCGAAACGCTCAAATCCGCAAGAAAGTTGACTTGGCTTCATACTTTAGGACAAGCCACTGTTGAGCTGGAATTGGAGGACCGCAAGATTCTTGAAGAAGTCCATACCTGGCAAGCAACAGTCATCTGGGCGTTTCAAAGCGAAGCCGACGCAGATCCGCTTGTCACTCGCAATATAGAAGAACTCGTCGAAGCTCTAGAAATGGAGGAGTCTCTCGTTCGCAACGCCCTAAAGTTCTGGGTTAACAAACTAGTGCTCCACGAAACCTCGCCAGGAACCTACACCGTCCTCGAGACCCTCAACCAAGAAGACCGAGCTCGCTCCAATGCTCAAACAGCCGCTTTCTCCGCAGCTCAAGACGAAAGCGCCGAGGACGCAAGTCTCATCGCCAATGAGAATATTGTGTCTGAAAAGATGATGGTGTATTGGCAGTATATCCAAGGCATGTTGAAGAACTCGTCGAGTCAGATGCCCCTGCAGCAGATTGCCATGATGCTGAAGATGTTTAATGCGGATGGATTTCCGTACAGTAATGAGGAGTTGCAGGAGTTGCTTAGTGGCAAGGTTGCGCAAGGAGAGTTAGAATTAAATGGGGGAAAGTATAAGTTGAAGAAGTAAGGATGAACTATTGGACGGAATGATCAGCACATTACCAATGATGATGGTTGGTATTGGGCAGGTTGCACTTTTGGGGTCACAGTGGCCGCTGCATGTGTAAAGTTAGGAAAGTGCTGTGAGATAGACAGCAGGATGTAGCTGCTGGGGCATCTCATAGCCATAACCATGAAAAATTCAAGAATAGATAACCAGCATAAAATATGGTAGGAGTACAATATAGTATGTTAAGTTACGACTCTCTGAGCTATTTCAATCAAACTCTCACGATCCTGCCTCAACAGTGACCTACAAACTTCCCATTTAATGTACAGCGACCACTCTTTCTCTGGCTCCCAGCTACTAGCTCTATTCTCTAGAAATCCTCTTATCGGCCTTTATGATAGTAGCCTATCAGTAGATCTCCGCATTTGCATGGAAAATTACACATAACCAGGCCATAGAAGTTATGTGCAAAACAGAACATAAAGAATTAATTCTATCCCTTTTATAAAAATTTCTCGGCGCCAGAAATTCATATTGAAGCGAGGGTCTTACAAGTCTTCTACATGCTAGTACCATGTGTATTATATTCTATATAAAGCATATATTTTAGGAAACCCTAGTTATCGACTTCCATAATACCGAGTCTCCTGGACCGGCAAAACTTCTATTAGACTACCCATCAACATTTATTCTCCGCTTCCCGCTCCTGTATGGCCCGAAGTAAGAGCATGTGAGTCCATTTTTGTCACAAATGCTTCACGTTAATATCAGAAAGGACAAGAGAACGATGCATACTTCTCATATTATGCCTGTTTAGCCTATTGAATATCTCTGACTGTGTCCGAGTTATACACTTCACAATGACACATCAAGGGCCATGTCCCCAGTCGTCTGAATGAACAGGCCCAACTTCACCCACCAAGAAAAAGTCTCCTACTTTTTCCTAATACACTCATTTTATCAATGAATACTCAATCGAGCTCTATACCAAACTTTCTTTGTAGCCGCATTGCTTACATTGACAGGCATGTAAGCAGAGTTCCCTGATCTTCCTATGCTTTGCCTTCCGCCACGAAATCGACGGTACGTGTAGCCAAGGAAGGCACTCCTTTTCCTTAATTCGAGCACTTTCGAAGATGTCTCTCGATCTCGCAACAGCTTATCTCTTGGTCGCTTTTTCTCCTTTCTGCCGTAGTGCTTGACGAAAGACTTTAGATAGTCTTTCTGTTCTTCTGTCATGACGAAATTGTCAATTTCTTTCTCTACTCTCCTTAATCTTGTCGAATCGTAAGGACGTGCAATATATCCCCGAGCGAGGATCTGGATCTCTCTATTGAATTTTCTCAAAGCTTCATCAACCTCCTCTGAAGGAGCTTGAGAGGCGGATTTCGAGTCCGAAAAATCTGAGATGGGCTCCTCTTCGTCAAAATAATGTGTGTCGTCCACCGATTTAATCTTTGGTACAAATGGTGGAGTCATCATGTGGATATGCTCCCATTGAATGTCGCGAAACCATTTATGCCCTTTGATGTCTTCAGCATCATGAGGATACACGTAACGGCCGGCATAATCTCTACTGCTGCCAGTGCCGGAAAGGTCATTGATTTTGTATCGCTTAGAACACAAACGACTGTCCTTGTCTTGGATGATGTTCCGTATAAGATCCTGACATCTCCTGCTCACAACAGGCTTGCTCGGAAACGAAAATGTGTTTTTGTGGTTCTATGGAAAAATGAGTTTGTATTCCATAAAGCAGAGCGATCCAACTTACCACAATATTCATTTTCGTCTGCTGTCTGCCGCTGTCAGAGAGAAATGGTGTATGGCCGTAAAGACACTGGCATGAGAGTTATTTAAGCGTCGTGAACGGCAGCAATTTCTACTCACCTCATATAAAATCACTGCCACACTCCACCAGTCACAACGACCATCGTACAGTTCCCCTTTCACAACCTCGGGAGCCATGTATTGGCTCGTTCCCACAACGGATCGAGCAAATGTTCTGTTTCCATACCTATTGCGCCAATTGAGGATCCCGCCAGACTCGGACGAATTTGACGAGTTTCTTTCGTGTCGCCCATTGAGTCCATGTTTCACTGCATTTGCAGCGGTGCGAGCTTCTTTCCTATCCAATGAGTCTCCCTCCACGTTGATACCAAGCTTCGACATCAACGAATAACGATGGTTGTTAAAGTATGATTGATCGTGAGACCAGTGTCCATCAAATGCAAGTCCGAAATCTGATATCTTGAGATGACCAGAAGCTGATATCAGGAAGTTATCTGGTTTGACGTCTCGATGGATCCAGCGAAGTGCATGTGCCTCTTCGATGCACAGAATCATCTCTGCAATGTACCATTTAGTGACTGGCTCTGGAAGGACATTGTCTCGAATAAGGAGTCCTAGAAAATCACCACCAGGCATATACTCCATGACGAGATACAAGCTGTTGAGGTCTTGGAAGCTTGCCGCAAGAGGAACAACCCTACGAGTGTCAATAGGAAAAATTAAATATTTGGACTCGGGAAACTCCACTCACCATCTAGAGCCCTCTGCAGCCACCAGGAAGTCTCGCTCCGCACGAAGATGACCTTCTTGACTATTTCTGAGCATGTCTGACTTGCGAATGACTTTCATGGCGTAGATTTCTTGCTTTTTCTTTAGGGGGCCTTGAGAACCAGTACTATTGATATGTCAGCGTTCGAATCTCGAAGGTGGTTTTTAAGCCATACTCCTGATCTCCCTTTTCTCTAACAAGACGAACAACGCCAAAGCTTCCTTTACCAAGCACCTTAACAATATCATATCTTGAAGCAATTACGTCTTTCCCTGTCAACGCCATCATACCACGAGCTTTCATTACACGTGACTCTCGCAAGTGATTGGTCTCCATTTGAGCCCACGCTCGACGTTTTTGATTCTTCTCACCCTGGCTTAGAATTGTATCATCGTTCAAGGCACACTCGAGCTGACGTCTTCGTAATGAACGATTGGTCATCGCAGGGTTGGTCACATCGTTGTAATGACACTCAAAAAAGACTTTGGCAGCAGAGGCTTTCTCAACTGTTACAATTGCTATCGAATAATTAGCAAGGGATCACTTCGTGGAAATTTAAACAATGAAATAATCTTACTGGGAGACGGAGGAGGTGCCAAGGCGGCTTCGGTTTCAGCGATTGGTGTGAGAAGATTCTCGTTAGAGCCCTTATCTGACAAGATTTGCTTCGGGATATTCAATCTGTTCTCGGAATCCTGCTGTGATGTCGACACGGCTTTGTATTTCGAGGACCATTTGGAATCAAAAGATGTCTTTCCAGTGGAAACTGCCGCACTAGGGCCAGAAGACTTTCCACCAAGACTACTCGAGTCGTTGCATGTAGACGGGGAACTAGCTGGAGAAACGTCAATAACCTCGGTTGCAAATGGTTCCTTTTCCATGGATATAACGATCGGCCTGATCTTGCACTCTGCCCTGTGAACTATCGTTGGTTCAAGTTGACCTTTCAAAAGTGCCAGTGATATCTTTCTACTCAGGCCTGTAGTATGGCACGAGGGACCGGCGTCAGGTTCGACGATAGAGGCATTGGAGGCTTTATCAGCAGATTAGCAGCAAGAAACCCCACTGATGAACTGTAGAATGCATACCGCTGTTTGTCATGGAGCGCAAGACGTTCAAGATTTTAGAACCATGACGACGGAATTTAGACGGACGGATCTCGTCCATCGGAAAGCTTGGCTGTGCAGATGGACCTCCAGTTCTGGATGGGATTCGCAGAGGCTCTACAGCAATATCCTCGCATACTTCGATCTCTGAGCGACCACCGTCTGGGAACATCCCTATGTTATTTCGAGCCGCTTTCATTGTCCGAAGGGAGTGTTGAGACTGCTTGGATTGTGCTAAGATAAAATGTATGATTAATGATCGAGGCAGCTGCAAATATCAATGTCGCAGTCTGTGCTTTATGAAGGGGAAACGAATGGAATATGTTCTGTCGTAGTAGGTACTGATCTACTAGCACGCTATCACTTATGAGGAAGGCACGACCAAAGCAGCGGCTTAGAGAAAACACATTTTGTTTATCTACTTAATGACAAGCAAGCCCATTGTGGCAATTATCATGAAATACAAAAGATAACTTTTGACCATGCGCCTGTGATGCTATGCAGAACTCCTCATCCCATTTCGCTTTTCTGTTCCCGTCCGCATTGGACAGTTCCTCACAGAACTACGCAGGTCGGAGATCTATGCAAAACATGGCACGATATCATAATGGACGTATCAACGAGATCAAGGATTATGCAATAGGAAACCATACCGCGCAAGAGGTGCGAGAGATTGTACAATAGAGAGGAGGTTCGTCAAGCGCCCATCCGTGTCCATAGTCCGAGAAGTAGACGAGAAACATTAACCTTGCTGAGAGCGTGTTGGCTGTCGACTTTTACTTGATCTCAATCAACTTGACATCGAAGACCAGAGTGCTGTTTGGTGGAATGCCTGGGATCTTCTGGGAGGCATAGGCATGCTTTGGTGGGATTGTGATTCTTCGCTCACCACCAATAGACATGCCCGCAATACCAATATCCCATCCTTTGATAACTTCGCCACTACCGAGCTTGAATGAAAAGGGTTTTCCAGACTTGTTTGCTAGAGAGGTTTTGTTAGTAGACGAAATGAGTGTTTGGTATGACTAGACTCACAATCAAAGACCTTGCCATCGAGGAGTTTGCCAATATATCTCATACCGATCTTATCACCCTTTTTGCATGCTGGACCCTTTCCGAGCTTCTTGTCATCGAGCTTGACACCTTGGACGGTCTTGACACCGAGAGTAGCTTTTCCGGCGGTTTCCTTGGAAGGGGTGCTTTCGGCCTTCGCCTTATCAGCCTTCTCGGGTTTGGCTTTCTCGGCAGAACCAGTGGGGCCTTGCTCCAGGTTTTTGGCGAACTGGACCTTCTTGTCACTCTTTGACGAGGCGTCGTCAGCCTTCTTGGTCTCATCCACCTGTACCGCAGCAGCCTCGCCATTGTTCTTCTTCAATTTCTTAAGCTGCTTCTTGCTCAATTTTGGTTCCTCTGAAGAACCCTCCTTGATGGACTTGGCCATGATGTCATCGAGCGATGCAGCTTCCTCAATCTCGTCAGCTGTTCGCTTGTTTGCGCCCTTCTTGTCTGCCTTTGAGGGTTTAGCGACAAGCTTAGGTGCCTCCTCATCGTCAGAGTCAACTTCGGTAATACGGGGATCCTCAAGATCATCCAAATCGTCCGACTCTTCACCATCCATCAAGAGTTCAAGCTCGTCCTCGTTAGGCGATAAATCATAATCATCATCATCCTCCTCAGAATCAGAATCATAGACTTCGTGGTGATGGTTGTGTCCATCATCATCTGGAATGAGAATGTTGCCAGTGAGATAGACATTGTGGGTACCGGTTACTTGGAAGTAGACGGTCTCGCGCTCGCCAACGGTGATGTCCAAGGTTTGTTGGTAGTGCTGTGTAAATGATTAATAAAATCACTTGGGAAGAGGGAGCCATCTGTGAACGTACCTTTTCTGGATCAAGTGTGCACAAGACGAATTCTTCGACTTCAAGCTCTTCGCCATCATCACTGTCCTCGCTATCTTCCTCGTCTTCATCGGTGGCCTTGGACTTGCCCTTCTTGCTTGCCTTGGTACCATTGGTGCCGTTTGTAGCATCACCCATTTCCTCATCAGAATCATCCTCCTTGAGGGATTCCATGAGTTGCTTCAAAGCAGCTTCTTTGCGCGCCTTCTTGGATTTGGTTGGATCACTGGGACCACCATTGGCCTCCTCCTCGGACTCACTCTCATCGGAATCGCTTTGTGCCAACATAGCGCGTAATTCATCGCTCATGTCCTCGTCGTCCTCATCATCATCCTCGTCCTCTTGGGTGCGGATGATCTTCAAGGTGGCTCTTGGAATGGTAGTTTTATCACCTTCTTCAATGATTGGGGACTCGCTGGGATTGATCGCGGCCATGGTGATGCGGAACTAGTTCGTTCATTATTAGCTAGAGTCAATTGGGGCGCTGGGAGGGCATCGCAAGCAATTTTTGATAAATTTTTTGCGCGCTAAAGGAGAAATCAACTTTTTCGAACTTACAGAAGCACGGAAATCCTCATCGAAGGCTGGGATCGGGATATCTCCGCAAGGGACCTCACGCCCATAGAGGGCGACTGTTGTGTTGTTAGGATCTGCCATGATGGCGGGGACATGCCGCAAGACTTACCTGGGATCAAAGGCATTCTGATTGATTGATAGCAGATTTTTGTTATAGTAATGAAGACTACGGAAGGGGAACGCACACCACTGATAGAAACTTGTGGAAATTACAGATTCTTGCGGTGGAATTGTGGTGGGAAAAGCGGTGTCGTACAAAATTTCGAGAGCTCGAGGCTTGGAGCTCAGAAAAAAATCAAGCCTGGGAACCTTATCGAAGACCCACATTCTGATTGGCGGGACGACACGAGACCCTGTCTCTCACGTGCCGGCCCACCTGGCTCCAGCTTGGCACTCTTGCTTCTCTTAGTTTCTTGAATCTTTCGTTCCGGTATGTCTTTCCGTCAGGTTTTAAATAAAGCTTCATCTGTCTAACAATAACATATCACTCTTCCAAGGAGAGAACTGTTGCTGATTTATTCTATTTACCTAGTGTCTGACAGCTACTCAGGTATCTCCTACAAAATCTTCTTCTGTTTACCACCACCAAACAATGCTGCTCGAATTATTTGAAAGACAAACCAGACATTCATTCCCGCTTTAGACTGAGAATAATCGATGCCCTTCTCTCCCACATCAGCCATCGATAAAACCATTTCAGTTGTCGGACTTGGGTAGTTGTGCCTGAGATATGCTGCAACCATCTCTTGACCATTTGTTATCCCCCCTGGTAGTAATTAGCATCATTTTTATGAAGTAACAATTTAACATATATGAAGCTCGCAAGAAATTCGCTTGTTACTTACCACTGCTCCAAAACATTCCTTCATGGACCCATCTTTTGCTGTCATCCCACTGAACATCCGGATACTTCTTCTTGAGTATCGGAATCAGCCCTCTTGGACCACTCGATCTCTTTCCGTCTAACAAACCAGCCTGTGCTAGTAACGAGCATCCAGTACACACACTCAAGATGTCAGTCGTCCTGCCATCCGAACCCTTATATTTCGCATGACCCCTCACGAAGTCGAGCACGTCTTCTGAAAATATTTCTGAAGGGTCTGGGCCTGGTACAAGCACGATGTCCAGCATGCCAGGCTGGACATCGGAGTCTTTGATCGTCTTAGTGGCTTTGAGAAATGCATTTGCAGTGAGCTCGATATGGTCTTCTTGATTTTTGGGCGCAGAAATGTAATCTATTGTACATGGAACACCAAGATCAACGACTGGGGATGGCAGGTCTAGGACTTTAAGATATGATGGATCTAGCATGCCGAAAAGATCGATACACGAGAGATCGAGGAGTTGTGTGCTTCCTGGACAGTAAACACCAATTCGAAGCTTTTTTTGTGATTCCATGTTGATTTGATATCAAGCTTTAAGATGCGAGTGATTCTTGAATTGTATAGAGATGAGCTAAAAGGTATGTGTGGAAGCTATTTCAATATATAGGATGTATTTTTGTGGCGTTGAGGAAATACGGATATACGGACTTCCACCACCAACGGCGAAACCCCATCTCCAAGAATTCCTCCGCATTTTCATCATTACGGACAATAATTAAAGAACGTGCAATCACATATAGGGTGATTATCGGTAAGCAGTTCATCCGTAGATCTTCGTCTGTCGTGTGTATGTCTTGGTAAAGTAGTTTCTTTCCCGAGTCTCTATCAACCTCCCAACACGGGTTCAACTGTCACCGTCCAGTCCTATTCAGCACAGCGAGTGAGAGTACGGCCTTTATAATCTCGAATTGTGCGACGTGTTATCATCAATTCACAAATCAATAGTAAACTTCTCTCGCACCTGCGCTCCATAATAATAGAATACCAAAGGACTCGGCGACAAGAGAACCCCTAAGAATGCAAAGAGACTAATGCCCCAGCCCACACCATATTTATCTATCAAATTAGGTGTGAACAGGGGTACTAAGCCCCCAATGAGACTCCTGAAAAGAGCACCTGCGGCGATTGCGCTTGCAGCGTATTTCTCAAAACTATCGATGTAGTAGTTCTGCACGCAGTTGAAGACTGCAACTTGGCCGATGCCATAAAAGAATGTGGACGAGATTGTGACAAACCACTGTTTTTGAAGTCAGGAAAAGTCTCAGTTTAGTTATAGTTGTACTTACATGAACATGATACTCCACAGTCCACGCAAACCAGAACATCGTCACAGGCACGAGTACCGCACCGACATTCGCTAAGGGTAGGCGGTACTCAGGCTTTGGTTTGCCGTACTTCTTCGTCAGAGCATTATAGATTGTATCGATGCGCGGCACCAAGAACCAAACAGCTGACAGGAAACCAAGACCGGGGCCGAGATATATGAGACCAACTTGAAGTGTGTCGAAGCCGTACAGCCCGCCATATATCCGTTGAAATTGCGTGTAGAGACTGTAAGTAATTGAAAATAGGAGAGCTTGGTACGCAGCCATTGTGATTACAGTTGGATGTTTGAAGAGAATTCTAAGGGGTCGCTTGATTGATTGACGCAGTTTTTTCCCTAAAGGCCTGTCGTCTTCTCCCTCGAAGTAGTATTTATTTCCTTCCGCTTTCTCAAGCTCTTTCTTGCGCTTGGAGAGAAGAACTGGCACATATGTTTCTTGGAGAAATATGAACCCTCCAATAACGACTCCAGTACTTATGATAAATAGCACCCAAAATAGCCACTAGTGAGGTTAGTGTTGTTCTTAGTGTTGAGCTTGTAGAGAAGAGAAATAACGAGAATTGTTTTTACGTACTGGCCATTTCGTTCTACTCAGTATGATGCCACCAATCAAGGGGCCTATTGTCGGACCAAGTAATGGACCTAAAAGATACCACCCAAATATACCAGCTCTCTCACTTGGTTCATACAAGTCCGAAATAGTGCCACCTCCATTGGCAATGGAGACACTACCAAAGAAACCAGACAACGTCCTCATAGCAATTAAGACTGGTAAATTTTTGCTTAAAGCAGTGGGAATTTGAAGTAAAGCAAACACCGTGAAACAAACGATGTACAATATTCTTCTCCCAAAAGTCTCCGATAATGGAGCAAGTACTAGTGGGCCAATACCTAACATGACGACGAAGCCAGTCTGGCATCCGATAACGCCGCTGGTTGTGGCACCCAGATCTTTTGCTATCTGGTCAATTCCAGGGGTGAACAGGCTGCTTCCAAGAGGACCGAGAACTAACGGAGGATATTGTCAGAAGAGGGTTTGGATATTTGGATATTTTGACTTACTGGCCATGCTGGCTACTACACCTATGTTACCAAGCTTCCTCCATTTTGACCAAGATCTTGGATGTGAACCATCCTCATGAGAGAGCTCAAGCAACTGTGATTTTGATCAGATATGGAATTGGTTTGTTATCTTCACGCTAAACACCTTTTTGTAATCATGCTCATTTTGTTCGTTCTCATTGTCATTTAGAAGAGGCGATTCCTCATCTACCCTAGGCATATCCCTTGGCTGCATATTGTTTAATGATGCAAGGAGGATATTCTAATATATGAGAAGTGCATGAGATAATCAGACAAATGTAAAACTATATTTTCTCTTGTCTATAATACTAGTCAGCAAAGCGCTTGCGCTATCGATGACGAGCACTAAACTGGTAGAGGAACTTCGATCGATCTTGAAACAGACTTGGAAAGCCACGAGAAACACGATATATAGAAGAAGTCCAAAAGAATTGAGAAATAGAGAATACATGCGGCTGAAGCAAGCAGAAAGATTAATAGAGAAAGCTGTTCTCGCGCAATTTTGGTATCCCATCATATTGATGGGGCCAAAATAGTTCGCCGAAGCCGGCATCGGGCTGCCGCTGCGACATCTAATTAGGGCAGCCATGAGTGACTAGGAATTTACCTTGACGACTCTTCACAAAGAGAGCGCTATGGTACATATTTTCAAGGACTGATAATATGTGCAACTGAGAAAAAGCGATGATGAAATGAAATCGTCCTGGATACACGAGCCCGAGGATCATCCGACTTCAAGCCAAAATTCCGACTCACGTGTCTTCGTGAATTCATGACGCGAATCTCAACATCTAAACTTCTTTCAACTCAACGAACGAAGGCAAAAAGTGTCATCGTGACATCCAAAAAACGACTCTTTCTCCAGGCCATCTCGATGATTTTCGCAAGTGGAGCAAGTCGCTCCTTGTACCTGATCGAGGTGCTCATAAGCTCGTAGCATCGAGATGGGTAGCCGACTCGAGAAGAATTCGGCGCGTGTTCGAAAACGATTTGAATCTCATGATTTTGAGAATGAAGAAGGCGACGAGTATGAGGGCTCAAAGTTTGGTGGTTTCGCGGACTATTTTCGACGAAAGAAGATAAAGCTTCAAAACCTCGACGCCGACATTCGCTCGTCAACCGCGGCAAATGCCCAGATTTTTAAGGGAGTTTGTTGTCATGTGAACGGCTATACACAACCCTCGCTGAATGATCTTCATCATATGATTGTCAATCATGGTGGTGTCTTCATGCAATATCTGGATGGAAAGACCACCGTCACACACATTATTGCGTCGAATTTGACACCCAAGAAGGCCATCGAGTTTCGACGATATCGGATTGTCAAACCGGCATGGGTGGTAGACAGCATCAAGGCTGGAAAATTACTACCATGGAACTCATATCGTGTACTCGACGAAGGTGTCGGGCAACGACTGCTTGCATTTGAAGATGGCAAGGTCGTCAGCCAAGCAGGAACCCAGACACGAACTTACAGAGACCAAACAAACATGAGCTGGTATACCAGTCAAGTAAAAAAGGTGGCCGAAAATATTGATGATGAAGCTGGCGCACAATTTCCGAGTTCACAAGCCATGGTGCTGAATGGGACTGGAATTTATATCGACTCCTATAGCCAGGAACCTTCAAAAGGCATCGAACATATCCAGCCCAAGAAGAGAGCTGAAGTTCTTAGCTCATCGCAATCTTTTGACGTCTCCTCGTCTTTGGAAGATGCTCTAGCCAATGCTGCCACTACCACAGGCTCTGGGGACATCGAAAGACTGGAATCTCCTCTCAAGACTGGTTCTTTTGTTCCGGGAACGAGCATTACTGTGACAACATCTATAAATAAACCTACACGGACGTCGGAAGTAGTCCGAGATGAAATGTTGGAATATTCCTCTCCACAGAAGAGCCTGATCAACACGCCACAGAAGAGTCGATATGACCTTGCCAATCTCGAAAGCCCGACTCCATCACCGTCAAAACGTGTAAAGCAATTGGCTGACCTTGAGAGTCCGACTCCTTCGCCACCAAGGCAAGCCGAGATATTGACCACTGAAAAGTCCGTCACATTACCATCAATGAAAGCAAAAGTACTGACTGCTGAAGAGCACAATGCCATCTTATTGGCAGATCCACACATTAGGAAGTCATCTACCGCAAACCCTGATTTCCTTAAGCAGTACTATTCCGAATCTCGTCTTCACCATTTATCAGCTTGGAAAGCAGAGCTCAAATCAAGATGCCAAAAGTTGGCAGCAGAAAAGTCCGCTTCGCAGAAACAAAGTCTCAAACGGAAACCTGGTTCTAGGAGGTACATCATGCACGTAGATTTCGACAGCTTTTTCTGCGCAGTTTCATTAAAAAATGCACCGGAATACGTGGACAAGCCAGCGGTCGTCGCTCATGGGGCGGGTACAGGATCTGAAATTGCAAGTTGTAACTACCCGGCTCGTGCGTTTGGAGTGAATAACGGAATGTGGATGAAAAATGCTTTGAGGCTATGCCCGAACATCAAGGTGCTTCCGTATGACTTTCCTGCTTACGAGGAAGCAAGTAAGGGATTTTACGAGGCAATATTAGATGTGGGAGGGATCATTCAAAGTGTCAGCGTTGACGAGGCCCTAGTTGATGTTTCCACGTTGTGTTTGCCAGCAGGAGGTACCGATGGCTTTGGTGTTCGCGAGGGAGCTATCTGGCAGGAGCAAGAGAAAGCTGATCAGATTGCTCAGGGTTTGCGTACCCGTATCAAGGAGAAGACTGGCTGTGCAGTCTCTGTTGGTATAGGAGGCAACATTATGCTCGCTAAGGTTGCCTTACGCAAAGCAAAACCTGCTGGACAACACCAGATCAAGCCAGACGAAGTCCTCGACTTCATTGCCGAGCTCAGCGTACAGGACTTGCCAGGAGTTGCCTCTAGTATTGGTGGGAAACTCGAGGAAATCGGCATCAAGTTTGTGAAGGATGTTCGTCAAATGAGCAAAGAACGGCTAATCACTATTCTCGGGCCTAAGACTGGCGAAAGACTATGGGATTACTCCCGTGGTATTGACAAGACTGAAGTTGGCGAACAAGTCGTACGCAAATCTGTTTCAGCAGAGGTCAATTGGGGTATACGATTCTTGTCTCAGCTTGAAGCCGAAGAGTTTGTCCAAAATATTTGCACGGAGTTGCAGCGCCGGCTTGTGAACGAACAAGTCAGAGGGAGACAACTCACTATGAAGATAATGAGAAAGTCTGCTGATGCGCCCCTAGATCCCCCAAAACACTTAGGGCACGGTAAGTGTGACACCTTCAATAAGAGCATAGTATTGGGAGTTGCTACAAATAGTGCTGCCATAATTGGCAGGGAAGCAATCTCAATTCTTCGCAGCTATGGATTTTCACCTGGCGAACTTCGTGGTATCGGAGTACAGATGACAAAACTTGACCCTATAAAGTCATTCAGTGATTCTCTTCCGGATGGTAGTCAGAGACGGATCAATTTTGGTATCTCTGCTCCTAAGCTGGCCAAACAGATAACAGAGGATCCAATAGACGACCCTGTCACGCCGACAAAAGCCAGGCCTGGTCAACCATCGAGCGGTCATGATAAATCACACCCCGATCCTATTGATGAGTCGCCTACTCCACGAAAGTCAAAAACCACCAGCTCGGCTCTACATCAAGATGACCCCATATTTGTCAGTCCTCAAAAACCAAGGGATACTCCTGTCCATCCAGCCACTGCCCTTTCACGAGCAAATGCTTCAGACGATAGCGCCAGAAAGTATTTGAATTTGACTGGCACACAATTTATAATGCCGTCTCAAATTGACCCAGGTGTTCTGGCTGAGCTTCCTTCAGATATCAGGTCCAAGTTGGTCGCTCAAGGACGTCAAAAGACGAAAGCAGGAAACCCATCTCCTGTGACACGATCAGGAACCCAAAGCCCAGTTTCACGAGCAGCTAGGGAAATATCAAACCCACCTCTTCCATCACAAGTTGACCCTGAGGTCTTCGATTCATTACCAGCCGAGCTCAAAGCAGAAATCCTAGCTACCTACTCCGTAAATCAAGCCATTTTCCACGCCCAAAATATCCTCCCCCAGTCCCCACGAAAGGTCCGCACAATCCACGCATTAAAGAAAACAACCCCCACAAAGAAGAAAGGGCCCTTATTCCGCAGTCGCGCCAGTAAAGTAGACGCACATTCCACCTTGACCCAATCCAACTTTGTCGCCGGCAAAAAGGACGACAATGACTACACCTCCGACATCCTCGACGAATCCTTCCTCTCCGCCCTTCCCCCGGAGATGAAAGAAGAGATCATCCAAGAACACCGCCGCAAACGTCTCGCAAAAAAAGGTGGTCTCATGACCTCCAGCCTCATACACCGTCGTCGACCACCCGACCCTCTCCCCGCAGTTCAACGTAAGATTCAGCTCCCACCACGAGACCCTAAACCTACATTCACGACTCGAGGCTTGAGCACGCTGCCGGAGCTGAGGGGGACGTTGAAGGAGTGGTTTGAAGAATTTAGGGATGATGGACCGCATGGGGATGATGTGAAGGCTATGGAGAGGTACTTGAGGAGGGTTGTGGTTGAGGAGAGGGATCTTGGGAAGGTGGTGGGCGTTGTGAAGTGGATGCAATGGCTTATTGATAATACCGTTGGTGGTATAAATGGGAAGGGAAAAGGGCTAGAGGCTTGGGAATTGGCATTGAATGGGGTAAAGGAACAGGTGCAATTGGCCGTTAATGAAAGAGGGTTGGGGCCACTTGATTTGTGACGATTCCATACTTTTATTTGCCTCTTTGTTTACAAAAGAATCGAAACAGGAAGGAACCCAAATTTCGAAAAGTTTACACGCAGTTTTCCCTCTGTCCTCTCACCTAAAGCCGTTGATTAACCAAAGGGTTTCCGTGAATCTCA
The DNA here is from genome assembly GCA_001414415.1 of Hymenoscyphus repandus. NCBI lineage: Eukaryota > Fungi > Ascomycota > Leotiomycetes > Helotiales > Helotiaceae > Hymenoscyphus > Hymenoscyphus repandus. The sequence continues at coordinate 466,822 of LLCE01000011.1, forward strand.
CAATTACCCTAGGCGCTTGATATGTATTCAGGGGCAGGGAGCACTCACAATTCTTACGCCGCCAATGTTAATCGCCCCAAGCTTACGCATCTCGCTTGGACCCTATTATTTCTATGTTTTTCGATGTCTGCATCTGGTGTATTACTTCAAGCGTTTCTACAACGTAACACCAACCAAGTCATTAAGGCAATATACTTGCACACTTGCAATTGCTGTCTCTGATTAATTATATACTCCATCTATTCATCTATCCATCTCCTCGTATGCTTCAAACATCTCCCATCTCTAACATTAATCATAAAAAATACTCTGTTCCTTCTTGTCATGCCGGTCGCGGTAAAAAATGTTTCCTCCCGTTATAAAGTAGAAGGGTATCATCAAACGCCCATATACCCAATGTCCGAAACGCAGCTTGTCCCAAAATAGACACACTGATTTTTGGACACCAGAAAAACTCCACCCAAGAATGCCAAATGCCGATCCCGTATGTACCTATCCCAATCCTTCAGCTAATAAAAAGTATAATCCGAGTTCGAATCCAAGCTCGAGCAAGCATCTCTGTCTCAGAGATGTTTTCATGATCGTGTAGCCATGTCCTTCTCAATTCTTGGTCCGTGTATAGATGAACACGATTCTCCAAGTCCGCCCTTAAGTCGGGACTCGCATCTCTAGCCGTTGAGATGAGTCGACGCTTGCTATTCTATAGTCTTTGCAGTCGAATGAGCTTGTTTCTCTCATTCAAGCCATGCACATTAAAACTGCCATGGCAATGCCAAGCGCAAGTACACTCGCCATGGGCGACTTCTGCGCTCCCTTGATACTGTCACTCTTCGTCGACTTTTTCGCCTGATAAACACTCAATGTCAACGAGCCGCCACAGATCTCGCTACTATTCCCCATACACGCGAGATTACAGGTTGAATCCGGAAGTTTGGCCGAGATCGAGGAGAGGTAGTGTGAGCAATAGCATTCCCTGAGGCGTACTATTAGCAACCATTGAAAATGATCTGAAGCAGGGGAGCGCATAATTAGGCCTCTTCTGGGAAGCAAAGTGCCTTACCTCGTATACTCCAGTCCAGCAAACTCATAACTACTCGACGCGCAAAAGTTCAAACATATCGGCACTGTCATAGTATCCCGCGCATCTGTTGTCCCACCAGCCAACGCCCTTGCGCCAGCAGTACCATTCGTGCCCATCGTCTCATTATAACATCCCTGATATGTCCATGCTGAAGTGCCCGGGTTTACACTCACAGATGTCGACGTTACAGGTGTTGAGGCTGACGAGGTGGTAGTCTGCGCGAGAGCTGTAAAGACGAACGCGAACAGGAAAGAGACGCGCGCCCAAAATGTTGAAATTGGTGCCATTGTGTGTTTCGTAGTGTAGCGGTTAGGTGACGAGGAGGAGAGATAGGAAGATTGTGTTGAAGGGATCAATCCTGGGGAGAATTTAATATGTTTGAGTTCTTGACTTGATGAGGAAGGGAAGAGAAAGCTCGAGCCTAGAAGAGGACAGGGCTGCAAACAAGTCTCCTGCTTTCGGAAGATCTGCATGCTTGTCTTGGCGCTTGTGTGGCAGGCGCAACCAAACGTGGCTTGGGGGCACAAAAACTAAGAATATCTTCAGCCTCGGCCACACCAATCAAATAGTTAGGAAAAACTTCTACTAGTTTCGTGGCAAACTTGTACCCCTTTTTGGCGATTAATCAGAAAAGAGTGAAACTTGCTATATTTAACGCCTTCGATCGTAGACAGGATGATATTGTTCCCAACTGACATCTCCGTACTACTTAAACCCATCAAAACTGATATCAAAATATAGGAAGTCATCGACGCGAGGACCGCCTTACGACCTGAGATCTGCCTCACCTCAGCCACCAAGCCCCTGCAGGCAGGAACATCACACATCGCGACATTTCACGATCTCAAACACCAACATACAATCCTCTGTGGGGTTGGCTTCATAATCTGTCCACATTGCACAGCCCACCTGAAGGCAGCGATAAATGTCTCAAAAATATGTGGTATGTGGACAGTACATACATGTATCGACTGATGGACCCAATTGTGTGGCTTAGTGTGGCTTTTAAGCTTCGCGATAATGAGGTTGCCGCACGTTTTCGTCCTTATGGGTCTCGCTTATCTCGTTGGCTGTGTCAGCTTTCCCCCAGTGGTGTATCTTGTCGTGCAATAATGACTTTGAGTTTGGTTGTTCAAATCATGAGTCAGTTCAAACCTTTGGGAATTCTTTTCCGAATCTCCATAGGTCCTGCGGGATTGGTCGTCTCGGCATCGGGGCGAACCTCATGATTCTGCCCGAAGTTTAACAATCGCACTGCATACTATTATTGTTTGGCTACTCGAGAGATGACCTTATAGACACGGTAAGATAGTATTGCGTCTTTTCTACTTGGTGACCATCGACCGGGTTCTGTTTTGCCTGTGACACTCATGCACCTTGCTATATATTAATCCAGCAGCCATTGATTTGACTAATGGAAGTATATGGTAGACGGTAAGCAAACATTGGAAACATAGATATGGGAGCTCGAGCCGCTAATTCTTGATCTCGACCTAAGACAATTTTAATGGCAAGAAGCAGTAACAGCACAAAACGCTCCTTGTACCCACGTAATTCTTCCCAATGCTACCATTGTCAATTCCCAACAGAGAAACTAAGTTTGTCATACATATCCTAGTGATAAAACGTTGAAGTTAAAATGTTAGGGGAAGTTGGATACCACAATTTACAAGCCGGAAAGTGTAGAGTGTCGAAGTAAATGATATGTAACCCGAGAACATCAAATAATCTTCATATATCTTTACGCAGCATTAAATAAAGAATATAAAATTGTATCACTTTTGTCGTGGACACAACGTTGGCAATATATATGACAAATGAGAAAATTACTAGTGCTTCTTAGCAGGTCTGCAGAGATCATAACATTTCCCTATTTTCTCGGTGCAGGTTCTTAGAGAGATATCCATTGACATAATAAGTAGAACTGCTACTTTGTCTGCCCTTCACACGGGTGTGCTGGCAGTATTGGAGTCTACATCATCGCAAAATTAAGTACAGTATGTGCAACTATAATCAGATGAAACACTGGCAGAAAGCTTAGAGCTGTCCCACCTTCATCGGATGCGAGACAACCGGTGAGACTTTGAAAGCAGGAACTACCGCCTTGGTGACTTAATGCTTGGATGTCTTCCGTCGTACCGAAGGTCAAAGGGTGCATGAGGATTGAAGTGTTGATGAGGGGTAGCAGCCTGTAAACACGAATATGTGAAGATAATTGAAAGTGAGATTTCGCTCCACGGGTCGTGAACATGGCGGCACTGCTGATCAGTCATGGAGCCTGCTCTGATGGATATCTGCTCGAGCAAGGCCCGAGTAAAGTGATCATCCCTGGCGGCTCACTGGTGTCATTTACTACACCGCTATGGATTTGCGAAGTGCATGTGTCGCTCGTGCATTTGTAAGAATATGTGTGGCTACCGGATTTAGTGGTGGATATACCAGTTGTGTAACCCACTGATACACTCCATATCTTGCAACTGTTGTCGGTCCTTTTTGCATTGAAGTTGTATAGGTCCAATGCATAGTTGCGGTAAATAACTACCAAGTAGGTGAGTGGGGGTTGTTGAATGAAGATCTTCCTCATTTCGCAGAATTTCGTCATTCTATTACTTTCGCCTGGGTCTTCCTTCGGGCCAGTATCCGTGAAACTCGGCACTGAGGCGTTAAGGACCCTCTCTTGGGTCACTGCTCAGCGGACAAGGTTTGGATTGACTGTTGTGGTTCACGTGTCTGGTAATTCTTCGGTACTCCACCATGAATCGAAATGACATGAACAAGCACGGAGCCACGGGTTGTAACTAATTCCAAAACATAGTTTACTGAAACAAGGACTTCCCTATAATCTAGTTGAATATGACTTCAGGTCATGTAGGCAAGATATTTGTTGGACTAGACATCTCGTGGACAGGGTGTTTGCTGAGAGAAGCGATCATATCCCTTTTAGAGTCCCGACTAAAACATCTCAGGAATTTCCGGCCCATTTAATTTTCGTGGTGGCCACGATCCGAAAAAGTTGGCTTCTTTCTGATGTCTGACTTAAAGCACAACCTGGTGAATAGAAGCCGAGTGAAGCAGAGAACAGCGATGACGGCAAATGCCCACGATCCCGCAAGATCTCCTCCTGAGAGGAAGAAGGCCGGACAGAAGTACAGTAGGTCATTACCTGAACCGAGTGAACTCAGCCAACATGTTCAGACAGTGTAGGTTTTGCAAGATGCAGGACGTAAAAGGATTTGACGCTCCCCGAATATCCAATTAACCATTGGCTGTCGAGCAGTGAGAAGCAGTGGCGGACGACATTGTTTGTTGCAAACAGCAAGTCTTGGTGCAAATCGTGCGGCGAACCTGCCTCAAGCAGGGAGGAGACAGGGGATCAAACTTCAGGGTCCCCCAGATGCAAGCTCGGGAAAGGCTTGCTGCGCTTGGGGATCAGCGCCGTGAGGTCATTGTTGCATGCACTGTCTTCCTGCGCTTCGAAATGCCTGTCGGTCGGCATGAGGGCAGAGGAAAGGGCATACCGGTGGCTTCGGTGGGTTTGCGATGTGGGAGAGTCCCACCTCGAGATCAACCAACATTCATGTTCAACCGACTCGAGCGACTGTAAGCAATGCTGGCCTCCGTGGCCAAGGAGGAGGGGCAGGAATTGCCACCGCCGAGAAGTCATATGATGGATAGAGAACTGTGGAATTGGTGTCGTAGGTTTGAGAAGACGGAGAATTCCATACTCCAGAGCAAAAGGAGGTGTAATTCGCGAGTATCTAGATAATCTGCTTTGAGTCTGGGTCAAAGAAACGTCTTGTGCCTGGTGTATTGTAATCTTTGATAACAGTATCAGATAGTTAGCCTTCCCGTGCTACTCGAGTAGGACATATTTCACTTAACAGACCTAGCATTACTAGCGTCTATCCTCTCCGATGCACTGCACAGGCATTATCTGCCATCAACAGCCAGTAACAAGTTAGTAACATAGTTTAAGCTGCTCTCGAGACAGCCCATCATCTCCACCGTGAACGCCTCTCCAAAGTCAAAATGCCCGCTTGGGACAGCTCTCGATGACACCACTGCACCAGCGGAACCAGCTCGTCCCCAGCCTATGGAATTCAAAGTGCGGTGGAAATTTGAGGCCACGAGGACGATATTCGAACTTAGACGGTCCCGGGGAACCGCAGGAAAAAGAGCGCGAAGCACAGCGCCAGCAGGTGGCTCGTGGACGGTGCCTCGAGTGTGCCAGCGTGATAGTATCTGACTTTCTGGTAGCCTCGAGCTAAGGGTAGCTGCAAAAGCTGAAGCGCAACTCGCCGGGACGATTATGACATCTGGAGGTGGCAAGCTTTGTTGCAACTGAGATTGACGGCTGTCGAGGAGTGGAGTGTTGGCGACGGCACCGTATGCTGACCCGACAATCAAGAACGGAGAAGAGAATCATTATGATTGTAAACGTAACTTGGCGAGCTGGGTAGACGAAAGCCGTTGCAATTCGTGCAATACGGACGTATACCTAGTATGCAGACTGCAGGGTCTTTTTGATCCCAGCAGGACAGAAAATCGCAGATCGTGGGACCCCTGTCACTTCCCCCTGCACCTCTTGCTCCTAGTATTTTGCACCATCATCTACCCACGTCCACGCTCATCCCACTCTCTCCTACCGCAACTCACGACCTATCCTACCCGACTCTACTTTGTATCAGGGTCCACCCAATTCAAATCACCAGCCGCTACCGTCCTACCCACACCTTCTCACCTTTACACTAACAACGAGGGATTCAATTCCTGCAAGCCTCAAGTGTTGCATTAATCGATTCCTCTCTCCAGCTCACTTGAGCCAGTTTCAATTTCAAGATCCAATTTCACGAAAACCCACCGATCCAGATTATCATTCGATATACTCGTGTCTTCTCTCGTCTCCACTTCAACAGCGTTACTTGTTCACCTTCACACCGGCACAAGCGGGTTTTAATTAGCGTTTCGCAGATCGATTTAGAGCATTCAGGAAGGAGACTCGAGAGAGCTCTGTATATACACACTCAGCACACATAAACAGTCTCAAGAGACGAGGAAATTGATAGAGAAGCGACCATGGCGTCAATACCTAACATCGAGCAACCCTCCAACAATACCAGCATGGGATCCAGCGCAACCTCATCCTCATCATCCTCGGTCCACGAAGACCCTTCGAACCAAACCCAAACCCTCAAACGCCCACGCCTCAGTTCAAGAAAATCAAGCGGCACAATCATCGTGCCAAGAGAGCAACGAACAGAATTAAACGACGAAGACGAGGACTTTGACGAGGATGACGCTAGAGCAATGAGTCCGCGTAGAAGCAGTCACGATCTAGAAAAGATGAGCCAGGACGCTCGAGCACACCTCGATGAGTGAGTACCACCACTTTCGCACATCACCCTCACGCACAATATTCCTAACACCCGCCAACAGACACGCAAAAGTCCTCCAAAAGTCCCTACTAGAGATATTTAACCGCATCGAGGCCGTAAAAGAAGAACACGACAAGCTCGACAACAACAACAAATTCCTCCAGAAATATATCGGTGACTTGATGTCCACATCCAAAATAACATCGACCGGCGGCGCGAGTAGCAGGAAGAAGTGACCATACCTATATTGGCATCACAAAGTGTTAGATGAGGTTAGGATCGAGTCGAGGGGAGACGCGGTGGACTGTAAATGAGATCAAGAGTGGACGTTTCCACCATCACGAATGCCTTCACAAATACACTACATACACGAGAGAGAGAGAGAGAGAGAGCGGAGATACGGTTACGCTGCATGGCATAAGGCGCAAATTCATTTGGTCATTTACAGGCACGATATTTCCGATGCTTAGGTTGGCTTTGAAAGGGGCATTGAAATGGGCGTCACGTCTGCATATTTTTCACATCATACCCATCACGAGGCCCACAACACAAAGAGCAACACAGATATGAATGGTGGCCTCTGCGAAATGTTTATAGGAGGCAAATGCCATTGACGAATGGAAGAACTTGTATATTATATCTAGCTATGAATGCAGAACTATAACTTCAACCATACCTTCCTCGTTAAGTAACCATGACTCAAAATTGGTCACTCGAATATGAAGACCTATTTCTGTAGTGCCCAACCATCCTATCAATTTCTGACTGCCAAACATTACACTTCAAACACAATAGGTATTCTGGAAAAGCGAACCGCTTGATGAATAAAAACTCCTCCCAAGTCAAGCCAATACCTCCCAGAACCAAATTCGCATGAAAATATTTCACAACACACCTAAGTCCTTCTGCACCTCAAACATTGTCGAGTCCTCCCAAAATTCTTCTATCTCCATCTTTGTTTTGCTCCGATCCCATCACTCTACCAGAGACCTTTCTGATCGATGGAGAGGAACGAGGTTCATCCTCGTCATCGATGACTTTAGAAGCAGCTGGAGTCACGACTCTCTGTCTCTTGTTGACTCCGTGATTTGGGGCTTGGAAGTTTTGCGAAGGCTTTCGAGAAGCCGGCTCACTCGTGAGAACTAATACTTCGACGCTGCTTGCAGAAGCAACTTTTTGGCCCTTGATAGCACTAGCTTTAGTGCTTTCTTGGACCAAAGTGGGTGTGATTATGGTTGCCTCTGGGTCTGGTTTCACTGGAGTCTTTGTCAACAAATGTTCAAATTTATTAGAGTAAGTCATGAGCCATACCAATGATTTGATCTGCTAACCTCTTGGAGGATGATGATTTAGATAATGCCGCTGACACTACCCTATGACCAGGAGGTGGCATTGGGGCAGAAGCACTAGCCGTTGATAACTTTGCTGGTGCTTGCTCCTCGTTGTGAGGTGTATTGGTTGGAGCTGCTGGCATTAAAGCATCGCAGATATATTCATGGGCACCAGGAGCTTGCAAGGACTCGAAACGACGATTCTCCTTGTTAGAGGCTTGTACTGGACCTGTAACATTACGGCTACTGTTAGTCCCCGTATTGGAAGCCGACGAATAATCTGGCATCGATACATCTGTCGAGTTATTCTGGCGCCATCCTCTGAAGGACGCCCGACTAGGTTCTGTGAATGGATCAAATGTAGGCTGTCGAGGGAAAACTGGTTGGTTCGGGTTGAAAAGAGCCCCAATGCTCTCCGGTGCCGTAGTTTGTTTGTCTCGGCGAGGAGAATGACTGTGGGCATCCGCGTCTTCAATTGTCTGCTGGGGAGAGAAATGCTGGGAGTGGTAAGGGCCAACTAAAGCTACCTGCTTCCACATTCCTGCATTAGGCCAGGCAATACCAGATGCCTCCAAGACGTCTGCCCATTGGTAAGCAAATGTCGAGTGCGCTTTCCATGCTAGTTTGAATAACATACCAAGGGGAGCGTGCTGGAAAGAGAAAGACACAAGATTCTTAGCTCGTTCGAAACCGTATGAAACATTATCTCGAGCAAATCCTTCGGCAATGACAATCTTGACTCGACCAAGATCATCTCCAGCACTCCAATAGCTTTGCGACAAGAGCTCTTTATGAAAAGCAGGGAACTTCAATTTTTCAAACTCTCCATGTTTGTCAAGTTCTGCATTCGATCAGCAAATTCAGTCGGCAAATATTACTTAGAAGTGCTCGTACCGATGCCGAAGTCAAGTATAGTTGGCCATGGACCATATTGACTGAACCACTTCGAGCTGTAGCGACCACGTCAGCACATGTTGATGGCAAGAAAACTTATGGCGGTCTGTACCCCAAGATTCGACCATCAACAAAAGCCCGAGCTTCGAATAGAACATTGTCCGTAGGCTTCTTTAGGTTTTGCAGATAACGGCTCATTTCAGGGTTCTGCCATGAATGAATGGAAATACGGAAGTTCGAACCGGCTGGCAGGGCGGGAATGAAAGAGGTAACTGTTGGAAGCAGGAGAGCGCTGCTTTGCGATGTGTGCATCTCTAGACTTATGATTAGGCTAGTATTCGAAGCAGAAGAACCGAAGTTCATACCTGGGTCTTGAATTACTTGACATGCAGTTCTGAACTCCTGAAGAGGAACTTTGGATTGATCTGGAAAGATCAAGACGTCCCAATTTTGATAACGCATTTTGTATCTAAGATGACGAGATGTAGAATAGTCTCCAAGTAATTAAGAAACGATTGTGAGAGGAGCGAGTTTGCAAAGCGATTCAGATTCTGTACAAGAGAATGCCTGGTTATGTGATTTGTTCCAGATGAGATTGCGAGAATTGGGAATGCAAGTACGAGGAGAGAAAGCTTTGAGATGGGAGTGTTGAAGCACTAGGCTGGGCGGATCTGGTGCTTCAAAGTCAGATGGGGAAGTAGCTACCCAGGTGATGCTATCCGCAACCAGAGCTACCACCACCACAACGTCCGAACAGGTGGCGAAGTGCTGTGCAGGCGCTTCGAAAGTGAAGCTTTGCACTCATAGTACAACTCAGCCGATAAATAATGGGGCGAAGAAGTTACTTTAGTGGTATGGAGTTTCACGTGCATCTAGTATTCTGCTAGCGGTGGATGTCTCAAGTAAGAAAAGCCAAACTCCATATGTACAATTGCATCTCCGTTTATCCTCTTATGCGTCTCCTGGAGCTCTAGCCTAAATAAATCATTAGCAAAATGATGAAAGTGTTCGAGGGACATTTAACTTACTTTTAAAGCAGTTGGTCCACCTAATTCCCGTTCCAAACCTCCTTCAAATTCCCGTGGCGCAGATGGCTTATCAGGATAATTCATCTTGACGACACCACACAATCCAAACACTGCTACAACGAAGCACCCAAGCTGGAACAAACCCTTCCCTGGCTTTACGTGTGTATACTCGTGAGGTGAGAACATTCCGAGGATGTCATTGTCTTCGTGGACAGGTTCTCCATAATTACGACGCTCCTGCTTATCCCACCAATCGCCGTATGGATCGCGAAACTGTCGCTTTATGGCCGGTGGGTTGACATATCCTCCAGTCTGGTGAATATTAGTCAATTGCTATGAGGACGAGCTCTTGCGAGGAACTAACCATGCGGGGATCCTCAGCTTCGGTCTGCGGTCAATTGAGTCAGCTAAGTTCATGGCAGACGCAGAAACTTTTTCAAAACATCACTTACCAGTGCTGGGTAGTCTGCAGAAGCGCCAGTAGAGGGTGCGGTTTGAGCGTTTCGTTGCTGTCCCAAGAGTGCTCGATGGGTGATGGTAGGTACTGCGGCCCGGATCGGACACGCTGTTGCAAGTCGCCGTGACAACATCTATAATGTAAATTAGGGGATTATTGCCTATGATCTCGTCGATTTGTGGGTTATACCTTGGGCAGGAGTTGTTGCGATGATGTATAGCTTTCAACAGGCTTGCTGGCGTACAGCGGGTGAGGTTAGCAAACCATGCCGCTAGCGCCTCGCTTACATGATCCCCCGTCTACTCGGCGCTCAAATTTCGTATTGTGTTGAAAGTTGTCAAATACCTACAATTTTGTCAACTATTTACGCCACAAACCTCCAGACATGCGCAAAATTCACAGCAGAGATCCTTAAGTTACTGCGCATCTCTCGACGTTAGATTCGTCCGGTCAAATGCCACTTTCATCGAGTCCACGGTAGTGCCTGGCCCCGCTCCCTTAGAAGTCATGACACAGACCGCGTCGCATGCTTTGGACAGTAAAGCAACCCAACAACCCGAATCGCAGCCGGAAGACAGCACCAACGAATCTTCTACGCTTCCTACACTACCCGCGATTGTTGAAACCCTGAAGAAGAATGGCGAAACAAAACAGGAAGATATTGTAGAGGATGAAGGTCCTCCGGCGAAGAAGCGGCGAGTGAGCGAGACCGCGACGGCTCCGCGTCGAAAACCCGAGTCGCCTCCTTGGAAAAAAGCTATAGCAGAAGGGCCATCATCATTCACTCAAAATGGAGTCAGGAAATCTGGTAGGACGAACCACATACCTTTCGAGTTACAACCGCCTTCCGATAAGCGGCAGACTAGAGGGAATGTCCAGAAAACTTCGGCCTCAAAAAGTAGATATGGACTCGCGAACGGATCTCATTCGACAAGGGATGAACCTGCGACACTGGCGAATGGGACGAGGAAACCTAGTTTTTCTAGCACTCCTGTCACCCATCATGGAGCAACGAACCCTCTGAAAATTGCAACATCTCCCAGAAGAGTCCATCGAAAGTCTATGCCCAGCGAAACGAAGAATACTCCAGTACGCCACCAAAGACGGTCTCCAACTCCTAAAGCTCCTCAAAGCGCGCCGTCGCACCCTCGCACGGAGAATTCCCGCCGTTCTCGACGTGGAGGAGATACAAATCATGAAGAAGAAGCTCCTCATCCATCACTCGCGCATGATGAACTCATTGCTGAGAGCCCAAAGTCAAAGCTTTCTCGAATCAAATTTCGGGTGAAACCAGTAGCCTTGCCAATCACAAACTCGTTATCGGTGTGTAAGCGGCCTAGAAGGTGCTCTACATTACGAGAGTTCTTCGAAGTTGCGAAAGGGATTCATATTGATGATGGTGGGTTGTACCACCCAGATAATGATCCTGAGTATACACCAGAAACAGTTGCCAAGGATGCGAGTCTCTTGACACGGTTGGAAGAGGCGGCTGAGCCAGGAGGTTTATTGAGCCCCGAGAACTGCTTAGCTTACGAGCCACCACCTGCTATACGCATACCTGATCAATATGCACACCGGGATCATCTTAACAGAGCCGCTATCGAATTTCGAAGGTTAATGCTGATAGAGCAAAGGAAACACCGTGCTATAGCCAAACGACTTGCGGAGGCTTGCAGGGATGAGTGGATTCGAAAACAGCCAAAGTCATCAGAGCAACTCGAGGCGGAGGAAATCAAGGTGGGGGAGAACCGGTACAAACTACTTATCAAAACACTCCAAGGTACATGGGGAAATGTGCGCTCGGAAGTTAATCGTCGACGTCTGGTAGAGTGGGAAGCCCAAGAGCAGGATCGAGTTCGTAAGGCGCTGAACGAGGCCGTCGATAAGTCAACATTAAAGCTGCAGGCTCAGGGAGCGTTTAGGGAGTCAGGATTGACTTCAGACGAAGAACAGAGTGATATTTCTGATGGGGAAGATCAAGACGATGAGCCAAGCTCATCTTCAGATGCTGAAGATCGGGAGAGCAACATGTCCTCCGAGTCAGACATTGAGGAAGATCAAGCCGCACCTGATTTGGCAGAGGACGAGGGCTTGACTCAGGAGCAGCTCCGAGAGAAATACTCAGGGTTAGAAGATGTGCTCGGAGATGCAGATGTGTCCATGGTCGATGCGGATGAAATCAAACCAGATACAGACATCATTCAAGAAGACGATAGCATATTGGACGAAAGCGACGAGTCTATTGATATGGACGATGACCTTGGCTCTAGCGACGACGAATCTGGGAGCGAGGAAGAAGTACCCAGTGATGACGACGACGGCAATGATGGTCATGATAACCCAAGTCTCCTTGGCTTCCTTCCAGCTTCAGACTTGAAAGCTTTAGGATTGGGACAGGAAGATCTTGCTGAAGACGCCGAAGCTTCTGACGACACCACACCCCCAGTCGAGGTACAGCTTACGGATGGTGTAGATGTCACAAACCCTGAAGCCGTCCCTTTTCTTTTGGGCGATGACTTTAATAAACAAGCTGATGTTCCGATTAACGATAATGCTGAGGCTCCGGAAGTCCCAATCATACGCAGCACCCAGACTGGCACTCCAGAAATATCCGCGTCGCCAATTCCTACAGAAATTGCTGACCCTCAAGACTCAACCATACCAACCTTGCAAGCACCAGCCTCACTGAGACAGGTTCACGATCTTGCAGTTGCGAGTCCTGGCCACAGTAGTCAACCCACCCCAAGAACCACGGAGACCAGACCTTCCGAGGTCGATTCGGCTTCATCTGTGGAGCTGCATCCTCAAAGCCGTCAAGCTACCGAAAGCTCTACGCCACAGCCAAGCAATAATCTGAAAACACCAACACCATTTCTACTCAGGGGGACGCTTCGAGAATATCAACACTATAGTCTAGACTGGCTGGCAGGATTGTACGCTAACCACACAAACGGTATCCTAGCGGATGAAATGGGTCTGGGCAAAACCATACAAACGATAGCTCTCTTGGCTCATCTTGCCTGTGAGCATGAAGTATGGGGACCTCATCTAGTTATCGTTCCGACCAGTGTTATCCTTAATTGGGAGATGGAGTTCAAGAAGTGGTGTCCAGGCTTCAAAGTTTTGACTTACTACGGTACGCAAGAGGAACGAAAGAGAAAACGCGTTGGATGGAAAGCAGAAGATTCGTGGAATGTCTGCATAACATCGTATCAAATCATCCTCCGTGATCAGGCCGTATTCAAGCGTCGCCCTTGGCATTACATGATTCTTGACGAGGCTCACAACATTAAGAACTTCCAATCACAAAGATGGCAGGCCATGTTGACGTTCAATACTCGGGCACGCCTGCTGTTGACTGGTACTCCCCTTCAAAATAATCTCACTGAGCTTTGGTCACTTCTCTACTTCTTGATGCCCTCCGATGGCACAGAACAAGGTGTAGGAGGCTTTGCGAATCTGAAAGAATTCCAAGATTGGTTTAAAAAGCCCTCAGAGCAGATTCTTGAACATGGCCGCGAGCAAATGGACGACGAGTCTAGAGCGATCATCAGCAAACTCCACAAGGTACTTCGACCTTATCTGCTGCGAAGACTCAAGGCCGATGTTGAAAAGCAGATGCCGGCCAAATACGAGCACGTTGAATACTGCCGGCTTTCCAAGAGGCAGAGGGAGCTATATGACAGTTTCTTGAGCCGTGAAGATACTAGAGGGACTCTGGCATCCGGAAATTATTTGTCGATAATCAATTGTCTCATGCAATTGAGGAAGGTTTGCAACCACCCTGATCTCTTTCTTGACCGGCCCATTATGACCTCATTTCCTATGGAAAAGTCGGTTGTTGCGGACTTCGAGATTAAGGAATTTCTTATTCGTCGACGTTTACTTAAACAAAATGCAATGTCATCAGTCAGTTTGGAATTCCTTAATCTAGTCCCAACGAAGCACGAGCGATTTTCGGCGGCAACCACCACACGCAGTTCCGCCCTCAGCGCTCAACGCACATTAATGGACATGCGCGAGGCACAACGCAATAGAGCTTCTAATGCTTATACCCAGCTTAATCCATCTACTGCCAACTCGAATCTGGTCTACCTAGAGAGCGCTCTGAGATGGGGAAGATTTGAAGAGCTTCAGCATTGTGTCTACCTCAATGCGCTGCGGAGACAGCAGAAACCAATCTATGGCAAACAACTATTGGAATTCTTTAACCTTGGTATCAACCAGCGGCCATTCAAACCACAGCCAAAGCGTCGAAGTCAGTGGTTGAATTGGCTCAACACTACCTCGCCAACTTTGGCCACAATGGTACCTTCTCTCGCAACTCGATCGGAGTTTCTAGACACGACGATTCGAAAATTCGCTTGCGTCACACCACCAGTGGTTGCAAGAGATATGTCGTCGTTGGTACTTGGTGAGAAAGGCATCGACACAATCCGATCCAACATCGACACTTCTGAAAAAGACCCCTTTCATGAAGCAAGAATGAGGTTGTCGATACAGTTTCCCGATAAGCGTTTATTGCAATATGATTGCGGGAAACTGCAGGCTCTAGACAAGCTCCTACGTAAACTACAATCTGGAGGCCACCGTGTATTGATTTTCACTCAGATGACTAAAGTTCTTGATATTCTTGAGCAATTCTTGAATATTCATGGTCACAAGTACTTGCGACTAGATGGCAATACAAAGGTTGAGCAGCGTCAAATTCTAACTGATCGATTCAACAATGATACTCGCATTCTAGCCTTCATTTTGTCGAGTCGTTCTGGAGGTCTTGGTATCAATCTTACTGGAGCAGACACCGTCATCTTTTACGACTTGGACTGGAATCCCGCCATGGATAAGCAATGCCAAGATCGATGCCATCGTATCGGTCAGACACGAGATGTACACATCTATCGTCTTGTCTCCGAGCACACGATTGAAGCCAATATTCTCCGCAAAGCCAATCAGAAACGAATGTTGGACGATGTTGTCATTCAAGAGGGAGAGTTCACGACGGATTATTTCAACAAATCACAAGTCGAAGAAGTTGTCGAAGAGGAGATAGTGGACCTTGATGATGATGCTGCAGCAGCGAGTGCCGCTATGGACAGGGTTCTTGGTGGGAACGACAATGCTAAAAATGTACAACGAGTACTCGCTCAAGCTGAGGACCGTGAAGATGTGGCAGCGGCAAGGGTTGCTGAGCAAGAGATCAAAGAAACAGATGCTGCAGACTTCGAGGAGAACGCTGTTACAGCGACTGCAACACCTGCCGCCGCGGGAACCCCTCGAGATGCTATTGATACTCCTGTGGGCGACGAAAATCCTGCTGTTGATACTATGGACTTAGTCGACGAGGATGACCTTAACGCTTGGGGCGACCGTGTCAAGTCAACCGACGATTACATGTTGAGTTTTATGACTGAGGAATTGAAGGGAACGCCAGTTGAGCTTCCTCGAGACAAGAGCAAGAAGACGCGAGACAGAAGTCATCGGCCCCATAGACCACGTTGATTGTGACAAACATTTTGTATAGTACGATTTGAGAAGGAATTGAGCGTGCTTGTTTTATTATGAGAAAATGTAAATATGAGCGGGACTTTGATGAAAAAGCATCGAACGGAGTTTGTGGTTTGAAAGAGGTTATGATCAGACACCGAGAGGTGTTGATGTGTACGAATTTGCTGTTCGAAGAAGGCTACTCCCCAAGAAATCAGAATTAATTAATGTCTCGACACTATTTAATATTAGCCGATTTGAAAAACGATCTGGTATATACACGACACAACAGCTTCTAAGCTAGCTTCCTTATTTCCGACGTGAATCTACAGCACGTCAGTCCTATCGAATCATAATCAATCAACACTCTCACCAGTACGGACAAGTCTAAAAGTTTCCTGATTATTCCATTCTAGGATGGTGATTTAGCTTACAGACTGAGGTACATGAAGCTATCGTGAGTCTAATTTAAATATCCATTATTTCTTCCTCCAACATTAAAATTTTTGCTCTCCTTGTTTATCCTATACCAAAAAGTCCTACTTCGACACTTCTTTGTTCGTGCGACTCGAAAGTCCCGCTTAGTTTGTGGCGGAGAACCCTCCGTCTATAGCCCTATCATCGTCATTCCGAGCTTGCCGACCCAGGAGCCACTTACAAATCAATTTGGAACGAAAAGTCAGCGCAGCTTCGAAGATTTCTGCAGGGAAGGAACGACTGAAGAGGGGTTTAAAGATTATTTTGAAACCCATATTCCTTACTTGAGGGGATTGCAGAGTTGCGATATCCTATGAATAAATTGTCGCGGCATCCTTCGGAGTTAAGGACGAACGGGAATATCCTCAGAGAACAGTAGTTTGAAATCCTACTCGCCGAGTAGTATCGCGTCATTAATTTCCACGGCTTGGGAGACTTTTATATAAATCTAACGTGCCAAAAATCTCGTTCGGGATATTTGGGAACTCAGGAAAGATGAACTTCACCTCACCTCCCTCGGTTTCGCTCTTAGTAGCACTTCAAGTCCCGCCCGCCATCAACCAACTCGGACAAGAGATTCTCAAAGCTACAATTTTCAACCTAATTCCTCTAGAACTGCTCTTCTTCTCGATATATTTTAATCTCAAGGGCTTCTATAGAGTCTACAGGACCCTAACATTTTTATCGATTGTGACGTTTTGGTTGTCGACGTATGTCGCGCCCATATCTTGTGGGCCGGCGAGATGTTTGCAGCATTTTGCTAGTAAGTGAAAGTTGAAAATGACTACAGGTTTGAATTTTGCTGAGAGATATAGTTGCTGTTGGGACGATGAAAGCACTGGATCTATGGACTCGTCGGCATTCGTTCCCGACTTACACAGCTGGTCAACGACCTATGGATTGGCTTCTTGCTCTCATCCTACTTACAGAACTGCGCTATGAGAGCTTCACTCCAAATTTTATTCGTGTACCCAGAAACCAAGAGAATTTCAATGAGCCGTTGCAACTTATCATCCATATTGCAGCTTTCGCTTTCTTGCAAACTTTGCCACAGGATTATCCAACTATCCTAGCCTTCGAGGTCCAATTGTCGATTTATATCCTTTGGACGAGTCTACAACTCTTGCTGAGGTACAAGAGTTCACCGGCTCTTTTTGGGCCATTGTATGAGGTTAGTAGTCTTACTGGCTTCTGGTATGTGAATCTCGTTCGTTGTGAATTTGTAATTGGTAATAACGTTAGCACAGGTCCGAGACGTGGCACAATGCTTTTGCTTCTCCATGTACCTCTCTCGCGTATGGGCCATTGAGATATGGGTTGCCAAAATATGGCGTTCCAGTCATTCTAGCACGTTCCTTGGGAGTAGTGGGAGCATTCGGGTTAATGGCTGCTTTCCATGTCTACGCTTTGAGCCCAATCCTGTCAATTGAAGAAGTGACCCGTATTGGGCTATTCTTCATTCTCAATGGCGTAGGGACAGTAGCGGAAGCGATGGTATGGGGCCACAAGAAACACTGGACGAAAGCTGTTTTGGCGTGGGGTTTCGAAACGAGTCTTGCGACGTGGACTGCGAGCGGAATCAACATTCCAAATGGACTGAGAAAGATTCCTTGGACTGAAGTTTGTAGAAGCAGGTTATAGTATTCTTGTATTGATAGGAGATGCCTGGGTGTATCTAGAGCTTAAGGCATGCTCTTGCCTTCTCTCAGTTAAAAGGATTGATTATGATATTAATTTTATCAGCTCATGGAATATACAAGTGGCTTTGCCTGTGCATTAGCATATTCACGTATACGAGATAAGAGAGATCCCAAACTAATGACCATGGTGATGTGTGTCATCATGTGAATCAGGGTAGCACTCACAGCTTCGTAGGATACTCAAAAAGTAATCATACTCGTCGCCGGCGTGGCAGAATTGATCACATGCTTAACAGTATTTGGTATCCACGGGTTTTCAGGCGTTCAAATATTCGTATAGAAAGCTGGAGTAGAAGTTTGTGGGGTGTAGCGCAGGACATCAAAAGTAGAGTCCAATGAGTGGAACGCTTGTGTGTATACTGGACTGTGGAGTATATTTTCTAGAATTTCTTAGAAGTGCCCAAGGCAAGTTGCGTGAACGGAATCCATGAAGCTAAAAATGTGGTAGACGAGCTCGTTGGCGAGCTGGAGAATAGGAGAAGGAGCTTCTGCAGCTTTTATGGACAAGATCAATATTAAGCGCTACAGAAACAGCTGAATATTTCGAAAGTTTCCTTGTAAGTTTTGAAAATCAGAATTTTATGAATGGCGGTTAGCAGAATGAATGATGGTACATCCCCCTTTTACGGAGGTACGAAAGGTACGATAATGACCAGTACCCCTGCTAAGCTCGGTTGTTCACCGCCTTCTCAAACCGAAGCATAGAAACGGCAGTAACAAAGGCTATGAGTATGCTTCAAGGTCTCTTTTGGTTGTAAAATCGTCAAGACACAATGTCTTATCATCCAAGCTCCTATGGACAAGATTAAGTGATGTGATAGACTGATGTCACGGGGAGCAATGGAGCAGCCATCATCAAGCTCAAAGGTTACAGGTGAACTAACTTCATGTATTTTCTTTTATTGCTCACCTCTAATTCCTCTTAGTTGAGTACTTCGATCCTCATAGCGTGTACCAACTACTGTCGCCTGGCCTCCTTCCTCGATTGCCACTTCGTAACTTGCATTGGGAATCGCATGCCGGCCCCTTGCGCTCAATAGACTCCTTGCACATCGATCTTATTCCTGCGACGCAACCAGGCCACGCATTGCGCCCCGCGTCTTCGACAGGCACATCAGTCAGCAGTAACCTCAATCTTTCTAGAGTAAAGAGCGAAGACTCTACTGCAAGTGGGGAGGATGGATTTCATACACAGAGTCTGGGACAGGCAACAGGAGAGAAGCCTGAATCACGGACAGATACGCCCACGAAACTTGCTGTACGGGAGCGAAGGCACCAGATACCAGGACTCCGGCAGACTCCTTACTTGAAAATCTTCTTTCTACGATGCGATGATAATGAGACGTACAAGGCACAAGCGCGGCGAGAAGTCCGAGAATGGATTAAAGAGCACACTCCGCCTACGCAAAGTTCCACTAAGCAAAATACCCAAGAGAATCATGATGCTTACGAGTGGATGATCATTCATGTGGTTGTGCCAAATACGGCAGCTGCAACCCAACCTAGGAGTAGTGGGAAAAGCAGTGAGGGCAGTTCTGGAAATGCGGCGGAGAAAGCAGCGGCTCGATGGAGAGGAGGTGGTTCATCGACCATCTTAGAAAAGTTACGAGCGGATTTCAATGGGTCTTCGAGATCTGCAACTGATCGAATTGCCCAAATACGAATAGGAATCAACGATGTGCCATACGATATGTTGCCTCGTGTTGTTCCAGCAATACCAGGATCCTATTCCGAAACACCCCAAGAAAACGAGAATGCCTGGATAGATCTTATAGCGAAGTTAAAGTTTCTCATCCTGGCATCTTTCGATCTCCGAGTTGGCCAATATGAGGAAGACATACGTGAGAAAGACACCCAACGAAGCTTGCCGGGTTGGAACTTCTGCACTTTTTTTGTGCTTAAGGAAGGCCTAGCTAGAGGCTTCGAGAGCGTCGGTCTAGTTGAAGATGCGTTAGTTGGCTACGATGAACTTGCTGTCGGCCTTGATGCTATCGTCAGAGAACAAACTACGGCTGTGTCTGGTCCTCAACCTGGTGGCTCTTTTTTGCCTTACACCCAGGACCTCATGGAGCAAGCTGAGAAGACGAAGACTGCAATACTAAGAGACATTGGGGAAGATGATGCAAATGTTGATACCGAGGAGCCTATTGACCTGCAATCTGACAATAAAGATCACACGTCACAAGACATTGATGAAATTCCAGTTGATGCGGCTAAGAAGCACTACAGAGAGCTCATTCTTTCAAACAACATTTCTATCTTTGACTTCCGCTGCTACATATTTGCTCGTCAGCTATCCCTCTTACTTCGTCTCGCAAACGCTTGGTCGTCTCAGGAAGAGTTGCTCGCAAAATTAAAAGAACAACGAGAGTCAAGCTTGCAAGGAGTTGCGGCTCGTTTCCCTAAAGTTCGTCAGTCTGCCGAAGAAGAGAATCTAGTGGTCCTCGCCGAGATATGTAGTAGAGCTTTGGACTTTGTTATGTCCATTGCACGTATTCTACGAGACGACATATGGGCATCTCAATCAGAAAAAGGAGGCGCCAGTGAAAAAGAAGACGAGAGTGATTTAGTAGCGCATGATCCTGTCATGGGAAAAGTCGTAGATAATATGGCTTCCTCTTTTACATTTGCCGTGGCACAACAGATCTTAGCGCAGACTGCGACAAAGGCATTGCCAATTCCTCCTTCAACACTAGCTCCTCCAGGCTCCAAGATTGGCCTTGATGGACAAGAGCCTAAAGCTTCGATACCGGAACCAAAGACTATGATGCACCCTGCGCGGACTACCTCTCTGGCAGTCCGCTCAACCTCAAGAGAACCTTCTGCTGCAGGTGGACGAAGTGCTAGCGTGCCTGAGAATGGTACCGCTTCATCATTTAATAAATCTGGCTTGGAGGAACTAGCAGGTCATCGTGCTGAGCTCTATTTGTTGTCTAGGAATATCATGGAACAAATTGGGAAAGAATGTGGTTGGGGGACTGGCTGGGCAGAGGTTTCAGATCTCAAAGAGAGGGAGTGTGGCCTGGAAGAGGTTGATCTCTCAGCACCCGATGAGAAGACTGTCACAAAGTTGTCTTCACCGCGGACTATATCTACACTTGAAGGCATTCAAAACAAACTCCTTCAAACTGCTCTAGACAACGAGGACGACTTCTTCCGACTATTCGAAACCCTGACAGACAAGGCCTTAAGACACTACACTGTCGCCGGCTACAAGCAATCTGTGCTGTCTAATATGGCAGATCTCGCTATTCTGAAATATCACCAGAAAGATTTTCCAGCTGCAGCTTCATACTTTTACCGCATGACCCCGTCTTACGGGGAGGGTGGATGGTCTCAAGTCGAGATATCTATGCTGATCTTGTATGCCAAGTGTCTGAAAGAACTGCAACGGAGGGAAGAATATGTTCGAGTAGTGTTAAAGCTCCTATCAAAGGCAGCGGTTGACGAAAAAGAGAGGCAACTACGCAAATCAACAATCAATATCGGTAGGCCTTCGTGTTTCGATGGTGAGGAGACGGTCTCCGTTGCGTCCTATATAGAAGAATTGCTACAAGCAACAAAAGAACTAGAACACGAGATCACTATCCCTCTTCAAAGCTTCTTTGGACGTCTTGAGGTTGATGGCACAGCTCAATATGACTCTCAACAGGACAGCTTCTCTATCCAACTACATCTTCGCTATCTGCTTGCAGACGAGCTTATTATTGATGAGGCTAGGGTGAGGATAAATGCAAACTTTGGTGACACGAATCGGGAGATATGGCTCAAGAGCACTGGTCCCACGACTTTCAGGAAAGGGCGGGCTTCCATGATGGTCAAAACAGATGTAAGTTTGAAGGTTGCTCTTGATTATTCTAATATAAAGCTAACTACTGTAGGTTATTGTACCAGGCACCTACACGGTTGGCCATGTCAGTCTACACGTCAACAATTTAACTCTCGACTATGAGCATGGAGCCACAAGCACGGGCGTCGCCAAAGGCGACAAATTCTTCAAATCTCCTAAAATCCTGCTTTATCATAGGGCAGAAGCCTTTGATCTCAAGCTATTTGCTTCGAGATATATGCACCTTGACCGCAATCGCTCTCTCGAGTTAGAAATCTCTACTGGCTGGAATGATGTGAAGAATGGCGAGCTTCATATCAGAGCTGCAACAGCCGGAATGAGAATCCAGACAAGTGAGGCTTCAGTCGTCGCAGGGTCACTAGAGCTTTCAAAGAAATTGGAAGCAGGTGTTGTTAGATTCGGTGCTCTTGCAGCTAAATCATCGGCCAAGATTTCGATGCCTTTTAATCTTGAGCATGACTCTACTTCTGTTTCCCTCAAGATAGAGATTTCATATACAACCGAAAAGGGCACTTTCTTTTATGCGACATTACCAACCATGTCCATTCTTCTCCCACTTGGCGTCAACGTGCAAGATGTTTTCAAGCACAAGGCCCTGTTCTCAAAATTCACGATATCAGCAGCTACTCCCAGTCCACTCCGCTTATTGAGTTCTAGGTTGGAAGGTTCCGAAGTATTTGACTCAGCCTGTGGAGTAAACTTCACTCAACCGATAGTCATTTTCCCACGACAGCCAGCTTCCATGCTGTACAAAATCACGAAAAAAGCTGACAACGCTCCGCTGCCATCATTAAAAATATCAAAATCACCTAAATCCTCAATGTCTCTAGTCTTACATTACGTTTGCCTAGAGGAGGAAATCGATCTCTCTATCACCACAAGCCTCAATAAAGCGCTTCAGGACACACCTTTACAACCATATTCTCGCTTGTTGATTCCCACTGTTGTCAGTGAGCTCCAATCTCATCTAACACCCTACGATCTGGAAAAGATCGCTGTCTTGAGTGAGGTCTCCACTTCATATCTTGCAAATGTAAAATGGAAAGACCGTTTTGTCGGATTGGGACGCATGCCAGAGGACAACTCCGATGTGGCAACCATAATTACCGAAGGACTCCAAGCATGGCAACACCGCACTCCTACTATACCCTTAACACCTGTCTCAATGAGCGAAGAGTCTATCGCAGCAAGTCGTTCTATCATTATTCCTGTGGACGTCCCACCAGTCACTGTTGTCCACACTGCCGACCTCAAGTTAACCAAAGACGCACCCGTATTTTCCGACACTGCTCTGTCGGCTTCAAATCAACCTATCCCAGCCACATTGCACATAAAATGGACACGAAAATGGGACATACCAACCGAGCCAGAAACCAATCGGCCCACCGACCTCGAATTCTTCTACGAAGTCTCCGGCGCAACAGATACCTGGCTCATTGGCGGGAAGCGCAAAGGTCATTTCAAGATCCCCAACGTACGCGCCACTTCTACCTCAACCAAAGATCAAAAGAAATCCTTCCCCATAGTGCTCATACCCCTCCGCGAAGGAAATCTCCCATTCCCGAACGTGGATATTAAGCCCGCGCCAACTGCGAGGATCGTGAGGACCGATGTGGCTGGTGAAGAGGACTTGCAGCTGAAGCAGACAATTACTTGTGAGACGGATTATAGGAATGCAGGAGAGACAATCAGAGTTATTAGTAATGCTTGGAAGACAACGGTTAGTTTAGATGCTAGTGGGCCGCAGGGAGGGGCGATGTTGTTGGAGAGTGAGGCACGAAGTGCTACTGGAGAAGTATTAGGGTGAAATGGAGTTTGGTGGATTTTTAAGCTAAAAGTGGTGGAACATAAATAGAACGTTAAAAACAAATCCTTATCAATCAATATATGTCGAGCGGGACTGGGGTGCTAGATTGTAAAAAATCCTGATATTTGCGCTTTGATATTTACTTACGAACAAAAGAGCCACCTGTCTAATACTTGAGGCAGCTTCGAATCTGAGGGTATAGAGTTACATGGCTCATCCTCATGTACTACACGTACACTCAGTCAGGTCAAATCCATTATAATTCTTAACACAGAAACCTAAGTTCATGAGAGAACATCAACATATGACATAATCACAACAACTGCACAGTTCAACACTTTCAAATTAACACAAGCAAGCTCACCTTTCCTTCTTTCCTTCCCGTTCTTTGCCCCCGTTGAACCCAGCCCTTTCCACTCGCACTGCTGTAATAGAGTGATTCCTCCCAATCAGGCAATCCCTAATCCCCCTCCTCCCCACAGAGACAAAAGTGCAGGAAGAACGACACACACCCCGAGAAGTTTGTCATCCATGAAACGATACGACCCGCGAACGGGTTCAGTGTCGTCCTAGCTAGTTTTTGCTCTACGAAGCTCATCCGCTGTATCTTAGCCCGATTGATCTATTGGCTAGCGACTAATTAGTCAATTGGACCGTCGAGACTTTGTTGCCTAGACGGAGACTGAGTTGATTGGGGTTATGAAGGTATGTGGAGGGGGGTTGGCGGTACTGCCTTTGGCGGGCCTGGAAATCTGAACTAGTGGCATGCTTTACTGGGATAGCTGTTTTGATGGCTAAGATGGGCGGTCGTGAAGAGATACAGGAGGAGATACTCGTAGTTTACAAGAGTGCTATTCGCGCTGGTTACTTATACAATCGATACAATCAATACACATCTTCCTACCCCGTCACCCTCCTCAAAATCCTAACACTCGGCCTCATCCTAGGTCCAACCCACCACCCTCCAGTAACACTCCTCACGCCGTCCCTTAACAGGTTAAAAGTTCCAAATGCATTCATCTCCCTCGCTCGAATCCGCATCCTCCTCTCCTCTTTTCCCTCCTCTTCCTCCCACCCCTTCCCCTCCTCCGCAGCATACACCTTCTCGAGATGCTCACTAAATGAACTCCCATCTTTGGGACGTAGGAACTCAATACCGGAATACGCAAAGATAATCTCTACGACTTCCCAGTTTCCGAGAGCTGCTGAGGGGTCTTCCATGAGCGCATAGTCGAATTGAGACCAGAAGGAGGGGGAGAGGAGGGTTGTTGAGTTTTCTGTTTTATCGTAGATGATAGGTGTGGATTTACCATTGATAAGGGGGGGAGAGGAGGTGTGACTTTGGGTGGAGAGTTGTTGGAAGCGTGTTACGCCTGTCATGCAGGAGAGGACGTCCATGTGGATGTTGATGGGTGGTGGAATACCGTCACTACTGGATTCCGGCCAGGGTGTGCGGTTGAGGATTTTGTGGAGGGAGGTGATGGCGTCGCCGCCTGGGTAGTTCAGCGAGGATATCAAGAGCATCCCTGTCGAAGCTGCGAGACTGCCGAGGATAGACAGCACCAGGAGAACAGACCCTATGGTGAATTTCAGATTTTTAGATCTGCGAGTCCATATCCAAGACGCCGAGAGTGAAGCTGCTGCTGTGAGTTGCGGAACCACATAGATAATAAATCGTGCTTCTTTGTGAGGTTGAAGGCTATAGATAGCGATGAACAGCAAAGACGGAACGACAAGATTCAAAGCATTCAGCTTAGTTGCCGGCTCAACCACCGCCATCGGTATGAATAGAAATTGTATGAGCGGATTAAGCAACAGCTTCGGAAGCAACGAGGTAAAATAATGCATGAATGGCGAAGTTCCCCAATCTGAGGACTTGCCTTCGAAAACATTATAGTAGAATCCCCAGAGCTCAGGCCAGAGTGGTTTCTGCCAGAAGTACGAGTCGATGAGAGTCGATGCCGCGACTGAGAGGATTCCGCTGACCAGGCCAGTAGTGATGACTGCTTGTAGAGAAATCCGGGATTGCAGAATACTTGCGAGGACTTGCGTAGCGAGAAGTAAAGCGATCTCAGACCGGAAAACCACAGCTGCGAAAACCATGATCGCAATCCCTCTCCTCTGTCTCTGTGGATTCACCTGACCAGGTCTGGGCAGGAATTGAGTAAACGCAAGCGTCGCTACACAGCTCATCAGCATATATCATACTTGAGAAGAGGGGCTGACTTACTCAGTCCAAAGGCAAACATATTCGGCAATGTCCTCGACGCATAGTATATCACATGAAACTGCGACACCTGCAACAATACATACCATCTCCCAACATCCACCCCAAACGACCTCCTCAATCCGCGTTCATATTTCCAGAGACACGCTGCATTGAACAGTCCCAGTGCTGCTCGTACGATAAGTTGCGCATATCCCCATCCCGCCAACGCAATAATCGGCTTTGAAACTCCCACGAGGGCTAGGGCACCGATGAAAGTCCTTGGTACAGCGCCAGGGAAAGTCGTATGGTCGTAGTCTTTAAGACCGGAGGAGATGTTACGGAGTGGGAGGCCGAACTTGGTGATGTCGTGGACAGCTTGGATGTTGAAGGATTCCTCGACTTTGGTGTAAGGAGCAGCGAGGAGGTGGAGGAAGATCAATGTTGGAGTTAGGAGGACGAGAACAGCATCTGTGTTCCAAGATTAGCACGCATTCTATTAATTTACAAGAGAGGGGAGCGCGGTACCGATTGGCTTCATCTTGACCCTCTCACAGCTCAGTGTCGAAGCTCTACAAATCCAACCTCACGAACTTCAAAACTCACCACAACAAGAAAACCTCAATTCTCCTCACTTAAACAATCCATAAAAGAATATCCTCTCCCCTTAAATTAATCTCAAATTTCTCAAAACAAGCAAATAATCCTCAATCACGCAATACCACCATCCACCTCCCCCTTCGCTGTCCTCCGGCATCATTTCTTGCAGCCTCGCATGGTCCGTGCATTCTCAGCCCCATCCAAAGTTCTGGCATCTTCAATCGTCAACCTCGTCACCTAACACTTTGCGCCCACCACTCTCTTCCCACGAACACCACAGATACTCGCCCAAGATGTTTTTATTCGGATTTGGGAATTTGATTTACAGTATGTGGTATCCTCAACGGCACACCCCTGCTTCTATGGCTCGTTCTTCCTTACTTGAGAGAGCATGATACTGATGATGGAAATGTAGTTGTCGTCCTCCTCATAAACGCCATGGCGATCCTCTCCGAAGACCGTTTCCTCGCACGAGGTTCGTCCATACCACCTATCCCCCTTCCCGCACCCCCGATACCCCCATCAAAACACATGCTAATATACCTACCTACCTCACAGTTGGCATGTCCACAACCATATCCGAACCCGCATTCGGCGGCGGATCCAGCCCAAGCGATCAGAGCATAACCTCCAAATTCATAAACCTGTTAACGAGCGTGCGGACACTGATGAGGAGTACGTTGGCCCCTTCGATTCGGGGAGGTGTTTGCGAGGGAAATAGGATGGATGTGCTAACATGGGATTGTAGTACCGCTGATCGTCGTGAACTTGTTTATTATACTCTATGAGATAGCGCTGGGTTGAAAGGTCAAAGGGGCGGATATCGAAGCACGCCAGAAACACCCAGGTCGTCAAGATGGAAGTGGAGTTGGGGATTGGATTGGAGAGGTGTATGATACAAGCAGGAGGGCACCTTAGCCAGGAAGCAGAAAAGGCCTCAAGGCAGGAGCATGGGCGTTCAGGCAACATACGGATGGCTGGGGTGTACAGAAAGCTTGGTTTTAGAGCCTCTGTATTGAGGAAGTAGCTTGGAGAGCTCTGCGCCATCTAATGGATTCAAAAGCATCACATTAAGCAACACCCCGGTTCCTGATATTGATCAATCGCTTCACTCGATTTATTTCAGTAGAATTTGCTACCATCTGCTACCCTATACCATTATGTATATCAAAACCCCATCACTTGACTCGATTAAATTCGACAAAACAATCGCCATGCAGTATGCTCTTTCGCACATGCTATACAAACAGCCTCCAATTTTCAGACCCGAAAAGTGGTGCGAGAATAGGTGCTCTGCCACATATATAATGATCCATGATAACTCCACATAATGACGGGGATCGGTGGTATCTTCCGCAAAACAAAACATCGTTGGTGTTTCCGTTTCGTCGTCATCGTTTGCTCCCAAAAATGAAAGGGCCGAGATAAGTTTTTCCCATCCGTAAAATGCGATTCATAATACAAGTCTTTCACAATCCTGTAATCCTCTTCACGAGCCCAAGAGATTGGTGCTCTTCTTCCGTCCCAAGCTGAAGCTGAACCTCTCCTTTTTCGAGTGCTTCTCGGGTGTCTGTGGGATAGTTTCCCCATCAGTCGCCGTGCTAGTATCGTCGCCGGCTGAAGAACCCTTGGACTCGCCGTTCCTGCCTCCCAGGAATCCAAAACTCTTGCGACTCATGCTCTTTGAGCCTTTGTGCGACCGGTTCAAGGTAGGGATACTAAAGGTCTTCTCGTGATGGCCATTCTCCTTGGCGGCCCCATTACTGTTGCCATCTGCAGCCTTTCGCTTCTCCTCTTCGTCGGCGGCAGACTGCTTGCTCATGGCCAAAACCCGCTTCGTCTCTTCTTCCTGTGCCTTTTGAGTTTCTCTCCTCGACAGCATGACCTCTTTTCTCTTCTGTTCTTCAGCCTTCACTTTCTCTTTCTCGGCATGTTTCCTTGCTTTCTCGGCCTCCTTCAATTCTTTCTTCTCCCGTTCCTTGTCCTGCTTGCTCTTGGGCTTCGCGGCATCCAGAATGGGTACCTGAGTTGCGGCCGGGACTATTGGCGTGAATGGGGTGGGTGCAGCGTTGGAAGGAGATGGTAATGGCACCGTGATAGCGTGGTTGAGAGATGCATACTCTTGGTTTTCCTCGACTGGTGTCACGGGACTGGTGGTCTGTCGTGAAATGCCGTTCGTTGGTGAGCGTCCAAGTGCGAATTCAGCTTCTTGTGAAGCAAGTGTAACCTCAGCTAAGCCTTCGGCCTCCTGTTCCTTGCGCATCGCTTCTACGGTCGTTTCTTGATAAAACAACACGTAGGCACATGCCATGCCTGGTTTGTCCCCGAAGAAATTTCTCACATAATGCTTATCGACTGGCTCCACCATCTCATCGTCGAACAGCAGCCAACCTCTGTCTTGAGTTTTGATCACAGAGACGTAGTGTCCGTGGTAGGCATTTCCACCAATGTGAACCACGACTGCATAGAGCTCATAAAGACGATCTGGATCTTCCGCGTCATCTGTGGTGTTGAACATGCGCAAGTGGTATGGGTACACGACTCTATGGAAGAGCTTCTGTAATCGGGTCATATCCTCCGTGTACTTGAACCTTTTCAAGTGCAACGCTAGAATCTTCGGCAACTTTTTGATCTTCATACGCTTCTCAGCCTCCTGCAAGCCACCGCAATTATCGCAGTGAAACTTGTTTCTCTCGCAAAGCATTTCCTCGGCGGAGAATTTTCGTAAACAAGACGTGACAGATGAATGCTCTTCGAGATCAATTGACAAATCCAAGAATGTCTCGTCCCGTTGCGACGCCGTTTCGCATGTCAGGCACTTTGTCTCGGATGTCAAAACCCCTTCGAATATATCATGAACCCATCCTGTCCCAGGCGATCTGGTTCCCGAATGAAGCCCCATCGCCATCGCAGCTGACTTGACCGCAGAGTTCATCGAGAGAGCCAAGCTTTCGTCGTTTCGTGGTGGCTCCAGTTCCTTCAGCCTCTGGGCATTTGCCTCCACGTTGGAGATGACGGCATTCAAAACCAAGCCATAGAATTCGTGGGCGTCCTGGTGCATGGAAGTTCGAAACATCTCATTGTCTCGTTTAAAGATCTCTAGGAATCGCTGCGGGCTCAAAACCCCCGTCCGAGAGGAGTTGGCTATTAGTGCCATGAAGATGTCCTTCAGCGCTGTAAATGTAGATTCCTCCATCCCATATGACGCCGCATTCTCGTATGTCAACTCCAAAATCGGTCCTGCAAGCATAGCATGTTTCTTTTTATATTCTGGGGAATCGGGCTTGTCTTCTGGTCGTTGACCAGGAGCGGCTGGCACTGGCTGACCAGCATTGATTGCAGCTCTTCGCTTCATCGCTTCAGCCGCAGATATTCCTTTGGCTTTGCCAGCAGGAGTCGCCGCGCCATTCTGTATCGGAGCTCTTATGGGGGTGACAATCGGTGGGTGACCATTCGGCGTATCGTGGGGTGAGTGGGGAGGATATTTGACGACGTTCTCTCGGAACGGTACTGAATAATACAAGGCTTGGACTACTGAATTACAGTAACTAGTAACAATCAGCACATAGAAAACGATGGTGGAAAGTGGTGACAAACCATGTGTTCCCAAACTACGTAAAGTGTTAGCCATTGCGGTTCCAAGGAGAGGGTGAGAAACTCACATTTTCCAAGCCAAAGAATTTATCACTGCCATCGTTTTTTAATGGGCCTGCATTCTGTAGCATCTTCACCAGCGGTGTTATCTCTGGCTCTGGTTCCGAATCTTTTTTGCTCCTCGAAGGCGAGGTGACGCCTGGGCTCGTAGCTCCCTATACCACGCAATGCCGTTAGCTGACATTTCGTGAAATCAATGACGATTTTCCTAGCCATGGAAAAACCAATCCAGTGAAATCTCTGGTTATACTGACAGTCGCCGCCCCTTTGAACTTGCTCAAGAACCCTGACATTGTGCGCTGTGGTTTTGTCGCGCGTTCAAGATGTTACCGAAGTTCGTCACTACCTCTCCGCGCCACGAAGGCGACAGCGCAATTCGTATGAAATATTTCGTGAATGGATGTCATGCGCAAAGGAGTTTGAATGTGTTAAATTCCCGAAGGTTTGTTATTGATTGTCGAAGACAAAACCGGCTCTGTGACCGCGTCCTCGAGCGAGCTGAGAGTGTCTATTCGTTGACAAGCAGCTCAGCGGCGCAGGCGGGGTGTGAATGGACCGGGTGAAGGTGCAATGGGGGTTGGGCGAGGGGTCGATCGTCAATACAATGGCGAATTAGTTGATAGATTTGTTGAAGGACAGCAAGAGGAGAGAGGCGAAAAGAATCGAGTAGTTGAGTGGAGAGTGGGCGAGAGATGACGGGAGTGGTAAAGGTTG